>CAWUFW010012797.1:0-518455 GCA_963921515.1 Calotriton arnoldi | reverse complement strand
TGATGTTTATTTATTGTAAATTATTTTCTAATGAACAAAAAATCTATATTTTATTAAGTTTATATAATATAAAACAAGAGATATAGGGACAAAATCATATTTATTTTAGACACAAAATATTTTGAACATATGTATATTTTTACATTTGATAAATATATAAACAATATTTTTTAAACATTGGTAAGTTTTTTAATACACCTATGTGAACTTTGTAATATTAAATGATGTACTTTTACATTTGTTTAGAAGACTTTGAGAAAATAATATAATTATTAAGAACAGTTGTTGAGTTTATTTTTGTATTTTGAACATTTGTTATTTAGTTACATATACTGTAGATATTTTAAAAAAGAACAGTTTCTATATTTTGTTAATACATTTTTCATTTTAGACCTTGTAACATTTTTTGAACAAATAACAATACATTTTAATTAATATTATTAATATATAAAATATTAATATTATTAATTATTGCATGGTTTAAGTTTTTAAAAAAAGTTTTATAAAGTGGACATTTTAAAAAAAAAAAATGTTTTTACATGTATATAACTTGTCAATATAAGTACCAATAATAATAAATATTATATGTTTAATAATATTTATTATTATAATTTTACAAAGATGGAAAAATGTTAAATAAATAGAAACATATAAGTAATATATTGTAGTATTTTAATTACACATTTAAGTAATTTATATATAACATAATAACATTTTTATTAATAAAATACATTTATTTTATATGTTTAAAGCTGCCATATTTGTTTGGTGCTTGTATTTTGTAACTGCTCGCGTTTGTTTTGGGTTATTTCGAAGGGGACAAGCTCGCGGTTGGGAGCTGCGTCGCGTTGAGGAAGGTAAGATTACTTTTCTTTATTTTAACTATATTTTAAATTAAATTTGAAGGTAGTTAGGTTGTACTTATTGTGTCTAGTGTTAGGTTTTTGTAGTTGTCGCGATTTTGGTTTGTAAGTTTGGATTTTAGCGATGTATGTATCGTTATTTTTTGAGGCCTACTTTAGAAGACGTAAAATAGGTTAGAATATGTTTGAATAATGTATGTATAATGTTTGTAATAGTGTTATAGTGTGTATTATGTGTATGTTTCTGTGGGTGGGAATGTTTTTTATAGGTTTTGGTCGATAGAAGTGGCGGATACGAGAAAATTGCATTTTTTTATTAAGGAAGTGTATATTAGTTAAAGTAACTAATAAATATTTAACACTTCCTTAATTTTTCGGGTTTTCATGGAACGTTTCTTTTTTAAAAACATTTTTTCGGGTTTTTTATGGTTTATCATTGGTGGATATACGAACGGAGGATTACTTTTGGAACAGTTGTATTTTTACATTTTTTGGGGGGTACTTTTTCGTCCTATTTGGATTTTGAGATACCTGGATTGTTTTACAAAATTTTGGATTTTCTGTCTCCAGCTACGGAAACGGTAAGTTAATTTACTTATTTATTGTGGGAGGGAAATGCTAAGAGAGTTACTTTTATTGTTGTTTATATTTTCATAAATTTAATTATGTCTATATATTTTTATTGTTTTAATAGAAATATATTAGACCAATTAATTAATTTTGTGAAAATATAGAAATTATTTGTATGCATTTTAATTATTTATACAGCAAAGTATTATATATTTTAAACTTTATTGATAATTTAGAGTAGGCTTTTGGCAATCATTGCTAAGAATTCTAAGTCTCTTGTTGTTGGGTATAGTCTTACTTGATGTTGTAGGTATTCAAACATTTGTTTAGTTTGTTTGGATAGTTTAGGCCTTATTTGTGTTACAGATTGCTCCATTCTTAGCTGTTGGTAGCTCTGTTCTTTTTGGAGGGAGAGTAGGAGTTTGTGTAGTGTAAGTGGACCTCGTCCTGTTGTTGCTTGGAAGGCATTATGCCAACCTTCAACAGCATTGTTTGTTTTTGTCTCTTGGTTTAATATGCTACGGTATACATTCCACCATGGAATTCGGTATTTGGGTTGTCTCCTATGTCCTGATCTATGGAGTCTTCCCACCCAGGTATCTTCATAATAGTCTAGGAGTGGACTTAATTTTTGTTTGTGTTGCTGGTAGGAAGGACTTCCTATTAATAGGTTGTAATGTTCGGCAACGTCAGTAACTGGGACGTAGGCCAATGCAATAAGTTTTTTTATTTGGTATGCGAATGAACTGTTTGTTGCATATTCAACACTTAGGGGGTCATTACGATGGCGGAAGGACCGCCACCGCCATCGCACAGGATTTTCCCACCGCCCAATTAGGATGGCGGTGGGTACTGCGGCGGACGCAAAGTCTGTCTGCCACTTCACCGCCAAAGGCAATCGTTCCGATTGCCTGGCACACAGTGCAGAGTGCCTAAAATGGTGGCGGTGCCTAGCAGGCACCGTCCACCAAATTAGGATGTGTGTTTAACCACTTAACCGCGGCGGCAATTCCGCCGCGGTGCAGGGGTTTAGAGGAGTGGGCGGGGCCGTGTCGGCCAACGGACGTGCGCAGCACTACGGAGGTAGTGCTCGCGACGGCAGTTGGCCGACAGAAGCAGCGAAGGGGTTAAACCAGCCTTTCCATGGCTGCGGTGCCGCCATGGAAAGGCTGGCGGGGATTGGGTTTAGGGGCCCGTTGCGGGCCCCTCTGTGTGGGGGGAGGGTGGTTGTGCACTGGATTTCCCTGCACAAAGTGGCGTGGCAATTTTGCATTGCGAACGGTGCTGCAGCCAGCAGCACCGTCCGCAATGTTCAGGGCCCTGGATGTGCCCGCCACAGTGGCGGGCACATCGTAATTCACTTAGCGGGACCGCCGCCTTACCGGCGGCCTCTCCACAGCACCGCAACGATGGCGGGCGGACTGATGTCCGCCCGCCATCGTAATGAGCCTCTTAGTGTTGATTTCTGAAGGTGTCTCCATATACACTGATTGAAATGATAGTAGCAACTCTGAATTGATGTGTGTGGGTAGGATTTTAGAATTGCATTTATCATTGCCTGTTCAAAATCAATAATTATTTTCTGTGGAAAATAATTATTTGTTTCTTGTTTAATTTTATTTAGTATTTCCAAATATGTGGAATTTTGTTTATTAGGTAGTAAGGCGTAGATAAAAGGGATGTTGGTGTTTTGATATATGGCATGGATAGTATATAATTGATAGAATGGTTTGGGACAAATCTTAAAAGTCCCATCCATCATCCATGTTTCTGACTGTTGCAGTTTGATTAAATTATTTGCGGTTCCAAACATAGGGCCCCATTACGATGGCGGGCGGACAAAGTCCGCCCGCCACCGTAACGGTAAACGGGACTGACCGCCAGAGGTGCGGCGGTCCCGCTAGGCCCATTAGGATGCGACCGCCACCCTGGCGGTCGTATCCCGCAAATTTTACATTGCGGCGAGCGGTGCTGTAAGCAGCACCCGCCGCAATGTAAAAGTTGCATGTTGTGCATTGACATGCACGACGTGACAGGCACCGCGCGGTGCCTGCCACCTTGTGCATGCCAATGAAGGGGGGTACCATGGGTACCCCCCAAGTGCACCCCCAACCCCCCCAACACCCCGGGGGCCCGCAACGGGCCCCCAAAGCCAAAGACCGCATGCCTTTCCATGGCGGCATCGCCGCCATGGAAAGGCACAAATCCGCACACATCGTAATATGGCGGGCGGTGCCTGCTAGGCACCGCCACCATATTATGGCCCAGGACCGCACGGCAGGCAATCATAACGATTGGCTGCCTGCGGAACAGCGGTGGACGGTCTTTCTGTCCACCGCTATACCCCCCGCCATTGTAATGTGGCGGGGGGTAAATGGAGGGCGGGCGGGGAAAGATGTCGGGTGGATTGCCACCGCTGGTCGGGAGGTAGCGATCCGCCCCACATCATAATGGCCCCCATAATTATTCTTTTTTCTTTACATTTGTTGTCATAAAGAACAAAGGGTTCTTCGTTATGAGTTATAGCTAGTTCTGGGGGAATTTCTACCTCTTCAAATGTTTTTGGGGCAGGTGTGGTCGTAGTTGTGGCTTTTTATGTTCGAGCTATAGTCCTTTTTAATGAAGAAATAGAGGGCATTTGGCCAGTAGCATGTTTGGGTACTTTGGGCAGCAATTGTTTAAGTATTTCAGTGGTAGGTTTTTGTGAGCTTGTGCTAGCTTCTCTAATTTTGTCTAAGGCACTCCTCACCTCTATTTATGTAACATTTGGGGGGTGGTTATGCTCTCTTGTATACAAAACAGTTGTTTCTCTAGTTGTTGCCCTCCCATAACACTTATTCGAATAGTACTTGCTACATTTCCAATTTACTTTAAGTCCAATTTGCTTTTCCTGGGTGTAGACATACCCCATGTAACATAGGAAGAACTTTCCCTACTGGGAAGTGATAAATTGGGCGCCTTCTGTCATTGTTGTGTTTTAAATGCTACGAAAAATGTATATGAAAATTAATAAAAGCAATAATGTACAGGTTTTTTACTTAATACATACACATTGTTATTAATATACTTACGATGTCGGTTTTGAGCTTGTTTTCAATGTGGATGTCCTTTGTTTGTTAGTTGAATTCTGTTTTATTGCTGATGTTTCTGTTGGTAGAATAAAACATATTTTAAATTATTTTGTTCAATTGTATATGGGGTGGGGTGGGGGTTTGGGATGAAGTTGGCGTTTGGTTGGGTGTTTTAGATAATTTTTAAAATGCTTTTTGCTGAATACTTACCTTATTTGTTAGATGATTTTAGAAGGTTGTCTGGAATTGTTGGAATGTTTTGAGAATTATCTGTAGAGGAGAAATAAATTGCAAAAAGATATGTATTAATTATTTGTGCATGATAAATAGTAGTTTTAGAAGATTAGCAATACTATAATATTATAAATGATATTTTACTTACTTTTTGAAGTATGAGATATATTTTCTTTTAATGAAGTCCTTGCTTCTGGCAGAAATCCGGCAGAGTTTCGTCTTCTTTATTCTTTTTGGTTTAGGGTGTAAAATAAGAATAATTTTTTGTTTTTTATTTAGTGTTTAATTAATTGTTTGGTTAATGCTATTGGTTTATTTTTATATTGTGTGTATTTCATTGGTTGATCTTCATTGTTTTAATTGTTTTGGTAGTTGTTTTCCATATATAGAAAACGCTAATTAATAGTTAGTTATTTTTTTTATTTTTTTTAAATAGGTTGAATGATTTAAATGTGTATTATATTATATGTGATGTTACATAATGTGTGTATATTATTAAAATATAAAATGTAAATAGGTATTAATAGTGTATTTATGATTTATTGTTGTATAATATGTGTTACTATCATTTAAATTAATTGTATTTCATTTTTTTGTATGCAGTGTTTGTTTATTTATTTAAATATATTTATGGTGTTAAGTTTTGTTTGTTTTCTCTGTTTTTAAGTTGTCGATATTCTTTTAAAAACGGTATTATTGCTGTCTATATTTTTGTGATCGATATTTTAGACATGTGGTATATTTTTAAATGATGTTCGATATTTTAAATGACGATATTTATGTGTTCGATAATAGTGTTATCAATGTTAATGTTTAACGATATTTTCGTGTCGATAATAGTGTATTAAATTAAGTATAGGGTATCGATATTAGTGTAGTCAATATTTTTGTGTCAATAAAAAGTAGGTCGATATTGTGTCTGTCGATATTATGTCAGTGATTCCCTGCAAACACGGACATGTGGCGTTGCCTGGTGCAGCCGCCGCACACCGTCCCCAGCATCCCCGGTGTGCCTGGTGTTATTCGCATCTGCTGGCAGAGGGACAGTGTTGGAGGCAGCGGTGGTAATGGTGGAGGTGGCTGCCACACAGGTCGTTGCTGCAGGGGTCAGCATTGGCGGTGCAGCTGTTGTGGTAGTCGTGGTGGTGGTGGGGTGGGGGTGTCAGTGAGGGGCAGAGCATGGCATGCCTGGGCACGCCGGAGGGGCCATGGAGGTCCTCCCCACATGAACAGACCAGTGACTCTGCATCCGAGGGTTCACCTTCCGAGGGGGGCCTGGACTCGTCCATGGCACGGTCGCCTGCTGTCGCTAGTGAGTCACCTGTTGGAGTGAGGTGATATTGTCAGCATGTTCGTCACACAGCACAGCTTTGATGTTCATGTTTGGCACATTTGGTTTGAGGTAACATGACTTCTACCTTGGCATTACTGGGCATTCATGTCAGTATGTCATCAGTCGCACATGATGTTGAGGTACATACAGGGCTTTAAGTGGGCCGGGTTGCACCGGTGCTGTGCAGCGTTAAATTTTTGAAAGTGGGCCTCGGTACGGGTCTCTTTCGTGCTCTGCTTTGTGCCCTGCCACGGGCGGTCCGTTCTCCCTGCTGGAATGCATAGCCAGCAGGCACATCGTGGGGGCATGGTCACACTCCTCACTTCTCACTGGTGGAGAAGTTACGGCATTACGTCATGCCAGGTGAGCGTTGTGGGTATGTGGAATCCTTTGTGGATTCATGTTGTTTCTGGAAATCACTCCTTTGTAGACTCATGTGCAGCGACATCGTCGTGGTGTCTTCAGGGTTTGGAGTGGAAGGTTTACCAATGTTAGATGCAAGCCATGGTTGCTGCTTCCTTATCTTATGCAAGTGACAAACATTGCCAAGGCCAGTAGTCTGGAGTTGTAGTGGGTATCATGTTCCTTGTTGTCTCATATGTCTGGGTGCAATGGCAGTGACAGGAAAATGCTGGTGGGGTGGCCCAGTATGCTGATACCAGATTGATGTCTGAGGTTTTTGGGCCAAGCCCTTAATTACATTGGCCAGGCTCCTTTGAGGGATCACCCCAGTTTGTTCATCCCACTTGAAGCCCTGGGTACCTGCATTGCTCATTAGCGAAGTGACATGGCTGAAGGGCGAATTACATATGTGCCGATGTTATATTTCCGGGGACATGTCCTCTGGTACTGACTTCTTGATCATCCGATTCAGTTCATGTTTGGACAATAGTGTCTTTTCTGTGTGTATCTGACTACTCTGCCGCCACTTCATGCTTTGTGTTGTGCCTTTTTGTGCTTGCCCACTGTGGTTTTGTGTGGTTTGACAGAGTATCCATGCATGCGTTGTGTTGACCAGGGTTTTTCTGCTTTGAGGCAATGGGACTTGCACATTGGCTTTTTGTGGTCGCGTTCTTGTATTCTGCTTTTCAGTTACATGTTCCTTCCTCAATGGCACTGTGAATCATGTGGCCTCTGGATGGTTTTCTCTGTATGTGCAGGGCCTAGGATGTTATGGGGCTTTCCAGAGTTGGCTACGAAGTGCGGGATATGGGGGTCATTTGGCTCCATGCTGTTTCAGAGGGGAGACAGAGGGACTTGTGGGAGTTGTGGTGTTGCTGTCAGGGTTCGACATCCCCCTCCCCAGTGAGATGGCTTGCTACCTGTTGGGAGGCACTGTCGACGGTGTTAGCTGCCACATGGTTGTGGGGTGGGGAGGGTGAACCATGCTGTTTGGGAGGGTGGCCAGGGTGCATGAACTGACCACCTACCTGTGAGGTTGAACTTATTGAGGAAATGCTGTCCTTGTGACTCATTCACATTGTAAGCGTGCATTCCACATGAGTTTGATGTGGGCGGGCGATTGGAGCTCACTTGTTGTGCACAACGGTGTATTGTAGTGTGATGTTGTCAGTTTATTAGTACTTTCCGGCCTCCAGTCCCCCCTTGATTCATGTGGGACTCTCTGGATGCATTTTGGCAGGCACCTTCTCCTCCCATTCGGTTACGGTTAGTGGTGGAATGGGAGGGCCGCCACCAGCACTCTGGGCCGCCGCGTGGTTCCTCTGCGCCGGATGCTTGTCCTGGCCCTTGAGGTCACCCCACCGCTTCCTGATGTCATGCACAGTGCGTAGGGTGGTCCCTACGGCATTGACTTTGCTGTGGATCCTTGCCCACATCCGGTTCTTGCGCGCAATTGGGGTGTGTTGGACCAGGTGCCCGAACAAATGTGGTTCTGCACTGATTGTCTCGTCTACCGTCACTTTCGACTCTGAGTCGTCGTAGTTGGGCATTTTCTTGTGGGGCATGGTGCAGATGGATGAGGGGTGCAGGGTGATGTTGGAGATATGTGTAGTGTGTGAGGTGTGTGGGTGTATGTGATGTTGTGCAGCGTGAGTTAATGGTGTCCTGTGTCTCTGTCTCGGCTTGTGGTGTGCAAAGGATGCTGGGCCAGGGTGGGGTTGGTTTTATTCTGTGGGTGTGTCCACATGGGTGATGGCCTCCAGATGTCTCTTCCATGCTGCGCATGGCTTTCCTTCCCAGGTGCAGGTTGGGGTGTATCATTGTGGCATGTGTGTTGTGGTTGTGGGTGGCAGGGGGTACAGGCACACTTCGGGCGTTGTTGTGAAGTTGGTTCCGTCTGCCATTCATTTGGCCTGTGTGCATGCGCGGCGGTCGGACGCAGTGCTCGGTCCGCCAGCTCCGCATTCTCATCGTCATTTGACGTGTGGCCCTGCCGCGGCAGGAGCGGCCTTTTCGGGCCTTTGAACAGCTTTCTCCGTCCACCGCGGTCAGATTTGCAGCTTTTCCGTCTGTGGTGGACGGTCTTTTGGGGCATCCATCCGCCGCGGTCTGATTTTGCGTACATTGCATCGTAATTTGTCTGACGGAGATGCCGCGGGTCATGCGGGGGAATTTTTCCCGATTCCATGGCGATCGGAGGGCTTTTCCGTCCGTCATCGTAATGAGCACCTTAGTGTTGATTTCTGAAGGTATCTCCATATACACTGATTAAAATGATAGTAGCAACCCTGAATTGCTGTGTGTGGGTAGGATTTTAGGATTGCATTTATCATTGCCTGCTCAAAATCAATGATTATTTTTTGGGGAAAATAATTATTGGTTTCTTGTTTAATTTTAGATAGTACTTCTATATAGGTGGAGTTTTGTTTATTTGGTAGTAAGGCGTAGATAAAAGGGATGTTAGTGTTGTGATATAGTGCATGGACAGTATATAATTGATAGAATGGTTTGGGACATATTTTAAAAGTTCCGTCCATCATCCACGTTTCTGACTGTTGGAGTTTTACTAAATTATTGGCGGTTGCAAACATAATGATTCTTTTATCTTTAGATTTGTTGTCGTAAAGAAGAAATGGTTTTTTGTTATGTGTAATTGATAGTTCTGGGGGAACTTCTACCTCTTCAAATGTTTTTGGGGCAGGTGTGGTGGTGGTTGTGGCTTTTTTCCTTCGAGCTATCGTTCTTTTTAAGGAAGCAATAGAGGGCATTTGGCCAGTAGCATGTTGGGGTACTCTGGGCAGCATTTCTTTAAGTACTTGAGTGGTAGATTTCTGTGAGCTAGTGCTAGCTTCTCTAATGTTATCTAGGGCATTTCTAACATCTATTTCAGTAACATTTGGGGGGTGGTTATGCTCCTTAACATACAGAACAGTTGTTTCTCTAGTTGTAGCCCTCCCATAACATTTATTAGAATAGTATTTGCTACATTTCCAGTTTACTTTCAGTCCACTTTGCTTTTCTTGGGTATAAACATACCCCATGTAACATAGCAAAAACTTTCCTTTCTGGGAAGTGATAAATTGGGCGCCTTCAGTCATTGTGATGTTTTAAATGCTAAGAAAAATGTATATAAAAATTAATAAAACAAATATTGTACAAGTTTTTAATTAATACATACAAATTGTTCTTAATATACTTACAATGTCGATTTTGGGGTCGTTTTTAATGTTGATGCTTTTTCTTTGTTGTTTGATTTTCGTTTTGTTGCTGATGTTTCTGTTGGTAGAATAAAAGATATTTTTAATAATTTTGTTCAATTGTACACGAGGTGGGGTGGGGGTTTTGGATAAAGTTGGTGTTTGGTTGGCTGTTTTAGGTAATTTTTAAATTGAATTTAGCTTCATACTTACTTTATTTGTTAGTCGATTTTTCAAACTGTTCTGTAATTGTTTGGATGGTTTGAGAGTTATCTGTAGAGGAGACATAAATTGGAAAAATATATATATTAATTATTTATGCATGATAAATAGTAGTTTTGGAAGACTAGCAGTAGTGTTAGATTCTAAATGGCATTTTACTTACTTTTGTGAAGTAGGAAAAAGATTTTTCTTTAATGAAGTTCTGTGTTCTGGCAGCAATCCGGCAGAGTTTTGTTTTCTTGTTTGTTTTTGTTTTGAGCTGTAAAATACTGAATAATATTTCGTTCTTTATATAGTGTTTAATTAATTGTTTGTTTAATGTGATTGGTTTATTTTAATATTGTGTGTATTTCATTGGTTGATATTTATTGGTTTAATTGTTTTGGTCGTTGTTTTCCATATATGGAAAACGCTAATTAAGAGTCAGTGCTGTTTATTTTTTAACAGATTTAGGGGCCCATTACGATACCCGGCGTAAAAGAATCCGCCAGGCATGGAAGCGGCAAAACTCCGCCCGCACACACCGTCTGAACACCGACCACGCCATTACGATTACACAAACCGAAAACCGCCATCGGCGGAAAAACCACACAAGATACCGCCCGCCATCGTCCGAGTCGGAGTCAAACCGCCCGCCACGGACGGAAACACGCACGACAACACAAAACCGCCCGCCCTCACGGCCGACACACCGCACGTGAGATTACGATCGCACCGCCATGAGCGCGGGAAAACTACAAATACACCGCCCGCCTGCGCAAACAACGCCGATGAGAATCGACACGGCAGAAGCCATGGCGCCCACGTCCCTGCACAGAAACCATCCGCTGACAAAAACAATCGCACACAACATGGCCAACAAGTCCACACAGCAAGGCACGCACAAATACACAAGCACAGTACACATCCCGAAAACACCCCCTGGACAAACAAAAACTACAAAGGCCAGAACCCCAGACACAACACACCTGAAAACAACAGACCATGAGGACACACCCACATAGGTAAGTACAAAAGCAGCACTCCCACAGACCACAACCCCTTGCAACATTGCAAACTAGAGAGGAGAGAAGAGGACACAGTGACACAGCAAGGACAGCAGCACACCACAGAAACGCACACATCACAACCACCACCACCACCACCACCAAACACCGGCACCACAAACCCCCTGCACATTACACAACACACACCGCACCAGCACCACAAACACCATGGCACCACAAAGAATGCCCAAGTTCACGCCCATTGAGCTGACGGTCATGGTCGACGAGATCATCAAGGTGCACCCACAAATCTATGGGAACATGGTCCAGCACACACCACTAGCCACCAGAAACAGAATGTGGAACCGGATCGTAGACCAGGTCAATGCAGTCGGGACCCTGCCCAGGAACAGAGTAGAAATTAACAAACGGTGGAAAGACGTCAAGAGCCTGGTCAAGAAGAAGGAGACCAAGAACAGAGAGCTGGCAGCCGTCACTGGCGGAGGGAATCCCGCGCTCTTCAAGACCTTCAAAGCGTGGGAGGAGAAGGTGCGAGTCATCATACATCCCGAGATCCTCGCCGGATTAGCAGGGGGAGTGGAGGCTGGTAAGTACAAACTAATGTATACCAGCACACCGCTATGTACTCACATGCACTACCACCATGCCACAGCTCCCAGGGACAAACACCCCCATATCCAGCACACAATACACAACACATCACACACACATGCAACAGACACCACCACACACAGCCCAAACAGAACAACTGTAAGATGCGTGGGGACATGTGTACACTCAGCCAGCCACGTAACCACCAACAGGTCCCCAAATATGCCAGAAGCGCCACAACGAGCACCCACCACACCCATGTGTCCGCCATAGCTGCACTAACCGACAAGTAACAGGTAAGTGGCAGGAACACAAAGTGCAGTGGGTGGGAGGGTGGACAGCCCAAGTACAAAACACACCAGGCCCCTAGTCCCACAGCACAGCAAGGAGGAGCATCCCCCACACCCCACAGCCACGTGTCAGCCACCGCAGTGCACAACGACAGCCGAAAGGTAGACATCACGGTCCACAGCAATCGGTGTCAGTGGGTGTCCAGCCACCACCACGACCCACAACACCCCCCACCCCCACAGACCTGCAACATGGAGCACCCCCGCTTAGAACCATGTGGCATCCAGTACAGTGCACGCACGAACAACCTGCAGGTGGGAAACTGGACAGGGCTGGATTACTGGAGGCATGAGGACCGTAACACGACCAACACATGGGACATGTGACGTAGCAGACGAACACGCAGCACCGCCCACCGTCACGAACAAGTGAACAATGTGCACACGGACATGAACCACAGACTCACACCTCACATGACCCATCACAGACACAGCAACACCCAAGGAGCCACGTCTGCATGCACAAGCCACACTGAATATAGTACCACACGGCAGCCACTGTGCAACTCATCACACACAACCGAAACACCATTGAAGTCCTGTCCATGTAGCCCCTACTGCCTGTCAACCACACACCCCACAACTACGCCTATGTAAGACAAACAACACTAGACGCAACAGAGCGGAACAACATAAATGCACACGAACACCACTGAACCCATCAAACACACAGACACACCATGCACATACAACATACCATCCATCCCATCCGTCAGCCCCAGTCTCATGAAAGGCATGTCATCCGCACAGCTGCCACACATACAGCAGTCACGCTAAGATACATGCCCATGACCAACCATGTGCCAGAAGTCAATGAAGCGCACGACACACTGTGAGCAACAACACACAACATGGGCCACACCCCCCACGAGCACTGCAGTGATGCACATGGCACAGGGCAGCACGCACACCAAGGAGATGGGACAACTGCAATACGTTGGCTGGCACACAACCATCACTCACTCATAACGATGCGTCCAATGCCATGTCTAGTAATCACAACAGACAGCAAATATGCAGGCCATGTCAGGCATGCACACACCTCAGACCATGCACTGTCATGCTGCCACAACACATGTCACGTTCGGCACCCATGGCTCACAGCATGTACCCCAAAAGCATATTCCCTCCCAAATGCGAATCTGGGGCATGGCCCCCATGTTGCCATATGCGTTCCTAAGCGTTCCATTTGAACCCCAAAAGCATATTCCCTCCCAAATGGGAATCTGGGGCATGGCCCCCATGTTGCCATATGCGTTCCTAAGCGTTCCATTTGAACCCCAAAAGCATATTCCCTCCCAAATGCGAATCTGGGGCATGGCCCCCATGTTGCCATATGCGTTCCTAAAGCGTTCCATTTGAACCCCAAAAGCATATTCCCTCCCAAATGCGAATCAGGGGCATGGCCCCCATGTTGCCATGTGCGTTCCTAAGCGTTCCATTTGAACCCCAAAAGCATATTCCCTCCCAAATGCGAATCAGGGGCATGGCCCCCATGTTGCCATATGCGTTCCTAAGCGTTCCATTTGAACCCCAAAAGCATATTCCCTCCCAAATGCGAATCAGGGGCATGGCCCCCATGTTGCCATATGCGTTCCTAAGCGTTCCATTTGAACCCCAAAAGCAAAGTACAAACCAGACCCAGGATGGGCCAGGAGCCCGCATACACCAGAGTCACAATAAGTAGGGGCACAGCAACACACCCATCGGCATGGCCAATCCGTCCCATGCCACATGTGCACAGCACACAGTCCCATTGCCAAGCACACACAACTACAAATGGTACAGCCACACACACACCTCCGGGAAACCCATGTACGAGATTGCACGAACTGTGAATGTCAGACGACAAATACATACTTCGCCAGGTGCAACACAATAACAAATCTCATTCTCTCCACAGGTGACGAACTGCTGGATGCTGGGGATGGAGACAGCAGCCAGCACAGCCAGCCTACAAGCCCCCAACGAGGACACACGGATGTGGAGGATCTGTCCACCTCTTCGGACACGGACCACCAAGCAGGCCCATCTGGTGTGGCAGGGCCCAGCCGCTCCCCAGGACCCCTCCTACCCACCAACCCATCATCCAGGGCTGCTGAACATTCCCAGCCCCCTGCTGCCACTGTCATTGCGGCCACACCCACGGTCATTGCGGCCACACCCACGGTCATTGCGGCCACTACCACTGCCGCAACCGCCACCATCGCCGCACCGAGCACCACCGCCGCCACCACCACCACCACGTCTTCGCTGGCACCAGCCCCAGCGCAGGTGGTGGCCCGGCCCGACTGGATCCACCCTGGGAGCCACAGCGAGGACCGTGGTGAGCAATGTGGCTAGTGGGCAGGCCGGTGGCAGCAGGACTGGTAGGAGGAGCAGGGTCAGGGAAACGCCAGCCTCCCCTGGGAGCCATGCCCTGCCTCAAATGGCCAGAGTCCTTGGGGCCTATGAAGAGGCCCAAGGACAATGGGCCAGGTCAGCTGCAGACACGCGTGAGGTGCTGGGGGTGCTGAGGTCCATGGACGCCCGTATGGGCCAACTCGTGGACCTCATGGGCCAGCTGGTGGTGGCGGTGAGGTCACAGCCAGGGACAGCAGCTCCCCCTCCGCCACCACCTGCCGGGGCGCAGGGTCGAGCAGCAGTGTCCAGTTCCCCTGCGTCCACAGCCAGTGAGCACACCTCAACCACCAGCAGGTCGCAAGCAGGCACCCCCCTCGCAAACGTGGAAGGGGCCGTCCGAAGTGGAAACAGATCTCCCGGGAGGACTACGCACGCTCCAAACGCAAGTGACGCAGCCAGCCAGCCTTCCTTGACCACCCACTGCATTGACTTGGACTACGATCCCACTCCACACAGCCATCTGGATGGCATGTGTGTGTTGGACTATGGACATAGAACCAGTGGGTACACCCTGAGCATCACGCAGCCATGACCGACAGCTCATTGTCACTGCACACACCACTTTTGTCATCACCTTACACACAATCACATGTCACAGTTTGAAATAAATGCACCACTTACACAAACTGCTGTTTGTGCCCTGTGTTTTATTTGTACGGAATACAACGGCCACCTTGGGCGGAAAGGCACCTGATGCGTGGCATGGCAATGGAACCGGAGGGCCTGTAGGGACCTAGGGGTGGGAGACAGAACAGGAGCACATTCAATGAGTGTGTCACACACCCATCACACAGTACATGTCAACAACTACAAGCAATGTACACACATCGCACAGAGCAATAGGGCACAATGCCACAGCCACCAACAGTGGCATACAACCCTGGCCATGGAGCGTTGACACACAGCACGCAGTGAACAAACGGCCACCCTGACACAGCACACACACACCTGCACAGATACAGCCACATCAGCCGTCGTACATGGACACTCACCGTCAAGTGAAGTAGTGGGCGATGAGCTGCTGCCGCACATTACCAGCTTCCTCCTCTCCGCTGTCCTCCTCACTCGAGCTGTCCTGGTCTGCGGGCTGGGGCCCTGGTTGATCTCCGTCATCCACGATGAGGGGGATCTGCTTCCGAATGGCCAGATTGTGCAGCATGCAGCACGCCACCACTATCTGGCACACCTTCTGTGGGGAGTACGCCAGCGCACCCCGGTGCGGTCCAGGCACCTGAACCTGGACTTGAGGAGGCCAAGGTACGCTCGACCACACGTCTGGTCCTCCCATGTGCCTCATTGTAGCGATCGTCTGCTGGGGTGCGAGGATTCCTCAATGGACTGAGCAGCCATGCCCCATTCGGGTACGCAGAGTCACCTGGGTGTGAGGGACACAGAGAACCGTTGCTATTCCAACTGGACAGGGGACAGCATCGCACAACCAGCACGCTACACCACTCCACATACTCACCGACAATACAGCCACGATCCTGTTGCAGATTGGACATCAGTCGTGGCAAGATGCTGTTGCGCATTATGTGTGCGTCATGGGCCGAGCCTGGGAACTTTGCACACACGTGGGTGATCACCATGTCCGCAAGGCACACCACTTGCACATTCAGGGAGTGCGTGTGCTTCCTGTTGCGGTACAGGTGCTCAGTGGCCTGTGGTGGAACAAGGCCAACATGTGTGCAGTCAATGGCTCCAACGACGTGTGGGATTCTGCCAAGGGCATAGAATGCACCCTTCACTGCCGCCAATTCACGAGTCCTGGGGAAGCGGATGTACCTGTTTCGGTACAGCATCATGGCTGCCAGTACATCCCTCAGCACCTTGCTGAACATGGGCTGGGACATCCCTCCTCCACTGCCCACTGTGTGCTGGAATGACCCAGTGGCGAAGAAATGCATGGCGGCCATCACCTTAGCCGTGGGGGTGACAGCTGTCGGATACACCCTGCGGGGACGGAGATGGGGTTCCAACATGGCACACAGTCGATGCAGGGTTGGCCTGTCCAGCCGAAACTTCCTAATGACCTCTGTATCGTCCATGTCCGCCAGCAATTGGTATGGGCGGTCAATGTTCGGTCTCCGCCTAGGGAAATTGGCAGTGGACACATGTCAAAGCAACACAACACATAGCAATTTCGCATACACATCACTGACATGACTGAGCAAGCACATGAGCCACAGCCCAGCTGTCAAGCTGGGGCAGCACGGCCACAATACACTTACACAGGTCTCCCAACAATGGCAATGGCTAGTGATACAAACCACTGCCATGTGCATGCACATGGGGATCTAGGCCCCAATGACTTGCGGGGCGTGCTGATGGGGACTGACTGCATATTCGTCAAGCGGCAACGCCACGGCAACATGAATGTCTGCTGAGCATGGAACTGCTTCCGAGGCTGGATGAGTATGGCACACGACGACGACGATGTGGGCACAGGCTGAGCGGCCAAAACAAGTGGGACCTGTGGCACGAGGGGATATGAGACAGTAGTAGGTGTCAGCACTGCACCCTATGTACAGCACTGTACGGATCACACCTCCCGAAACATTGACAGGTGTCCACATTGACAGCCCCATGCCAAGACGGCTGTGTGCTTGCAGTCACACGTCACAGGTGAGAGGTTACATTGCACGTGCCAGGTGGCAGACGTACATAGTGGGAGCTGGCATGTGTGTGCATGTGTCTCCTGTTCAGGATCCACCAGATGGGCGCTGACTCTGTACTGACCATTGGACACAGCATGTTCCGTGGAAGGCTTGTGTGTGTGGGATGGTGGCACTGGATGTGCCTCCGTTGGGTGGGGGGCCATGCACAGGGCGGGTACGTCGATGATTGCGCATTGTTGGTCACGGTGGGTGCACCCACTAAGATGTGTTGCCCTGTGTTCAATTCCTATGTCCGCATGATGATGGACTGTAGATGTGGGCAGACTACACATTGGTCGATGTGCTGTCTATATGCATGTGCCTTCACACCAGGCACAGCTGCCCCTGCACATGTGACCCCTGCTGGACTCGCTGCTGGGTCTGTGGAGCTGATGCACCTTCTGTGCGTGGGGCGGACAGCTCTCCTCACTTCCCTCATTGCGCATGTCATGACTTTGCCGCAGGTGACATGGATCATGGAGGGCCCACATGTACGCGTGGGTAGGCTACACATGATTGTTCACTGGTCGCCACCCCCAGTCAGTGTTTCGAATGGGAAGGTTGTCGTGCTGGTGGTATGTTCGATGTGGCGGATGGGCGGGCCTAGGTGCGGGCTTACATTCCGGACATGGGGGGTAGTTGGATTGGCGACTAGTTGCAGTACACACGGGACACGTCTCTTCCTTTCCACATCTGGGTCATCCCTTGTACTCACTGACAGTGATACAGTCATCTTCGCCCCAGCCCTCATGTCCTCCCCTCGCTCCCCCAATATGCATGTGCACCTGCGAGGCTAGCGCTTGCACAGGCAGCCCCAAGCTCGCACCAGAGAGGGCAAGGAGTGTATGTGTGGGTCCAGTTGCACGAGTGGGCTGTCTCAGGGTATGATGTGTTGCGGGACGCCGTCCACCTGCGTGGTGCCCCAAATGGAGACCCGGCCTGCATGGACTATGCATCACAGTCTTCGCCTTCCGGATCCGCCACCTGCGACACCCAGTGGCTGTGGCTGCCCTTGCGGCCATGCCGCGTCCGTCTGTGACTGATGGCCCACACATTCACTCTTTGGCCTCTCTGGGGAGGGCTCGGGGGTGGTGGCGCACGCGCTTGCACTTAGTCGCAATGGCATGTGGCGTGGTTGGTATAATGGGCAATGGATGGGATGGTGCGAGCCACCTCCCGTGACGTCAGTGCTGCTCGTGCTGTGGTGCGTCCCCCTACACTTCCATTTGACTTGTGCCATGCTAGACGTTGAGGTTCTATTGCCTGCGTGATATGACCAGGAGGAGCGCGAGGAGACCTCTCACACACCATGCTCCACTGCCATCCCGTGCCCTGTATCGCCTGTGCGGATTGACTATGTTGGGGTTACACCTGGTCGACTGGGGCTGTGTGTGCCTTGTCAAGGGGCATGGCGGGCGCACAACAGGATCCAGCTTGTCCACAGAGGGTGGGCTGAGGTGCGCCTGGTACCGCTTTGTACGTGTGCCCGGCTGCTATGCACACACGTGTTCACTCCCCCGACAGGTGTCCTCTCACAATGCCCAGGGAAGCGGTGGTGTACTGTTCATGACCCCTCCCGACACGGCGTGCTCCAACTTGGCATGTGCGCATCTACCCGTCACACCCACCCACCTGAGCACTGCGTCCATACGACTTCACACGACACGTGTGTCTTCCACAGTTGTGCTACTCATTTGCGTTGACATCCAATACCAGTGGACTACATGGTCATGTCACGACTGCCGTGTACTTCACATACTCTCATCCTCTCTCATTCGTACTTGTGAAATGAGTCAGCGGAGACAGTTTTGGTTTCAAACATTATATTGAGTCTTCTGTCCTCTGTGATGCAGTATAGTGGACACTACTGGCAGCGGAATACATGTTGAGGATATACTGAGCATGATTGCAAATGGGATAGGGTGTGGGGTTACATGTGATTGGCTGTTGCATGTGGGATGTGGGCTTCAGAGTTACATCTGCTTGGCCAAGGCTGTGCTAATGTACATTTACGTATAGCTGCGGAGCTGCGGACTTTGACACAGACGGTATACATGTAGCCTACCAGACCGCTTGGCATCATGGGCACAGTCCATCTCAGTTCCATGTGACAGGTTTGCTGCGGTTGTTCCTCATGCACGCGTGCATGTGTGATGACATCAGGGCATGTGCTTGCGTGCATGCAGCGGCGTGCCACTTGTTGTTGCACTGTGGTGGTTACTGGACATGTCACAGTCACTGGGGTCGTGTTGTTGTTGTATGCACTTGTCGTCCATGCAAAGGTCCTGGTATGGGATTCCCGGGGCGGGGGTGGGAGGGGTGCAGCACCCACAGACTCCAGGCGACCTATTCATGTCCACTGAGCGGTGTGTGTGTCCATGGGCGCTGGATCCATGTCGTGTCCTGGTTGTTCGTGCAGTTCCGTCCATGTGGGTGCGATACACAGACCCCATGCCACTGCCTCCCACGATGCATGCGGTGTTCCTGGATGTGATGGGGAACAGTGTGCATGTCCCGGTCATATCCGATGTCATGGCGATGTCGTTGATGGTGTGGTTACAGTTGCCGGTCGTTTGGTATGGCTGTTGTGGTGGTGACTGGCCAGTCCGTGCGGAAGCTAAGCATGGGTGCGGGGTTGGACATCATAGGTCAATCGGGGAACCTGCGTTGTGGTCCGACGAATTTACAGGTTGTCAGGTATGCGATGCCGTCCAGCAGGGCTTCCATGTCATTGGTGGTGTACATGTTTGCCAGCCAATGTAGCGGATGGTGGCTGTCAAGGTGTTGTTCGTAAGTTGTCCCTTGGAGGACCATGATGGGGCATGCTGGGTGACATTCGATGTAGCTGTTCTCGATGATCCGTCGTGTGGAGGCACAGTGGTCCCATTTCAGTGCGGGTGCGATGTTGGCCACATACGCCATGCCCCCATAGGCAGAGCAGGCCCTGTCGTGTGCGTCCAGAGGGAGGAGTAGTGGTAGCAGGTCCGCCTTTAGACATGCCGGGTTGGAGAGGCATATCTCCACGGGATGCTGGTAGGGACACCTCCGACAGTAGAAGACGGGCATGACGCAGCTGAACAATGTGATGCGGTAAGTCAGTCGGTAACTTACGTTCAGCAGGGACAGGAGATCGCATCCCAATATATGTAACAGGTTGGTTTTGTACAGCTTGAGCTGTCCGGCGTAGTTGGGTAGGTGTGTTGCGGTTGCCATTTCGCAGCGGTGCGTTGTGGTGGCGTGCTCCGGATGTGTGTGCAGTCTGCAATGTGCACGCTCCGAGGTTGCTGTGAGCTCTGTGTAGTCGTAGGGAGACAGGACTTGTGTTCTGTTGGCTTGTTTGGAGGACACGGGCCCTCATCCCACATGCTTCTCAGACAGTTCAAGGTCAGTGATGTGTGACTCCTTCCAATTAACTTGCATGTGGCCGACATGGGGGAGTGTTTTCTTCTTTCTTCCCCGTCCGTTGTGTGCTTCTGTGATATGCGCTATCTGCCCTGTGGTCGGTCTCCTCGGCATGCCTGTGTTGGTCTATTCTTGGACAATGGCTGTATTCACCGGCTTCTGTCGTAGGGCTGTGGTTTCGGAGTTGGAATGGAAGGTCATTCAGTGCTGTCTGCTCTCCCTTGTGTGGGCGGCAGGCTGCCTTTCCGCTCTGCGTTGGGCCTTGTGTGTGAATGTTATTCTTGGGCCACCTGTTGTCGGTCCCCGGGCTCTTTGGTGTTCAGTTTTATATGTCTTGTTCATATGTGCAGGGTGGTATGGGTGTTTCAGTGTGGTACTGGCGTTCCTCTTCCCGAAGGGAGCCCTGCTTCTCCTAGTTGGTGTTGCCGCCGCTGTGTGCTACGCCATGTTTGTTACACTGGGGTGTGTCCTGCTGTTGCGTGACTTCACTGACATGTGTGCGTCGGTTGTGTGGCGTTGGGTGTTGTCCGTGAATTGGGCGTTGGGGACATGTCTGTGGCAGGCCTGTCACGTGTCATGTGCGTTCGGGGTGGGGCTGATGTGTGTGCTGCTTGGTTGTGTCCCTGTGTCTGTGTGCGACGCATGCATGGCGCTGCGGTTGGCCTCTGCGTTGTGCGCATGTGTGGCGGCGTCATCGCCGCTTTGGGGCCGTGACGGGGTCGTTGGTTCCTAGTCCCAGGTGGTGTGTTCACATGTGTTACGCGATGTTACGATTTGGCCTGTGTGTCATATGTGGATGCAATGGTGGATGTGTAGTGTACACGCGCTGGTGGGGGGTTGTCCGCTTTTTCCGCCCTTGCACTGTGTGCGCTGTTTGCGTGCACTTGTTGTGTGTGTGCCTACCTGCGTCTCCGCGGTACGTTGCGTCCTTGGTGGTGCATCAGCAGGAGCATGGGGAGGGCCTGCAGTGCTGGATTCATGCTCGGGGAGCCGCTTCTTCGTTGTCCGTGCTCGGCGTCCGTGTTACCGCTTCGGTTTGTCGTACGGTATCTCTTGGCCGTGGGAGCCGTTTGTTTGCGGCATCGTAATTTATGCGCCGGGCGGGACGTGTTTTCGTCGGACGGTGTGTGTCAGTTGGGCTGCGCCGCTACGTGTACGGGCGCACTTTGATGGCGGACGGTGTTGCTGGCTTGCCGGCGGTGTTTGGCCTACTTTTCGCATCGTAATTGGGCGGGCGTGTGGACTGCTGCGTGCCGGCGGTAACTGGTGGTTTTTGCATCCGCCAGCACGGCGGTTGTGCTTCCGCCCGCCATCGTAATGGGCCCCTTAGTGCTTTAAATGTGTATTAGATTGCATTTGATGTAAAATAATGTGTGCATAATATTTATATATAATATTTAAATAGTTATTAATAGTGTATTTATAATATTATGTATTAATATATGTTTTAGTATTTTTAAAATAGATTGTATTTGATATATTTTGTATGCAGTGTATGTTTTTGATTGAAATATATTTTTGGTGTGAAGTTTTGTTAGTTTTATCTGTTTTGAAGGTGTCGATATTTTTAAAAAAACGATATTATTGCTGTCTATATTATTGTGATCGATATTTTTGACAAGTTGTATATTTTTAGACTATCTTCGATATTTTAGATAACGATATTTTGATGTTCGATAATACTGTTATCGATATTAATGTTTGACGATATTTAGGTGTTGATATTAGTGTATATTTTTAATTAAGTATAGTTTGTCGATATTAGTGTAATCGATATTTTTATGTCGATAAAAATGTAGGTCGATATTGTGTCTGTCGATATTATGTCAGTGATTCCATTTCCTTAAAAGCATTTCTCATCCCAATCCCAAATTTCACCACGTGAGTGAGCACAGGAAGTAGCTGCTTGCTACAAAACCATTTTAGAAATAAAGTTTCACAATTCATCAATGTTGGAAATGAGCCTTTTTTTTCATGGTGTACACCGAGATTTGTGCCTTGACTGGCTGTAGAACTCTGTGCACTTTACTCCTGTTAACCTTCGAACATGACAAAATTGGCATAGCCCTAATTGGCATATTTTACTTATCTATAAGTCCCTGGTATATGGCACTTAAAGTGTACCCAGGGCCTGTAAGTTAAATGTCTCCAGTGGGCTGCAGCATACATTGTGCCACTCACTACGTGAGTGATAGAGTAACTCAAGTAGGCCTTACTGCCCATTGAGTTTGGATGCATGGTATTTTGGAGTAGGACATGTAAAAGGTATTAAACATGCCCTTACAGTGAAAAGGCCCAAAGGTTATTTTCACTGTAGCAGGGTTAGCTGTTCCATAGGAAGCATTGGGATACAATATTGAGTTTATTATTGCTATCTTCACTTAGGAAACAGCTACAGTTAATTCTTGGACTTTTTAAAACATGTATTAGAAATCCAATTCATTGGTAAAGTTGGATTGTAATACATATTTTACGAAAGCTACTTCAAAAACGTGATACCTGCCTTAGGCCTCTAGAAGCCCTTTTGCATTGGCTGCCAAATGTCAGCCAGGAACTGAATAGCCCATTAATGAGGTATGACTTTGCTCCCAGAGCTGAGACAAAGGCCTTGGGTGTGGGGAGGTGTTCTGGTTCTGTGGTAGGCTGAATATCTGGGCTCTGCCCATGGACTTAATTTACTTCAGAGGGGTTTTCTATGTAACAGGCAGATGAAGCTAACAGCTGGGCCTGACCTTTAGTTTTTCCCCCATGCCAGTCATGCACCATGCCCAGTGGAGAGGAGCTCTCCCAGAACTGGCTTTGATTGACCACAGAGGAGGGGTTGCTAATTTCACTGAGCACTGGAGCTTTACCGAGGGGAAGGCGTGGCTGTCATTTTTGGGTAGAGAGGGACATTGAGGGATTAATTGCAGTAAAACACACAGGAAGTGCTGCAAATGCCGTTAGGGAGCTGTCAGGAGTTTGCCCCACCCACAGGCTGACACAGAGGATAAACGTGGCAGCCATAGTACCCTCCTCAGATCACTTCTGGGCCTGTGGAAAAACAAAAGAGGAGTGGACCTGCTGTTTGAGACCTGAGAAGAGCCCTGAAGACTGGGCCTGCTCTCTCTCTTGTACACAGTAAAAAGATGTGGACTTCAAGGGTTCTAAGGCTCACCTCCTATGTGGGCTAGAGGGACACAACAAGCATCAAGATGCCTATTTCTGCATTTACATGTGACCAGTTCAACTGGGCCTAACTTGGACTCTACTACTGGGTGCTGCTGAACTAAATCTTGACCCGCTAAGTGCTGTCCCCAAAATCCTTGACCCATGGCTGGTATCAAAGTGTACTCCTCCTAGCAAATCCTAAAACCTTGGACTTAAAAACATTTTGCCAAATGTTTCCTCTGAGAACTGTAAGGAGACTGGGGTCAACCTGCCATGTCAATCTGACAAAGGTGTGATCCATCCGTGCCAAAGATACAAGTTGCTCCCGCTACATTCTTGTCTGCAACAGCAAAACTGATGCAACGGGACCTTGTGGAGAAGGTATCCTGCCTTGTGCAACTTGAGCTCCAGAAAAGTGAATACGTCCAAAGGTAGAAATCTTCACCAGGAAATTGCATGAAAAGTGAGGGACCTCCGTGAAGTACAGCTTCAACTACACGTAGCTATGCAAATTGCGTAGTGCGTAGCTGTGTGCTTGACTGCACTGTACAATAATTACCAAAAGCATCTTGTACAGTACAAGTTAAGATAAAATAAATATTTCTGTCTTTATATGCTAAAAATGCATATAGTCATTTCACTAAAGTGAAAACAAAAAGTTAACAAGCAGTGAGAGAGGTGATGATTTTGGTATCCTCGCTAACTTAGGGAGAGAACCAAGCAGATGTCTTGAAAACAAAAAGCACATCTTATTGAACGATTCAATGGTGGTCCCTTCCTCCTAGGACCACCCCAAGCACAGTTATGGGCAAAAATACAATCCCAACCAAAGGCCCTGCAAAGCATTATGGGACGAGATTAGCAGTGGGCAGTGAATATTATAGTATCCAATATCAAAATAATTCTACAAAGAGCTGCAGTTCCACTAGTCGTTACTAGGTGTCCCTCACGAGTCAAATGCAAAAGCTTCATGAAAGGTTTTCAATACTTTTGCATTTGACTCGTGAGGGACATCTTGTAACGACTAGTGGAACTGCAGCTTGATGTATTAATAATTTCAATGCTTTTGCATTTGACTCGTGAGGGACACCTAGTAACGACTAGTTGAACTGCAGCTCTTTGTAGAATTATTTTGATATTGGACACTATAATATTCACTGCCCACTGCTAATCTCATCCCATAATGCTTTGCAGGGCCTTTGGTTGGGATTGTATTTTTGCCCATAACTGTGCTTGGGGTGGTCCTAGGAGGAAGGGACCACCATTGAATCGTTCACATGATATGCTTTTTGTGTTCAAGGCATCTGCTTGGTCCTCCCCTAGGTTAGGGGGACTCCAAAATCATCACCTCTCTCATTTGCTTGATATTTTATTGTCAAAATTCATTTTTGTGAATTGGTTATATGCTTTTTAGCATAAAAAATTGCTTTAACAAAGTATTTGAAGGAGTTTATTATACTCCTGCTACGCTACGTTGATTAGCACAGTTATTCACTCTGCTACGTGCAATTTGCGTAGTGCGTAGTAGCACAAACTTTGCATGCTTCGTGAGCGTAGCAAAGTATTATGCCCAGGGTTACTGCTAATTAACAATGTGGATCACTCTCCGGCTATAGCCTGCTGCCTTGCCACACTGAAGATTTTTTACTTTCAGTCCAGAGATTAAGTCCAAAGGTAAAACGTTCACTGGGACAAACCTGGTCCTTATATCTGACCGCGCTTCATGGCGATAGGCCTTAAATCATACCGTTGTCCCAGCCAAGCACAATCAAATGATCACGGTTGACACTTAACGCTTCATGGCACTATTTTGAACCTTAAATTTAACAAATTCATAACACCAGTTCTACTTATTGGATTTACGCCATTTTGGTGACATTTTATTTATTATGATTTACACTGTTTTTCTAAATTTATTCGGGGTTTTTCTTTTGTTGTGTTTTGAGTTTAATACTGCTTGAGTACTGCATAAATTATTTACAAATTGCATCTAAGTTAAGATTATCTGCTCTGTGCTATAGCTACTAGGACGTTTAGCGCAGGTTCTTTTAGTGACTTTAGTGTTTCACCCTGATAAGGAATGTGATAATTACATGAAAACTAATGATCTCACAGATGTTTTCTTGCATGTAAAAACTGTAATATTGCCTTGGCGCAGAAGAGGGCTCAACTAACTGTATTGTGCATGTATCGGATAGGGGCATTACAGCCCAGACTCACACAGTCACAATACATATCTGGTATGCTGCACTAGCTTCAGGCAGTGCAGCATGCCAGATAATGGAGCTTAAGGGCTTGTCAACCATGCACCTTTTTGCCCTATCAGAAGTCGGAATAGAGAAAAACAGTCTACCTCCAACCTTATTCCGGCTTCTGATTGGGCAGAGGCTCACTGACTTGACTCTGGTGTGCTGCTTGAGTTGCCACCAGAGTTAAAGAAGTGGGATATTGTGAACCCAGCAGAGCATATCAGTACATTTCAAATAGCACTGACACACGTGAGGTTTTTTTCTGCAGTGTCATTTTGTATAAGTGTGTATGTGTGTTTACCTGTGTGCTGGAGACTGCATATGTATGTCTGTTAGACTCTCGTTGTATGCATGTATGTCTGCACTGTGTGCTTGTGATTGTTTCAGTGTTTGCATGCATAAACAAGTGCATGTCTGAGTGCAGTTTGAAACTGGAAGGCTGTGATTTAGGATGTCTTCGGCCCAGAAGTTGATAAAGACAAGACCCTTACTGCATGGAAGTCAATTAATCAAAATTCCAGGGGTAGTGGAAGTGACATCACATGCCATGTGACCCCCGTCTGATGTCACAGGAAGTAACATCACAAGACCTTTGACCTGGTGAAATCACAGGAAGTGACATCACCTGCCCTTTGACCCACCCGATGATGTCACAGGAAGCGACATTGCAAGGCATTTGACCTGATGACATCACAGGTAGTGACATCACATGGCTTTTGGACCCCATGAAATCAAAGGAAGCGACATTGCATGACCTTTGGCTTGGTGCTATCACAGGAAGTTTGGTTACTTACATCACTCACAGAGGCTGGAAAATCTCTACAGATGCAAAAGAAGTACCCTATAAACAAACATACTTCAAATCCTATTGAAAATGCAGCTAGATACATTGTTTCAGGTAGTATCTTCAGTTATACAATTAAGATAATGCAACATTGATAAAGAACCTATCAAATAGTATACAACAATAGAAAAAACACAAGTCAAGTTCGAATCAGCCATCATCAATATCAAATAACTTATAAAATGGAAAGGTTGATGGGCCTATAATGTTCCAAACAAGCTCACATTATAATTTGTTTTAGAAACTACGAAAACCAAGTAATTAAATCTCAGTCTTGAAACATAGATAACAGTGCTATTTAATGCAGGTCAGGTTCTCCTAGCAATGTTACTTTCCATGACATGGTATACATACTTCTAAACCTGTGGAGCCATTGAACCTTTCAAGATTTACTATCATTAATTTATTCTACAGAAAACATGCACTTCACAGGTACAGTACTTGTGTTGATAAATAATCTGCATTAGCATACCTTACCAGCACTAAACATTTTATCTAACAGCCAGAATGCCCAGAGGCATGAATGCTTGCTTTACAAATGCAGATGTTACAGTCCACATTTAAAAATGGCTCCCTTAATCACTGCTCCTAAAGCAAAACTTTCCACATTTTCAAAATCCATCACACAGACATACAGAGACACTGAATCATACGTGTATAAATCAGTTTATAGGCAATGTCACGTAAGGCAAAGGAGACTACCAGGTGTAGGATTCACATACTGGTGGGCACGTTTTAAGAGTGCTTGGTCTGGAGAAGCACAAACTCAGGATTCAGAACATAACAGAGTGGTTAGGATTGACTTTAATAATACGAATGTATTTCTACCCAAACAAACCTTTCTTAGCAACATCAGGATAGAAAGACTGGGAAAAAATATAACTTTATAACCTGTACCATGGAGCTTGCATGCAGCTCTTAGAGGACAGTTCATAGCTCACTTTGCTAGATTATGAATGTAACTTATAAACTGCACAGTAACAACATAATCTCTGTGACAAAAGCAGTAACCCATCGAGCTATCCACATAAAATATTGTTCTTTGATATGCATTGTACACGTTCTTTGCAGCAGGCATATTAACCCTCTGCGCTACCTTAGATAAGTGAAAACTGCCACTAGACAAAACTCCTCTCTCTCTCCAGCATGTACCTTAATAAATCACCAGTGTTAACTTGACACTTTTATTGTTGCCTGAAAACTGCTGAATATACAAGGAACCTTGCAGTGCTTTTAAAATTGTTGCACTGCTACAAAACTTGCCCCACTAACAAAAAGTGCCCCCACCCTTTCAGACTCCATGGGAAATGTGTGCCCAATGCCCGGTACAACCATTCCTGCCTTCGGTGGATTTCAAAACAGACAATGTCTTGTTGGCCATTCTACCAGCACTCACTGGCTGGCGTGCACATGCTGTGGCTACACTGATGCAGAGTTTGACATAAAACAATGGCAATTTATGTGTTTTTCACATTACCTAAACAATGCCTAGACCACTAGAAGGGTTGAACCTGATATATGTGCTCTTTAACAATCATTTCTGAAGTGTTGCAACAGGGCATTTGGAAATCTTGTGTTAGCTCCAAAAACAGATAATCTTATCTTACTTTACTTGTTGCTTATGTTAGAGGTTTGCCCAGGGCCCACAGCTCACAGGAGTCACAATGACCGGCACCACCACAAGAGAAGTCGAAGAGTCGAGATTCTAGTTGAGTCGATGTTATGACTCGGTCAGCCTCACTCTCACACTACCTGCCCCGTGGTCCGTCTGAGGTCTGACCATTGAACTCAGTCAGAAAGTGACAATTAAGTGAAGCAAGCCACTAATGGCCAGGTCGGGACTGGGAGTCTGTTACTGAACATGCGTTGAAGGCACTTGCTTTCCTTATCAGAAGGTGGCCCTGATAATGCTGGAACGTTGGCTCTTTTCCTTGCATTGGCCACGATAATTGAGTCTGCTGTTGCGTTGTCTCATATATAGGCTGAATGTACTGTAGCTGAGTTGTAGACATAGACATAGCAGGCATGGTGCACTGAGTCACCACATGGTATGTGCAAAACTTTGCACACCGTATTTCATTGCCCAGTTACAGATAAGGGATTATGTGCACCACTGCATGTTAGAAAGCAGGACTGGGTGAACTACTCTCCTTGCTTATAGTGTGCAGGCTGTTGGACTTCAGAGCAAGCATGGCCATACAGAACTGCCTTACAGCTCCAGTATTTGGCCAGTCTGCTTTATTTGGTGTGGGAACCAGGCGTGGCATTAAAAAAGAACACAGGCTATGCCTGTGCAATTAACTGCCACCTGCCTAGAGCCAGCATATTAACTCTGCAATGCTGCATACAGAGCTGTAAAGTTTACCAGGTACTTGCGTATGTCGCTTATCCAGGTTTACATTTGCATTATAGGACTTTTAGTCCAGGTTATCCCATTATAAAACCCAATATTGCAAGTGCCAGAATACAAAGCAAAAATCCTCAGCTACTTATGCATTGATTTAGGAAACCAGAGAGCAGGCTACATGTAGCTTGGAGGCAGTAGGCTCTTCTTAGGTGCCCTCCCCATCAGGCAGATTGCCCACTACAGAGCTGAATTTATTGAACGGGCATGAAGCGTGATGGGGAACTTCGCTTTAGCAGTCTGTCTGCCAACCAGTGCAGTCCCAGGAGACAGTGGCAACCAGGGCAATAGGATGCCTCTGACGCACTGTAAGGACTCTTAACTGCACCTTGAACCTTTTTCGTTCGCGGCAGGGACTTGGTGCTTCTGGTGGCTGATAGTGAGCATGGAAGTGAGCACTGGAACAGCTGCTGCCTTGATCCACTGTTGCAGATCTCCAGGCCTCCACTGCTTTCGTGCCTATCTACCCAGCCTGCCTCTGCACTTACCATTCACCACTCATCATTCAGGTATAAGAGAATGGGAAGCAGTATTTATTTTGATGCCAAAGAATATGTTCCTGATTTGTTAGTTTGCTCACAATCCCTTTTTCAAAATCCATGCGTGAATAGCTGCTCCAAATCAGGTTGTTTTATTTGCACTCTAGGACTTGTAGTCCTCCTTTTATAATGGAATAAACAAGAATACAAAAAATTTAAAGAAAAAACCTTGACTGGAGCAGCTAGTCATGCATGGACCTAGGAAACATGGCAGGACTGCACCTGTGCCACGACTCACTGCACCACTTGTGACCCCCTTGACTCCCTCTGCTCTACCTTTGCTTTCAGTGCACTGCACATCCCTGAGCCTTCTGCTTGCCCTCTTCACCTCCTGTGCTCTGCATCCCTGCCAAAGCCACCCTTAGCATGGGGCTCACAGCAAGTGTCCCCATGCATTGTTTCGTTGCCTATGCTCTCCTTTGGGTCAGGCCTCTGCTCCATGTGCTTCCTTGAGTGTGCAACCACATATGCCCATGCCCCAATTAGGCCCATCTTAGCTTGAGTCTGTCCCTGCTCAGCTGCCTACTGCCTCATGCCTCAACTCTGCCTTCCAGCTTGTGCCACTCATCAACCTCCCAGGTAGGTGACATTGGCTGTGTAGTCTCTGTACAGTGTTCATTCTCATTCTGTGGCTCTCCAGAGAGTGGTCAGGAGTGGGAGTTGTGGTCTATTGTGCAGATGCGGCCTAAAGTGGGAGATGAGGTAGGGTGGGATGGGAGATGTGGTCTGTGCAGCATATATTGACTATGGTGGAAAGGGTGACTTGTGGTGGGAGATGCAATATGTGGCCTGTTATAGGATGGAGATGTGGTCTGTTACGTAAATGTGGTATATGGTTGAGATGTCATCTATGGTGATGTGTTGACTGTGATCTATGATGGAGATAGAGCCTGAAGTAGGAGATGTCGCCAGAGACAGGAGATGAAGCCAGAGGGGAGAGATATGCGTTTCTTTGGGTGGGTTTTTGCTTGGCTTGGGGGTGGTTGGGCATTTTCTAAACAGACCAAGTAAATACTATAATATCTTTTGGTGTATTGCTAATAACATTTCTTCCTATTTATAATGTAACATGCACAAACTCAAGGGGCTGACTGCACAGGGGATAGCACCACTCACCCAGTACACCACCATGGGGTGTAAGCTCCACGGACTCAAGGGGCCTGGTTGCAAAGGGATTAGTATCACCTGCTTGGCACTCCACCACCGACTGCAAGTTTAATGGTATCAAGGGGCCCAGATGTGGTGGGGCTAGTATTGCTCAGTCAAGGACCTGCTGCAGAAGGGCTAGTACTGCCTGCATTGTACACCACAATTGGGTGCAAGCTTCATAGTCTCAAGGGACTCAGTAGCAGAGTAGCTAGTGCCATCCACCTGCAACACCACCACCAAGTGTAAACTTCACAGACTCAAGGGGTTCTGATGCGGAGGCACTTGTACTGCCAGGCTGGTACACTTCCACAAGGTGGAAGCTTCATAGACTGAAGGGGCCCAACTGCAGAGGGGCTAGCAATGCCATTGCTGGGTGCAAGCTTTATGGACTCAAGGGGCCCAGCTTCAGATGGACTAGTCCTGCCCAGTCAGTATAGCATCACTGCCCTAAGGTAACTATAACTCACACCACCACCATGCACAGTTCTCTCATTAATAATTTAATTGCAAATGTCGCAGAGATGTTATCAATTATGTCATAGAAGATGTAATCGCTGATGTAACATGTGGGGTAATTAGCTGTGCATGGAGAGGGCGCGACATATTTACTTTAGGGCATGAGTTATAGTTTTTTGAGATAAGTATAACTATAACTGCTGAATTTCTATGGTTTTCTGTGTGTAACATCTGAATCTAACTATAACGTCCCTGTAACCTTTGGTTGTTTTAGTGAATTTCTAAGGTTTTCTAATTCTATTTCTTAAGTGTAACGTCCTTGTAATTTCTACGGTTTTTAAATGGTATTTCCTCACTATAACATCTCTTTAATCTTTGTTTTTTTTTTTTAGAACTTCTAGGGTTTTTTAAGTAAAGTAATATTTAATTGTTATATGTTAATCCAACCCACTGCCACCCTTCAGCCGTGCACAGCAGGGGTTTGGCCGCAAGGCCTGCGGCCAACCCCTCACATGCAGCCAACCCCATGCCGTGCACAGCTGAAGCGGTGGGAGATTGGCCAAAGGGCCTGGCCTGTGGCCAACTCCCCAAAGGCAGCCAGCCTGGGAGGGTGTCATGCAGTCCCCCTCACCAGGTCAATTTCGGCCTGGGGACCCCTGTCCCCCATTCCCATGCTGGCTGCATTTTTTTAGGGGAGGGGTACGTGGCCCCCTCCCCAGGCTGTTTCTGGCCCCGGGGGCCCCATCCCCCGGGGCCCACTGCTGGATTGATAGGAGGAGAAGAGCATGCAGGCCCCTCCATGAATCAATTTTGGCCCGAGGACCCCATATCCCAGAGCCCGCATTATTGTAAATGAGGAAGGGGCACACAGTCCCCCTCTCTGGGCCAATTTCTGGCCACAGTGACCCCATCTCCCGGGCCCGGCCATATTCTAAAGGTTGACGGGGCGCGCAGCCCCCCTCCCCTTTGGTCCTGGGAACCCCATCCCTCAGGGCCTTCCATCCATTTAATTTAGCGAGGGGGGCATACAACGCCCCTTCCACGGGCCAATTTTTGGTCCCAGGGACTCTATCTCCTAAGGTCCGGCCATATATCATAAACGGAGCACACTGCCCCCCTTCCCGGGCTAATATTGGCCCCGGGGTCCCCAGGGGTCCTAGCCAATAAAGAGTGGGGGCCCTGGATCCCGCCAAGGGCACCCGCTGCATCTTTCTTTGGGGCTATGGGGGGATCACCAATGCCCCCCCAACCCCAGCCAGCTCTCCACCTCCCGCTGGAGCCAGCATTGCCGCCGCCACAGGGAGCAGTTAAAAATGCTGATTCCTGCAGGTGGGAGCAATTTGTTCATTAGTGCGGGCAGGGAAACAGATGAAAAGTCTACTCCTATCAAGCAGGAGCATTTTTCATTCTACCGCCCACTGTGAGCAGACATAGGGGCATATTTATAAGGGCATTGCGCCAGCGTCACTTTTTGAGAAGCTCTGGCGGCGCAATGCCCTACTCCATATTTACAATGCTGCGCTAAGTCACTTTGTGTGGCTTACTACGGCACTGTAAATATCATACCCTTTCTCACAGTTTTGTGCATCAAAGGGGCATGCAATGGGTGTTGCTGTGGGCGTTCCACCGCAACACGCATTGCTTTTTGATGCTGCCCCAGATTTACAAGGATCAGTAAATCTGAGGCAGTGCCAAAAACTAACGCCAGTGTAAAGCAGGTGTTAGAGTGGTGCATTGAGGAGAAATACTATTATTTTTTCTAGTTTTTTGCTCTTTCTACGTGTGCTGCATCCTGCTGCAAACATAGAAGGAGCATATCGCCTTTAACGATTGTTTATGTGCAGGACGATGTCCCTTTCTGCAATTAAACAATCATCCCTGCAATGCAGCACCCTTGCACCATGGCACAGGGTGTCTGCGTTTACACTAGGCAGCTTTTTTAGCGCCGGCGCAAGGGAAAACACAGGGGTGCACCGTATTTTTGTGAGTACGGTGCATCCCGGCATTTTTTACATGACGCAGCACGGCGCTGCTAAATTGCTTGCAGCACCACGCTGCATCATTACTTTGCAAATACGCCCCTCAGATCTCACCATGAGATCTGTCGGATCCGCGGAGGATTCACGTCCCTAGATATATATTAATCTTTTTTCTTTAATAACCCCAAAATTAGAAAATTGTTATATGCAACAATGTGTATTATTATACGTCAAATGTTAAATGCAAAGCACATTGTAAGGAAATTAAAGACATTCAATCTAAAAATGTGCTTTATTCCTGTAGTACATTTACGCTACAATGTAGGTTTGACAAGACATACATAAAGAAAGAACAATGCAGGACAGTGTAACTTTTTGCTAACAGGGTTCTGCGTTTACCACATTTCTTTTAACACATTGGGGAGTATTCATTGAGAGAGGCTTGGATCAAGAGTGAGCCTGCAGGGGTGAGCTTGGCAGGTGTGTTAATTAAAGCTATGAATGCAACACTAGGTTAAATTTTTTTGTACCAGCACTAAAAGAAGGGTCAAATGTTGTGTTAGCCATCCATTTAACATTTCATTTATTTAGGGAAGCTGAACATTCCGCAAATTAATTCAGCACTGGGAATTATGGGAAATATTTCACACTTAAGACCTCGTTTCTGTAAATTAGAGTTTTGAAACCACTGAGAAACATTCAATGAAAAGGCTTAACATATGCTATTTTCCTATGGTCCTTTACAGTTTAACCAATTAAACCTCTGTTTAACGATTGAAGACACAACTAAAATCTATGAAACAGCAACCTATCTTTGTGAGTTACTTAAATACCCATGCCTTAGTGATAATCTGGCTGGGAACAGTGTAATAGGGTGTTTGCAGTATCCAGTAATTGAGATTCGATAATAGCCACTCGCAACATCCTTTTGGTTTCACTTTTGTGGTCGGTTTGTGTAAAAGACCTTTCATAGATACTGCCCTCCTTGTACTTAACGTCGACGTCCAGTGACAGACACTACTGCTGTGTACATGCTTGACAATGATGCTATGAAGGGGGAGAAGGCTGAAATGCACAATGATAAAAGAAAGAGAATCCAGTTAATTACAAATCAATGAAGAAGCCAAGAGACACCCTGAATAAAATCAATGCGCTTGTTCTGACTTATTGTTTCAAATAAGCCCTGATCCAGTAGCTACATCAATGCGGCCTCTTGCTGTTCTCAATGGATTTATGGAAAGCAATTTAGTTCAGGAGATCCATCCTGTAAAAACCATTGTGTGAGCTGTGCTAGTATAACGTCATTCCGTCAGTCACTCACTCCTTCTACCTCCTTTCGAATTATATATCAGCCACGCTTCCTCAAAATCACCAATGTCTGCAATACTCATGGGAGTGGTGGGGGCCACAACTGGTCCTGAGCAGGGTCGGATAGTGTTGACTATGTCCCTTTCCACGTATGCTTCTGTGTAATCTTGGAAATACGAGTTACCTCAATCATTTCTCATGGTATGAGTCAATCCTGATGTGGTAATGATATTGCATTTTGAAAAAAGCTAATCTGGCTAGTGCACACATCATAGCTGTGGGTCCCTATAATGCAAAAACTAATATAATTGTCAGACTATTACATTGCATATTCTTTACCCCCTCTCGATCAAATCAGTACACCACCCTCTCACTTTTAGGCTCTAAGACGCCCTCCCAAATCTCTTGCTTAATTATACAGGATCTATTTTCTGAATCTACTATCTTCTGGAGGCCTAGCGGTCACTTCCTTTCTGCTGACTCTCTGGTCATTCCACAACCTGTACCTATTGAGCCTTTGATAGGCCAACAAACCCCTACCACTCATCAATATGGACTTATCTGTCCCTCAGCAAACCTGTCATACAAAGACCAATTCCAGGTCTCCTTACACCATCTCCAACCCCTAAGTAACTAACTTTCAAATCCCACAATTTCAATTCCGCGTTCGATATTGTCTTATTTCTGCTCCCCAATTTCTTTTTTTTAAGTTTTAAACATAAATTTTATTTTGGGAAAAATGCAACCAAGTATAAGCAATCAAATAGATATCGAGTGACAATTAAAAACATTAACTGAATTAAAACTTACGCAATGCAGAAACAAGAAGCAATGAATCAAAAATAGTTGCATACAGAACTATTGTTATAAAATGTACGAGAGAAAGAGAAAAGGGAAAGGTGGGGAGGAGGGAGGGAAAGGAGAAACAAGGGTAAAGGAGACACTACTATTATAATTAAATAGATACATATGAAAGTAACAAATCTTAATACACTTTAAAAAGGCATCAAACAAGAAAAGCAGGAGATTGTTGTAACTCAGAAATATGATATCAATTTAAAGTGAAAGAGAAAGAGAAAATATATAATTACAGATATAAAACACTAGTATATGATTATTAACAATTCATGGTGGTTTGGGAACTTCTTCCGATGAAGGGTGATGACGGGTAAATCTTTGTGCAGAAACGTCTAAGAAAATAGTCACAGGAGACCACATGCGTTCTCTTTTCAGGAGTAAGGACAAAGGAGAAACATAGGCACGATCTAGTCGATGGTTATAACATACACTGTACCACCAAGATTGAAATGAAAGTTGTGTAGATTGTTTCCAATTTTTTGTTATTTGCTGGAAAGCAATAGCAATCAATAAATCCACAATGTCTATGTTATGAGAAAGGGTTTGCCAATTATCAGATAATGAGCCTAGAAATACAGCTTCAGGGGAGAAAGGGAAAGTGGTATGGCAAATGGTATTAATTTGAGACCATACTTTCAACCAAAACTGATGAGTATAGGGACATGAAAATAGCATATGAAATAAATCCGCGTGAGAAGCATTACAAGACCAGCAATCTGAAGAGAGTGTGGGTTGAAATTTATGTAATGATAGTGGTGTAAACAGAAGACAATTATATATGAAAAAAGTGTTTGAGTAATGCTGGCTGATCTTGCGGTCTTGCGGAGTTTCAACCATAATTTGTCCCAAAAAATAATAGGCCATGAGGAATTAAAATCAGATTCCCATTGGAGCTCCGTGTGGGTCTTAGATCTGTGTACAATAGGTGTAGTAAGGAATTTGTAAATGGATAATGCAGTAGCTTGGCCACTTAAAATGGAAAGAATGTTGCATTGCGGTAATAAAGGGTGTGGTATAGATGATAGAAGAGACATAGAATCTGTTAAATGTTTGATTAACAGATTAAATTTGACAGAGGAGGATTTTGGTAATTGATAAAGTGATTGTGCATCGGAGAAGGTAAGGAAAGAGTCGCTTGAGTATAACTGATGGATCCAAAGTAAACCTCTGTTTCGCCAAGTCTTCCAAAAAATGGATTTATTGTTAATTTTAAGAAATTTATTATTATGCCAAATAGATGAATTAAGAAATTGGTCCTTAGCTGAGAGGTGTGATAGCATAAAGCAATGAAAAAGTTTGTGGTTAGTATTATGTATAGGTGAAGATAGAATATGAGATTTATGAGTAAAAGTGAGGGATTCATCAAGGGAAAAAGGGGATAGAAAGGAATGTTCTAAGTCCTTCCATAAGGGAGAGGGATTAGGAGTAGAATCCTTTAATGACTTAGAGAGTTGCTTAAGAAGGAAGGCAATATGGTAAAGCTGAAAATCTGGAAAATTAACCCCACCTTGAGATTTAGGGCGTTTTAGCTCATTAAAGACATGCGTGGTTTTTTCTTGTTCCATAAAAATATTGATAGAATAGAATTAATTTTTTTGAAAAAGTATGCAGGAAGATGGAGAGGGATAGCTGAGATCATGTAAAAAATAATGGGAGCCAGCATCATTTTAATGGTATCAAGTCTGCCCCACCAGGATAAGTATAAAGGATGCCATTTAGCAGTAGAAGTAGAAAGAGTAGAGAAGAGACGAGTCATATTTAGGGAAAGTGTTTTCTTAATAGAGGGAGCAAACATAAGACCTAAATATTTAATATGTTGGGGATTCCATGAAAAATGAGTAGAGAGGAAATCTTGTTTAAAACAAAAGATATTCAAGGGTAGAATTTCACATTTATCGTGGTTTAGTTTGTAACCACAAAGTAAAGAGAAAGTCTTGACTTCCGCTATAAAGGCTGGAACGGAGAGTTGCGGCTTAGATAAAAACAAGAGAATGTCATCTACATAGACACTCATTTTAACATATAGTTTATCATGCTGGAAACCATTTATTTCAGAGTTTTGTTTGATTTTAGCTAGAAATGGTTCTAAAGCTAAAATGAAAAGGAGAGGGGAAAGGGGACAGCCTTGGCGAACACCTCTTTGCAACAGAAAGGCGTCAGAGAACGAACCATTAGTAAAAATGGTAGCATTGGGTGAAGTGTATAATAAAGAAATACAAGAAATGAATTTGGGACCAAAACCGAACCAGGATAATGTATGAAAAATAAAACACCAATCCATTCGGTCAAAGGCTTTCTCTGCATCCAAAGAGATGGCTGCAAGAGAATGGGGATATTTGTTAGCTTTATGTAATATATTAAAGAAGGTCCGGGTATTGTCCGAGATATTCCGTCCTTTAATAAAGCCAGATTGTTCTTTACACATAATAGATTGTAGGACAGGCTCTAACCGGAGAGCAAGAATTTTAGCGAATATTTTATAATCAGAGTTAACTAAAGATATTGGTCTATAATTTTTACAGAGATGAGGGTCTTTCCCATCCTTAGGAATTAGGCAAATAAGAGCATCTTGAAAAGTGCCGGAGGAGGCATTAGAGGAGATAAAGTATGAAAACAAAGAGAGGAGATAGGGAAGAAGGGCTTTAGAAAAATGGGAATAGAATTCCACAGAGAATCCATCCGGGCCGGGAGCTTTTCCTGTATTTAGAAGTTTTAGGGCTTGAGAAATATCTTTTATGGAGATATCTTGTTCCAGTGAAGAAAAATTAATATCTGTGGAAAATTGTTTTTGTATGGAAGCAAGATAGTTTTGCATATCTAGGGGATCTGGAGGAGATTCAGGAGTATACAGAGAAGTATAATATTTTTTGAACTCATCTAAAATCTCAAGATGTTTAGTGACTGGGGCAGAGGCAGAGTTTAGTACATAGTCAATATTGGAGCGGTCCTTTTTAATTTTGAGGTATGAGGCAAGAAGCTTGCCCGCCTTGTTTTGACCACCATAGTAACGTGCACTACCCCTAAGAAGATAGGCAGAAGCGTTTTCTGTGGATAATTTATTATATTTAAATTTTTCTTTGATTAGATTATTAAGATCAGCTATAGAATTAGTTAATGTATAAAGGGATTTAAGTAATTTAATGGATTTAAGAATTTCATTCGCTTTATGAGAGTTTTGACGTCTCTTTTTAGCAACATAAGAAATAATAAAGTCCCTGGCAGAAGCTTTAAAAGAGTCCCAAACAATAGAAAAGGATGAAACAGAAAGTAGATTATGTTCAAAAAATTCAGTAATGAAATCTTCAAAGGAGGAAGTGAAAGATTGATCAGCTAATAAGGAAGTATTAAAACGCCACCTCTTCCTAGAAGCAGTGATGGGGAGTAGTTCTAGGTCTAATATTACAGGAGCGTGATCAGAGATCAAAATGGATCCAATGTCTGCATGTAAAATAGATTGAGTTAGTGCTTTTGAGATAAATAGCTAATCTATTCGTGATTGTGAAAGGTGAGTGGGGGAGAAGAAAGTATTTTCACGGAGTTGTGGATGGCAAAGTCTCCAAGAGTCAACGAGGGATCTGTGATCAATGAGATTGGTGAATTGCTGGTGCATTGGTGAAGAAACAAAAGGTGTTTTAGATGTGCAGTCAATGTAGGGGTCAACAATTTGATTACAATCTCCACCGAAAATAATATATGGAGTATCAATAGACATCAAAAGAGAGGAAATGTGTGGCCAGAAAGTGTTGTCTGACTTGGTAGGTGCGTATATGTTAAATAAAGTAATAGGTACATCATTAATTTTGAGGTGAATAAGTAACCATCGACCATCATCATCTAAGTCTTGAGAAAGAAAAGAAACTTTAAGCTTTTTATGAATAAGAATTACGGTACCATTTCGTTTACTAGTGCCTGGAGAAGAAAAAACATGTCCTACCCATTGTCTCTTAAGCTTAAGAACTTCTGAAACTATTAAATGTGATTCTTGTAGAAAAACAATATCTGATTTAAGATTAGATAAATGGGAGAGTACCCTTTGCCTTTTAATAGGTGTACCCAAACCTTTAACGTTCCAAGAGATAACACGTAAAGTCATTAATCAACCGTAAAAAAGAACATTTACAATATTACAGCATAAATACAAATGCAATAAACAAACCGTAATAATTAAAGAGAAAAGAACGGTAATCAGTTTTTGAGTTGGAATATAAAGGAAGAAAAGAAAATGATAGTGAGATAAAGATTGAATTAGGATATAAAAGAAGAAGAAAGAGTGATGTTGAGTTAGAATCAGATGAAGAAAAAAGAAAAGGGGACTAAGGAAGAAAGAAAAAGAAGGAAAGAAGAGGAAAATATAGGAAAACGGTAAGAGAAGAACATCAAAACATACCAGAGACTCAAACATGGGTGGAGGGTGTTGAGGCAACAGGACGGGAAGACGAACCAGCTTAACACCCCTGGGGGAGAACACGAGGAAGGAAATATTCTAGACAATATTAGACAATGGAGGATAACAACCGGAGGGAGATAACTCCTAAAAGGAAGGATAAGGGAGAAAGAAAAAATTAGCTCATTTGTCATGAACAGGGAAACACGAAATAAATACATAACTACAAGCATAACCTCAAAATGATAAGAAACGTACTCAGGAAAAAACACGAAATAATTTAGATGATAAAAAACAGGAGGGAAAAACGACACCTGAAATGGAAGACATGAAAAAAGACGAAACTTAATTCAAATATCGTGGACAAGGAAGGCATAAGAAAAATACATGGCTACAACTTGACATCGAAAAAATAATAAAGTTCTCAAGAGGAAGATGTTCCTGCAAAATCCATAGAATCTTCTCTGCAGTTATCAAGAAAACGTTGAAGTAAAGCTGGATCTTCATATGTGGTTGTTTTATTTTTATAAGTTACTTTGAATAGGCAAGGGTATATCAAACCGAATCTGGCATTTAAATCTCGTAGTGCTGGTCGCATCGCAAGAAAGCTTTTCCTTTTATCTGCAGTAGTTTTGGCGTAATCCTGTGAGAAAAATAATTGTGAACCTTGCCAGGAGATGCGACGCTTGACTTTGACAGCATGCAAAACTTTCAACAAGTCAGTATATTCCAAGAAATAAAGAATGACACCTCTTGGTTTAAGTTGAGCTGAAGAAGCGGAGGGAGGACGACCCAATCTGTGAGCTCTTTGTATGTTCAAAAGGGGAGAATCTGGAATATCAAGCAATTGTGGAATGAAAGATTGGAAGAAGGCTATAGGGTTGGGTCCCTCCAACCCTTCGGATAGGCCATAAATACGTAGATTATTACGTCTACTTCGATTTTCGAGGTTTTCAACCTGCTTCTGAAGTTGTAATATTTCAGCTTTCATAGGGGAGATTTGTCGTGAAGAGACCTGCAACGACTCGATTTGACCTTCCACAGAAGTAAGCTTATTTTGAAGTGAGAACCAATTATCCTCCAAACTTTGTAGACGAGTATTCGTTTCTTCCATATACGGCTTAAGAGCACGTATTTCATCTAGAAGCAGTTCTATTGACGGAGGTGGAGGAGAGATAGTAGGTGTAGGAGGATCCTTTTTGATTCTTTTAATGGAGGATAGTGACGATGAAGCATTTACTTTAGGTGTAGTCTTAATATTGGCTTGTGTAGAAGGAGGTCCGGAAACAGGTATAGGAGAGGACATGGTAGACGAAGCTTCGGAAAGATGAGGCATATTTGTTTGCGTGGGGTCTTCCATGTCGTCTTGTAGGACAGAAAAGGGGTTGGAGATAGGCAGCGTAGTAAATTTTGAACGGGAGGTAGACAAACTGGATGAAATGTTGCCTCGTCCCCCTCTGGTTCTCCCCATAGACATGAAAGAAAATGGCAGGCAAGTGTTTGTAGAGGAAAATGTAGAAAGTTTCTAATGGAAAGCGCAGATATTCCAGAATGACCACAGCAGAAATAGGAACACTGTATAAAAAATTAGTAGCCAAATTATAAAATATCTTCCAGCAAATGTGAAAAACAGTTATTGTAGACCACAAGATGAAAGGAATAACGCAGATATGATTTTGTTATGAAATAAACATCAAATAGAAAAATAAATCTTCTTCCAAATTATTCAAAAATAAGGCATTTCCTTGAAAAAATGGGATTCATGGGAAGAGAAATTACAGCAGCGGGTAAACGCTAGAAAGAATCACAAGATTTCAGTCACTCTCTTCCAAGATATGAAAAATAAAATATTTCCAAGAAAAAATTGCATTTATATGAAGAGAAATTGAAGCAGTAGGTAAATGCTTGAAAGAACCACAAGATAGCAGTCACAAACCAGTCAGAAAGATTCACTAACATGCCAGAGCAACTTTCTAAAAGCTGAAGTGAATACTTGAGGCAAAACAGAAGGTTTTGTTCCGAGTAGCAGACATTTCTTTCTAAATACCACAATATGGAGAGGAGCTGTTATACAAGTTAACTGAAAAATAGCAGTCACGATCCATTCCTTGATTAAGCCGCATAGGAAAGCAGAAAATAGAAGGAATATGTATTTTAGGGCTAAGAAATAATAAAGGTGCCCCTTTTTTTTTTTTTTAAATCTGAAGCATTTCGAAAAACGCGGCATTTCTCTGAAGTGTTGACCGCTATGTGAGGTGATATGTTACGACGAGCACAAGATGGCGGTCGCGGGCTCCTCACAAAGCGCGCCGCATATCCGGAATAAAGTTCCACACGAATGCGGGCTTACCGCAGCACAATGAAGACACCTGTGGATGCAGTGGAGGTTCCGTTGGCCAAATCCTCAACTAAAACCCTCCGTGGTGCCCCTCCATCGGTCACTTTTTATCAGCTCCCTCGAAGCCGGGCCGGAGCAGCATCAGCTGGGCGCCATCTCCGTCGGCGCTCAAGCCACGCCCCCCTGCTCCCCAATTTCTAACAGGATGCTATAAAATGCCATCCGCTACATTAAACCCACATCCTTACATTAAGAGGTATCTCTTCGTGACTACCTGGATGGGCTCATTGAAGTAGGTGCTTCTATTCATCCGCCATGTGCAAACCTAACCACTGTAAGCTTCCTGACATTCCCAATTAAAGGCTGTAACTTTTTATTCAATTTCTATTGTCCCCTTCATGGTCAACTTTGCTCAGTTGAGTCGATAGTCTCTCATGGTCAGTCCATCTACTCTGAGCATCCCCTAGTTCTTAACTCATTTCTGCAAGCCCAGTACATTGAGTTGCACCTTGTCAGCCTGATTGGTCACTCATTCAATAAGTGCGATGCTGAATTCTCCTCAAGTCCTCTCATCCTCACTCCTGCTTTTCCACCTTCTCACACGAATCCCACTCCTCAGTGGTATCCCTGGCCTTAACATACCACTCTGTATACCAACAACCATGCCCATGAGACCAGTGAATCCCATGAGGTCACCCTCTCACTGCTTATCATCTGGTCCTCCCTTCATTGCCAACCCTTCTGATAGCCCAGTGCTCCTTAGACACCTCCTTTTATGGCTCTATCCCTGATCACCATAGCTCAATGGATTTCTGTTTGCAGCTCACTCGTCTCAGAAAACCCTCTTTAGTGACACTAGGCTACAAAATGAAAAGCATCTGATCCCCACCCTTTCTTCATATACCGCTGCTCCCCTACTGCCAGGATGTTCACTTCATGGGCATTGCCATGAAAGCCAAAACCGCACGAGGTGGGCGTGGTTAAACATGAATCCACACAAAAATGATCCATTTATAATCATAGTCCTCCACCTCTCCTCAAATAGCCTAGTCCACATCATAGCCCCATTTGGCTGTCCCTACTTCAAGCCTGACTCAAAGGATTATCGAAATACCATCACTAGAGAACACCACAGTTTCGAGATGTCTCTAACTCAGAACCTTCTATCAATTGGCCCCACACCCCTAAATTATGACTTCTGCCAGTCTAAGGCACCAGCCATGTTGGTAAATAAACAGGGGTGGAGGCTACTACAAAAATATATATATTTAAATATTCTAACTGTGAAATTGCAACACATTTTCATCGGGAGTAACAGACCCAGAGGTTGCTTACATATCTGTCACTCCCAATTTCTTGTCAGCTCCAAATATTAACCTCGCATCGTTTAGCTCTTTCTCTGAAAGACACATGCCCAAGACCACCAATGAATACTTCCAAAGCTGCCAAACAGGTGATCCTTCCTGCTGTTTCTGTGTCATTCCTCTGTATGCATGCATGGTGTTCAAAATCTCAAACCAACTTCACTCGGCCCTAACCATTTCCAGACTGTCCCCATCCTAGATCCGATGGAAACTCCCTTTCCTAACAGCAAATCTGTCAACTCTGAAGTCGACTCTGGTCCAATTTCACTCTGTTTCTATCCTGAGTTTGGGCATGCCCCTTCTGCCCCTGCCAATGTCATTTTTTGACAACCTGTCATGTCAAGATCCAGTATCATGCAAAGCTAAAGAGACTTATAATTTACTGTGTTACCTGTTCTTCACCCCACAGCATGATCCCCTCTTTTGTAAAAGATACTAAAGCTTCCTAATTTGGCTTGTAACTATCTGACACGCCAGCCCTTCATCAACCGCACAATAGTTCTCAGAAGCCCCTTTTCCAGGCGAGGTCATTCCAGCATTGTCACCACCCTAGCCTAAGAATTGATTCTTTCTCACTTCCCATCTTTAACAATTTGCTCCCCTTGTGTTTCTACACCTTTCATACTTGGAATGATGCAGACACCTGTTTAAAGAGTTCAGGTGGGAAATGTGCACCCACTGAGAAAAGCCCACCCTGCTCCCCAACCCCAGGCCCCATTTGTTTGCTATATTCCCTCACCTGCACTGGGAATGGGGTGGGATTCCTTAAGTGAGGTATACGTTGCAAAAGACTTCACATGCTGGAATTAACACAGGACCAGGGACTGTGCCAGTGTCACCCAATTGATCAATGCGTCTGAATCCACTGGGAACGACAGCATGCCTCTTTCTTAGCCCTGGGCACACCCCAACTTCCCTTCATACTGGTTTAATCTTAACTGGTCCCTGTTGTAAGACAACGATACAACAGTGCAAATCTCGAAAACTGTCTGAGGAGATGCGGACTTGAGAGAACTTTTTAACATACACTGAGGAGCTGCCCCTGTTTTCGGGCATTTTGGGAAGCGGTAGGGAACTCATCAGCAGGGCCGGCGCTAGGAATGGGCAGTGTGGGCTGCTGCCCAGGGCCCCACCTTCACCCTATCCACATGGGGCCCCACATCAGTTGGTCACAGACCACAGCATGCTTCTCACATGCATTTCTGCCCACGCTGTGTGCTCCTCTTGTGCCCCCCCCCATCCATGCACTATTTAGCAGCCAGGTGTGGCTCTGCCTCGCACTTCAAAGGGCAAGGTAGATTGTCTGGGGGCGTGGGGGTGACGATTAACACCCTGCACAAAGATTCGGCAGGGTGGAGGAGACAGCAGCCACACTTTCTGCTGCTCATGAGGGTGCCTCATTTGTTGCCTTGGTCACAATCGCTGCGAGGCCTAAGGAAGGGGCCCCCTACCCTGGACCTTTCACCACTACACAATTGCTGGGAGGCCCAATAGAGGGCCCCCTTCCCTGGGCATTGCAGGGGTATACAATGGCTGTGTTACCAAGGAGAGGGGGGCTTCAACCCTGGGCCTCGCAGTTATGGTATTGTGCTGCGAGGACCAGGAGAGGTGTGAATTCCCCTGGGCCTCTTAGCACTAGACCAGGGCTGCCACAGGCAGAGAGTGAGGGCCTCCCCTTCGGGTCTCTCAAAGCTACAGAATGTCTGAGAGGCCTGGGATTGTTTTCAATCTGCCTATGTGTGCCATTTCCATGTTTTCGGTGTGCTCATGTGACATTTTATTTAGTGAAAAATCATTTGCATTCTGGGATATGTAGTTTTGTTTGCCAATTAAAGAAGGGCTTCCCAGCCTTGGGATGTAAGTGATATTGGCTAACAGGGCAGATTTGCCAGTGAGCATGTATAGATGATCTTAAAATGTAATGATTTAACAATTAGATTAAATAATATAATGTATTTCCACTTAATATAGTTTTTAAATATTCCAACTTATTTAATCAGTGCAATTATTTATATTTCTGTTGATATTGCATCAGTAAAGTTAATTCATGCAAAATCACTTCAACAACGCCATAGGATTAATAGTCAATTTATAGTATTAATGTGATGTCATGCCATATGCAAATTAGGGGGGCCTCTCACATTCCCTTTCTGCCCAGGGCCCCAAAAATCCTAGGACCGTCCCCGTTCATCAGAGGAGAAAACGGGGCTCCCCTTGAATTTAAGCCTAAATTTGTGTTATTGGGCGTGTGGGGCACAGCAGATCATACACGTTATAAAAGACTGTTGGTGAACTTGGGTTGTATGGTGGCGAAACTGGATATCGCACAGAAATGGGGCTCTGTGCTTTTCCCTACGCATCATGATTGGACATTGGGTTATGGAATTTTGTAGGGTTATGGCGAAGGAATGTACAAAATGAAAGGATAAATGAGGAAATTTGAGAAAATAAGGGGAGGTTGGGACACGGCGGTGAGTCGAAGGGAGGGGACTTGGAGCACAGTGCTTCGTATCAGGGGTGCGGAAATTAGGACATCTGGGTCACCCAATTTAAGTTGGGGGTGCGGGACGCTAGGATGGGTTCTGTGACGGAGTGCACAGTTGATACTTGTAAGAATGTTGTATTAACCAGGATTGGGTCTCACCATGGGGAACGAGTGGTAGGTGGGTGTCGTATTTGTATTGTTCAATGTAGGTATCGTATTTGTATTAGTCACTGTATTTGCTGCAATTAAAATAAAACAAAATATACACGCAAAAAAAAAGAAATCTCCAATTATTTTACTCTGGGGCCTCTGGCTTGGCTGTGGGCAGCTAGGTTAAGGGGCTATGGGTAGATTGCGCCCAACACGTGCAACAGGTGTGTGTACACGTGAAGGCTGAGTGAGGAAGGCTATTTATTGCGTGACTCAGCTTGTCATCTGCACACAGGTAGGCCTGTTGGCAGATGGGATTTAGACTAAATTACATGTGACCTGACAGACAACGCTTCTAAGGCCTTATGACTGGTTTGGGTTAAAAAAAAGTAATGCACCTTTCCTTTTGGGTAAAGTGTAAAAGCTGCAGATTTGTCAGTGTAAACTTCAAATCTAAAATTATTAAGGCCATCATTACATATTTGGCGGAGTAGGTGAGGTATTTACCTCACGTAGTACATACCATTTGCCCGGAGTGAGGCATTTAACACATGCGTTAATACCTCCTATTCCAACTTTTTAAATTGCAAATGAGTCATACTATGCAAAATCTATATTTAACACACTGAATTCTGCATATTTTGCCATTCTTACAGGCCTTTTCTCCTGATAAATTGTAGCAGGTTTGACCTGCCGGAAGTTTTGAAGAGAAAACTGCAAGGGTTTGATAACTATCACACAACTTGTAATTTCGATCCCTATGAAAACGTGTTTGCACAGGGATTGGAATTTACCCCTGCACTTGTAATCAGGGTCACAGTGTTACTCTGGACTGGACCAGAGTGGGTTCCCTGTATATGTGTGGATGGGTCCAAACTTGCTTTGCTTCATTGCTTGAAAAGGTGAGAGCACAAAAGCACCATATCTATTATGTTTTGTGCTGTTGCTCTCCTGTAGTGTTGGCGAATCTTAACCTGCCCCTTGCAGGGGCACCTTAGTTCAAGGGTGTTTTTTCAACAAAAGGAAGGTGCACATGAAAAGAAGTCCACATCCAATTTAATTATTCCAACATCTTCTTTTATTGATAATATGTATAGGTTAAAATCCAGCCAACGCATTTCATTCCATGTTACACAGGAACTTCATCAGGGCTCAAAAGTAATGTAGTGCAGGAGTCGTAACTGCCTTTTTGTGGTATTGTATCATCACATCTCAGAAAACATTCTCCTCCTTATAATTAACGCCAATTTCAGGTCACAAATGGTACCCAGGGACCCTATTAGTCCCAGATTTGATACCCAAATTCGAATGTGGAGGGGTATGGCGTGCGGTCTGCTTTCGAAAGCACTGCATTACTTTTGAGCCCTGATGAAGTTCCTATGTAACATGGAACGAAACGCGTTGGCTGGACCGGATTATCAGTGGCACTCAATGGCGGCAGGTGCTGGAAGAACTATGCACAGGACACTCATTTTAATATATTTGGATTGAGGTGCAACATTTACAGTCCGGCGCTGAAGTCTCTGTTTTAGTTCAAGGGTGTGTACACTACGTCAGACACAGGTTTTCTACTGAAAGAATACACTTCCAGCACAAAATTCTATGCTTTGACAAAGTTTAAGATTTTACCACTTTGTATGTGTGCTGTAGGGTGCAGCACACATGCAAAGTTGAAAAGGTTTGGCAAAAATAAGGGGCTTATTTACAAGAAACTGATGCATCTGTATAGAGGATTCAGTTTCCCTGCGCCTGCATACGAAACCCTTGCGCCACCATGGAGGCGCCGTATTTACAATACGGTGCACCATGTCACAAGGATTGACAGATGCGGCCGAAATTTTGATGCATCTGTCGCGCAATAGTCACGCATTGCTGGAGTCGTGTTGCAAGCACGATGCAGCTCCAGCAATGCCTGGGGAATCCTATTCCTAATGCACTGCGTAACTCCTTACGCCTGCTCCAAGCAGGCATAGGGTTTTGATGCAGTGGCATCCTAGAAGTAGCACAGTGAAATCTTGAAGATTTCACTCCGTCTCTTTTACGAGGCTTTCCCGCATGGGGAAGCCCACCCTGCATACATTATACCTTATGCAGGTATAATGTGGGGCAGGGCTTTACAAGGTGACGCATCTCCCTAGATGCATCACGTAAATTGGCCGCAACATGGCGCATTGTATACGCCGCTGCTGCACCCCAAAAAGTGACGCAACGGTGGCCCAAAATTGTTGCAAGGGGCTTGTAAATCCGCCCCTTAATGCTTTCGCCTGTCTCAAGGTGGAGTAATTTTTTTTGATGCAAACTCCTTTCTGTCAAAGTTAGTAGATAGGAAATAGTGTCAAAATCCATGGGAGGATGCATGGGAATGTCCCATGGAACGTCCCCTTTGCATTCCATAGTTACAAAGTGCTATTTTGTTTTACTTTAGGGCTACTTTCCAATGCAGTTCAGGATTTGCGCTGTAAAGAACATTCCAAAATAAAATCTGTGTGACGCAAACCAGGCGAAATATGTTAGTAAATCTGCTCCATAAACTTAGGATTTGAAACGTTACAATGATTGGGGTGTCTATTATAATAAAAATGTATTCCTTAAACATAGAATTTGAAATGTAACACAATGATTGGGGGTGTCTATACTAATAAAAATCTATTACTTCCCAAAGGAACCCTGTTTAAGTAATCTTAGAATAATGAAAGATTGAGTTTGCATGCAGCTCCTTGATGTTGGTTAATAGTGCACTGTGCTATACTAGAAAGATTGCAACTTATGAACTCCAAGTAACATAATTATATCTTTGACAAAGGCAGTAACTCACTGAGCTATCCACATAAAATACAAATGTGATCTGCATGTTACAAGTTGTGCTGTGCAACGGGAGCATTAACCCTCTCTGCTGTTTCATCACGAGTCAAAGCTGTGACTTGACAAATCACAGATCTCTCCGTCACGTGCATTTACCATCAGAGTTATTGAGCTATTGTTATTGTCCCCTGAAAATGCCGGCCACACAAAGATCGCTTCAGGCTGTTCTTATCTTGCCTCAGCATGTCAAAGGGCCCCCCTCAAACTTAGTGCCCGGTGTGGCGGCACCATCCGCACCACCCTAAGCTAGCACTGCCTCAGAACCAGTGGGGATGAGACTTACTAGGCCCAGAATCACCTTGCTGGACTGACCCCTAGAGGAGCAACTTTGTGGGCTCCTGTTGCTATGCACTGCCATCCATGAAGATGCAATGGCCATGAGTGGCTGGAGAACGCTAGCGCTGAGTGTGGCCTGCTGCTGAGGACCTGTGGGGCGCTGCTGCTGTGGTGCTTGTCCAAATCCTGCTGAGGAGAGCACCCATACCCAGAGCCTAGCCAATAGAACTGCTGAGGGCAGAAGAAGGAAACAGTAGCCCCGAGTTGGTGCTGGACTGTAGTCATCCAGTATGTGAGACTGAGGTCAAGGGGCAGTCCTTACTTAGTCTGCTGTGAGGCCCCTTTGTCCATGGTCCAAGGGACTCTAGGTGCCTTCCCTGGTGGCTAGGAGAAGTTTCTCTGAGCAAAACGTTTGCTTCTTAGAAGCCTTTCTTTACCTGACTTTCTCTGTGATCTGTGGATGGCCTGGTGATCGGAAACGTTGGCAGGTCCTTGTTAACGCACCCAGAGCCCTGGGCTGACAGACTTTATAGTTATGAACCACTAATGTGCTGCCGTCAAAATGTTTTCACTGTTGTGAGCGGTATCATAAGTCTTGCTCATTTGAAATCTGGTGACTGGGACAATAACACAACTGCTTTGAGTAGTTTTTGAGAGGATTTTGTGAGAGAGTGCTACATTGCAGTGGCGGCTGGTGAGATTTGTGAGTGGTGAGGCTGGGCTTGGGGTGGGGGGTGGGGTGGAGAGGACTCCTGGCACCAAAGGTCCTGGAAACTCTGCCCCAGGCCCACCATGGCCCTGCCTTCACCTCTGCAGTAATCTCCAGACTCCTTCATAGACACCCATGATGCGAGTCCCTTCCGTGACTCCACAACCCCACATCATGTTGTGTACTTAAATTCTAGCTTCTACAGGATCCAGTGCATACCCAGTGGGGGGACACTGCCTGTGGCAGGGGTGCCGACTCTGTGGCAGAGCTGGAGTCTGTCTTACACACAACCGGGTGTCATTTATGACATGTTACACTGCCTAATTTGTGTAAATGAAAGAGTCCGGTGCCCAAAGCTCTGTTCTGAAACCTGCTGCCAGTACAACTAAATGTCATAAATCCACCTCAGACCTCTACCAAACATTCCATGCCTCTTCAGCTCACTCCTGCAGGGTCCTTCCTTCTCCCTTTGTGATGGTTTTCCCATCTTTCTCTTCCTCCGTCTTCCCCTTTTGTGCTTTTTGTCTAGGCCCTCGTGGTACCTACCTGATCTCTAACTTTATCCTCAGACCCTCCTTGCAACCAGCACTGTCCTGTGCCACAGGCCCCTGAAATGAACGTACTAGTGTTGCCCCCTGCCATCCCTGATGGAGGCGCTGTCTGAAGTTAATATCTTACTTTACTACTTCTAGGACACCACACACTCGGTCTCCATCCTCGCCTTATTCTAAGTTTACACACCAGGGTAAAAGCAGCTGCCTTTTCTATGCGATTTGTCTATTGAAAGCAGGCACCTTCTTCCACTATCCAGTACCAGCAGCCTTCAGCTGCACATTGAACCCCACATGTGAACTGCAAAACTAGATACACTGCTCCAACCGAGCCCCACAAGACTGGACACACCGATCCAGCCCATGTCCCCCAAGACTGGACACACAGCCCTGCACAATGCACTTACAATTTAAACATAGACTTACGGTACACAGCTTAGTGATGAGAACACGAAAAATACATTTTTATTTCCAAAAAGCCAATAAGAAATAGCTATGATGAATTTCGTAGTATGTCATTGGCAGCAAGGTATTAGCAAAACATTAATGGCCACGTAGCACTTAAGAAATGATAGTGTCTTTAAAAAGTACTCGTGATGTGGGAACTGGAAATCAACTCAACATGTCTGAGAGGCATGCCCCTTTAGAATACTGTACCTGTTCATAGGAAATTGAAATATCTTTGTTTAATAAGTTACACCTCTGTTTCTAGCGCCTACGTGCAGAGGAGCTAGAAATGTACAGTTGCAACGTAAGATTATAAAAGCCAATTGTGCAGGAATTAAAGAGTGCCTGTTCTACTGTTTGGCTGTTGTTTTGATAACAGTCAGTGTGAGAGTTGCTCTCTGAGGAATGTCTGATCTCAAAAGAGATCTGTCTGTCTGAAGGCATGGGACGTACTGTTTGAGGTTCAGATAATACTTTTTTCTAAGCCTCTTATCGACGCCCGTAGCCAGTCACTTATTGATGGAATTTCCATTGTTGGCTAAGCCATGCTGTCCTTTACCAGCTGCTGTGTCCGGGAGAGCGATTTTACTACATGTACCAGGGGTCTGTGGGTCCAATATAATCATGTCATAATGGTGTTTATTTTTTTCCACAGCGAGGTCACGGTGCTAGAGTTACACTTTCTGAAAGATCACGTTTCCATTGGCCAGTTTTAGCTTGATTTTAGAGTTAAATACCTAGACCAAGGCTGCTCTTCTGCATGTTTTCACAGGGAACGTTTACTTTCTAAAGCACACTGCTGAGGATTTAATATGCTCTTTCTCCATGCTACAAGTGAAGTTGTTTGGTAGAAGCATCCCGCATGCTTCTTGAATTCACCATGTCTCACTGCCATACTACGTACAGGCCAAAATGTATCTGTGATTCTCGACGACTGTTGAGAGATGATATTCTTTGTTGGGATGAGGTGTTTTGGGAAGTGCTTACAATTTAATTCGGAGTGAAGGGTTTTCAACTGCTCAAATGCGTAAACAAGACTGTTTTATAGTAAGGCTGTGATTTTTTAAAGCATGCACATTGCCCATGTGCCATCGCACATGTTCATGGTGCCACCTTGGTAAGTGTGTGAGTGCATAGGTGCCTCTTGTGACGCCAGAGTCCAGCTAAGGATGGACTTGTTTTCAACGCCTCCCTCTTACCGGGGCCTCTCTCAGCCATTCCACAAGTTTCCGTTTCCTTGCATTTTTATATAACTGCCACGATGACGGGACTGGCCGGAGCCTGCATGCACACCCATTATTCGCACTGCAGCATCCAGAACGTTACACTCCCTTTTGCTCCTCGTCATCATCGTGTTGCAGTATGGTCAGTACACAGGGCTGTCCAACGCAGGTACAGGAGGGCCAAATATATGTCAGATGTACCACTGGCAATATGGATAAGTTCTACTGAGATTAATTGCATGTACATATATTTTATGTTGTTATCCTGAAACTCTGGCAGGGCTCAAGCCCTCCGTGGCCTCCCCTGATTGAGGGCAAGTATTGCTGAGATTGTGAATCCCTAATTCTTTCGAAGCTACTGTCCAATTGGCCAACGTGAAGAGATAAATGGGCAGCAAGGCATTGATATCACCGCCCAAAAACAGAGAGGCAAGCACGATAAGCAAAGGAAGCGATCTAGTGATCCCTGACAAAAACTAGGGAAGACAATCGGCACAAGACTCTGAAGCAGCCGGGCCACTGCAAGATGGTGCCTGCTGAAGCATGGCGCCGGTTCTAAGATCAGAGATGGACGTCGGTGACAGGGCAAATGTGCACTCACAGAGTTGTGTTATAATCCCAGCAGTGCAAATGTAACCGTCACCCTTCTAGGTAAAAAAAATACATAATTAACCCCGATAACTGTCTTCAACAACATATTGGTAGCCAGCCAGGCCCAGCTGCTAATTTATTTTTCTTTACATACCAACGCTTGGTCCACTGCACTCACAGGGTTGGGAGTTGTAGGGAACGCCGGGACTGAATGGAACTTAAAGCGCACGCCGACACAAACACATGCAACTTCAGTGCGCACCACCTTGTCTGCTCCTGGCTGCCAGTGAAGCCACATACACTGGAGCTCAAATGGCGTCCACAGTTCTACAGCGTGGCGGCAAGCAGGCATCTCGAGTCTGCGCAATGTATCTTCAAAAGCCTTCAGGACAAACTGCGCAGACCCAATTCTCGGGTTTCCGCCTGCAGCTAACCACACCCTTTCCCAAATCGTCACAGGTCCCCACCCCCTATAACGAGTTGGAAAGGGTGGGGTAACTCATGATGTCCACTCCATGATTGACGTGAAGCCCCAGCACATCGGGGCTTCATTTTAGAACGCCCGGGGCTAATTTCATCTTCACGTCATCAGGGGGTGGAGAGTGTTCTTCAATGCTATTTATTTGCCGAGCTGATGACCTCACAGGCCTCAGGGCTGAGAGATCATCAGCCCGGCAAACACTGTAGACTTTGGGCGTGTCTTTTGCAGTGTGTCATGACGAGTCAATCACAGCAACAAACAAGCAGGGTGAGTGTCAGCATGCACAGCCCCGGCCCTAAGCAAGAGATGTATGCGATTGCGTACGTGTTGTTTTTTTGTTTTTTTGGAAGAAGCAAATTGAAAGTCTTTTTTTTCATTTAGGAAATGGCACTCACTGGGGGGGAAATTAAAGGGGGCGGAGCCCCGACGCCCATGGACAGAAACCGCCACTGCTACATTGGCTTCACCACTACAGTCCAGAGTGAGTGGTCCACCTGGAGCACCCAACTCACCAGGGGCGGCTCCTCCCCTAAGGCGGAGGAGCGTCGCCCCACTGCTCTTAGAGCAGGAAAAATAAAATGATAACAACTTTGTTATCATTTTATTATTCGTAGCTACGGGGCTGGGTTAGGGTGGGGCTGGGCTGGTGTCACAGGGGTAGGAGTGTTTCATGCACTTAAGTGAACATGCCGGTTTCGCCGGCTTTCTTGGGCCATCCAAAAAGTAATGTGCACTTTGCATGCTCTCCTCCGGGCTGTAATACACAGCCTGGGTGGAGAACATGAACAGGCTTCCAGTCCCCGTCTGAGCACCGAACCTGCAAGGGGGGGGACTAGAAACACTAGATTCTTTCGTGTGCCCTCATGTGGCACTAAGGCGGCCGCCCTCTCATGAGGGTCTCCTTCGTGGACCACGGGCAGCCCACAATCACAATGCTGCATTGCAGCATTGCAATTGGCTTAGTTAGGGGAGCCGGTGTACTCCGTGGACTCGCCAGGAAGAGAAGTGGAGAGACTACGGTAGAGAGATGACGGGCGTGAGGTAATTGGGTTTTTTTTGTATTTTGTTTCCCCATTCTCCCCACCCCATTCCCTGCCAGCCGCCACTGTAGCTCACGTCTGTGTCCCTGACCGACGCGCTCATGCAGTTGCAAGCAGGCAGGAGATTCAGCTGCCCCACAACTGACCAGCAAGAAGCGAGCTGCAGTCGGGCACACATACACTGTCCATGGGCGTCGGGGCTCCGCCCCCTTTAATTTCCCCCCCAGTGAGTGCCATTTCCTAAATGAAAAAAAAGACTTTCAATTTGCTTCTTCCAAAAAAAAAAAAAAAAAACACTTACGCAATCGCATACATCTCTTGCTTAGGGCCGGGGCTGTGCATGCTGACACTCACCCTGCTTGTTTGTTTCCGTGATTGACTCGTCATGACACACTGCAAAAGACACGCCCAAAGTCTACAGTGTTTGCCGGGCTGATGATCTCTCAGCCCTGAGGCCTGTGAGGTCATCAGCTCGGCAAATAAATAGCATTGAAGAACACTCTCCACCCCCTGATGACGTGAAGATGAAATTAGCCCCGGGCGTTCTAAAATGAAGCCCCGATGTGCTGGGGCTTCACGTCAATCATGGAGTGGACATCATGGTTACCCCACCCTTTCCCAACTCGTTATAGGGGGTGGGGACCTGTGACGATTTGGGAAAGGGTGTGGTTAGCTGCAGGCGGAAACCCGAGAATTGGGTCTGCGCAGTTTGTCCTGAAGGCTTTTGAAGATACATTGCGCAGACTCGAGATGCCTGCTTGCCGCCACGCTGTAGAACTGTGGACGCCATTTGAGCTCCAGTGTATGTGGCTTCACTGGCAGCCAGGAGCAGACAAGGTGGTGCGCACTGAAGTTGCATGTGTTTGTGTCGGCGTGCGCTTTAAGTTCCATTCAGTCCCGGCGTTCCCTACAACTCCCAACCCTGTGAGTGCAGTGGACCAAGCGTTGGTATGTAAAGAAAAATAAATTAGCAGCTGGGCCTGGCTGGCTACCAATATGTTGTTGAAGACAGTTATCGGGGTTAATTATGTATTTTTTTTACCTAGAAGGGTGACGGTTACATTTGCACTGCTGGGATTATAACACAACTCTGTGAGTGCACATTTGCCCTGTCACCGACGTCCATCTCTGATCTTAGAACCGGCGCCATGCTTCAGCAGGCACCATCTTGCAGTGGCCCGGCTGCTTCAGAGTCTTGTGCCGATTGTCTTCCCTAGTTTTTGTCAGGGATCACTAGATCGCTTCCTTTGCTTATCGTGCTTGCCTCTCTGTTTTTGGGCGGTGATATCAATGCCTTGCTGCCCATTTATCTCTTCACGTTGGCCAATTGGACAGTAGCTTCGAAAGAATTAGGGATTCACAATCTCAGCAATACTTGCCCTCAATCAGGGGAGGCCACGGAGGGCTTGAGCCCTGCCAGAGTTTCAGGATAACAACATAAAATATATGTACATGCAATTAATCTCAGTAGAACTTATCCATATTGCCAGTGGTACATCTGACATATATTTGGCCCTCCTGTACCTGCGTTGGACAGCCCTGTGTACTGACCATACTGCAACACGATGATGACGAGGAGCAAAAGGGAGTGTAACGTTCTGGATGCTGCAGTGCGAATAATGGGTGTGCATGCAGGCTCCGGCCAGTCCCGTCATCGTGGCAGTTATATAAAAATGCAAGGAAACTTGTGGAATAGCTGAGAGAGGCCCCGGTAAGAGGGAGGCGTTGAAAACAAGTCCATCCTTAGCTGGACTCTGGCGTCACAAGAGGCACCTATGCACTCACACACTTACCAAGGTGGCACCATGAACATGTGCGATGGCACATGGGCAATGTGCATGCTTTAAAAAATCACAGCCTTACTATAAAACAGTCTTGTTTACGCATTTGAGCAGTTGAAAACCCTTCACTCCGAATTAAATTGTAAGCACTTCCCAAAACACCTCATCCCAACAAAGAATATCATCTCTCAACAGTCGTCGAGAATCACAGATACATTTTGGCCTGTACGTAGTATGGCAGTGAGACATGGTGAATTCAAGAAGCATGCGGGATGCTTCTACCAAACAACTTCACTTGTAGCATGGAGAAAGAGCATATTAAATCCTCAGCAGTGTGCTTTAGAAAGTAAACGTTCCCTGTGAAAACATGCAGAAGAGCAGCCTTGGTCTAGGTATTTAACTCTAAAATCAAGCTAAAACTGGCCAATGGAAACGTGATCTTTCAGAAAGTGTAACTCTTGCACCGTGACCTCGCTGTGGAAAAAATAAACACCATTATGACATGATTATATTGGACCCACAGACCCCTGGTACATGTAGTAAAATCGCTCTCCCGGACACAGCAGCTGGTAAAGGACAGCATGGCTTAGCCAACAATGGAAATTCCATCAATAAGTGACTGGCTACGGGCGTCGATAAGAGGCTTAGAAAAAGTATTATCTGAACCTCAAACAGTACGTCCCATGCCTTCAGACAGACAGATCTCTTTTGAGATCAGACATTCCTCAGAGAGCAACTCTCACACTGACTGTTATCAAAACAACAGCCAAACAGTAGAACAGGCACTCTTTAATTCCTGCACAATTGGCTTTTATAATCTTACGTTGCAACTGTACATTTCTAGCTCCTCTGCACGTAGGCGCTAGAAACAGAGGTGTAACTTATTAAACAAAGATATTTCAATTTCCTATGAACAGGTACAGTATTCTAAAGGGGCATGCCTCTCAGACATGTTGAGTTGATTTCCAGTTCCCACATCACGAGTACTTTTTAAAGACACTATCATTTCTTAAGTGCTACGTGGCCATTAATGTTTTGCTAATACCTTGCTGCCAATGACATACTACGAAATTCATCATAGCTATTTCTTATTGGCTTTTTGGAAATAAAAATGTATTTTTCGTGTTCTCATCACTAAGCTGTGTACCGTAAGTCTATGTTTAAATTGTAAGTGCATTGTGCCGGCTGTGTGTCCAGTCTTGGGGGACATGGGCTGGATCGGTGTGTCCAGTCTTGTGGGGCTCGGTTGGAGCAGTGTATCTAGTTTTGCAGTTCACATGTGGGGTTCAACGTGCAGCTGAAGGCTGCTGGTACTGGATAGTGGAAGAAGGTGCCTGCTTTCAATAGACAAATCGCATAGAAAAGGCAGCTGCTTTTACCCTGGTGTGTAAACTTAGAATAAGGCGAGGATGGAGACCGAGTGTGTGGTGTCCTAGAAGTAGTAAAGTAAGATATTAACTTCAGACAGCGCCTCCATCAGGGATGGCAGGGGGCAACACTAGTACGTTCATTTCAGGGGCCTGTGGCACAGGACAGTGCTGGTTGCAAGGAGGGTCTGAGGATAAAGTTAGAGATCAGGTAGGTACCACGAGGGCCTAGACAAAAAGCACAAAAGGGGAAGACGGAGGAAGAGAAAGATGGGAAAACCATCACAAAGGGAGAAGGAAGGACCCTGCAGGAGTGAGCTGAAGAGGCATGGAATGTTTGGTAGAGGTCTGAGGTGGATTTATGACATTTAGTTGTACTGGCAGCAGGTTTCAGAACAGAGCTTTGGGCACCGGACTCTTTCATTTACACAAATTAGGCAGTGTAACATGTCATAAATGACACCCGGTTGTGTGTAAGACAGACTCCAGCTCTGCCACAGAGTCGGCACCCCTGCCACAGGCAGTGTCCCCCACTGGGTATGCACTGGATCCTGTAGAAGCTAGAATTTAAGTACACAACATGATGTGGGGTTGTGGAGTCACGGAAGGGACTCGCATCATGGGTGTCTATGAAGGAGTCTGGAGATTACTGCAGAGGTGAAGGCAGGGCCATGGTGGGCCTGGGGCAGAGTTTCCAGGACCTTTGGTGCCAGGAGTCCTCTCCACCCCACCCCCCACCCCAAGCCCAGCCCACCACTCACAAACCTCACCAGCCGCCACTGCACTGTGCAAGGGCAGAGGAGCCCGCGGAGTGCAGCCAACCGCAAACCGTATGTCTTTGCCCAACGACACTGCAATATCTGTCATGAGAAAAGAAATAAATCCATAAATACACAGCAATTTGTCCCTGAACACTGTGGAAGCTCTTTTTTCGAATGGCGAGCTCGCGAGCAGCAAGCTTCTCGTTGCTACAAAACTGTATATTTCAAAGAGCCACATGGAGCAGGAGAAGAATCATCTCAGAATACATTTTTCAACTTGTTTCCCCGTCCCTCTACCCCACCATTTCATCTTGTCATAGGTTCCCTTTCTTAAACCCTATCTCTTGAGTCCCTCTTTTTTTCCATCTTCTGGCATTCCTCCTGCATTTTAGTCTCTCTCTGCCAGCTCATGTTCTTTCCGATATTGTATCTTTCCTTCCACTTCATATTTTCAAAATCTGGTAAAGCGACGCATCCACCAACGAGGTGCCCAAGATAAAAAAAAAAAGCTCAGTCCAATCTGGCACTTGGTTGCATTGAATGTAAGTGTTTTTTTAGAAGGCATACAACATGCCCTTTTGTCCAAAAGGCATGATCAAAAATTGGAACTAAGCACAGCACAGTATTACATTAGCACAGGGAACTTGCCAGAGACAGTGGTGTGTTTGTTGGGCTACATATCCTCTGAGAAGAACGCAGCGTGTCTCTGGTCTTTGCACTCAGGGCCATATTGATCAACACTGGTGCACCTCTGCGCAATGCAGTGGTGTGTCCGAAAAATCTGCGCTGTGGTATGGCATTTCCTTGCCCCATTAATGTAACGTATTTATGTTAAGGTGCATCATGGCGCAAGGACCAAAGATGCGTCACAAATTCCGACGCAACGGTGTCAGAATGGCGCAAGGTGCCGTAACGCAAGTGCACCCTGCGTGCCGCAAAGCTGATTTGCATGTCATAAAGCACACCTACGTGCCGCAAAACAGCAGTGCGTCACGCAGGAGACCTTTGCGTCGCAGGCGTGTTTGAAAAAGCGATGCAATCCACACAGCAATACTCCACAATACTGAGAAGAATGGAAGGAGCCTCAGGTAGCCAGGAGGGTACCAACCCCAACACAGGAGACTCCATAGCAGCCCTGGGGAAGAGGAAGTCTAACTTCAGTGAGGAGAAGAATCAGATACTAATTAGTTAGGTGACAAAAAATGAATATCTACTATTTGTCATCTCAAAATTGCCATTAGGGAGGAAGTAGTCCATTTGGCAAACCATAGTGGACAAGGTAAACAGCGTAGCACAAACAACAAGCATTGAAAATGCAATAGATCTCGCCTTTGATTAAGTTAAAGCCATTTGCTTTGCTAATGGTATTGTATAGCAAAGCAAATGGCTTTAACTTAATGAAAGGCGAGACCTATTGCATTTTTAATGCTTGTTTCCGGACTGCAGTGACAGCAGGCACATCATGTGCACGCTCACATTGCTCACTTCTCACTAGAGGAGAAGTTATGGCATGATCTCATGCCAGGTGAGCGTTGTAGGGGGAAGGGAAATCCTTTAAAGAGAGTCATTTTCTCTCTGGGTTTCCTTCTCTTTTGAAACTCAGGAGCAGCAACATTGTCGTGGTGTCACCAGGGCTTTAAGTGGAAGCTTTTTCAATATTATATACAAGCCATTGTTGCTGCTTATTTATCTTGTGCAACTAACAACCATTGACAAAGCCAATAGTCCTGACTTCTTGTAGGTATGATGTTGCTTGTTGTATCATATCTGGATGCAATGACAAACAGCCAAATACAAGTCGGGAGGCACACTATGCTAAGCACAGATTTTTAGCTTACATGTTTTTAAGCCACGCCCTTAATTACATTGGCCATGCCCCTTTGAGAGACCCCCCAGTTAATTCATCCCACTTAAAGCCCTGCCCACAGCGCTATAGATACACACATGAATACATCCATGTTTGGTCCTGTTGTGTGTGGTGAAAGCTTTCAAACACATACTGGGAGAGAACAAGAACCCAACAGTTCCTGTGTTTATCGGGCAGGCAAGTTAAGCACGAAAAACGTAGCTTATCGGAGGTGTACGCAACCAATAAACAAATTTGTCAATTAAACAGTCGCAAGTGCTGGTGATGTCCGCATGACAACTGCACAAAAGAATGTACCATCAAGGCCGCAGCTCAGTGAACAGGACAGTAAAGAGGCGGCATCAGAGGTAACTCTATTGCTTTCTCTCCTTCCGCCGAGGACATGACTAACAGCCGCGATTCAGCGTCTGTAGCGCCACCCCAACGAGTGCAGGAGCTATAAAGCTGAACTATCAGCAGTGACAAAGGCTATTCAAGCCACTGCCACGTGCACGTTTGAAAATGTAAGTTTTTGACACCAAAAAAAGCAAAGCAGCAAACAAAAAGTGACCTATGACCTGCAGCGCTTCAACAAAGCGTTAAACTACGATTACAGACCGAGGAAGCCAAACTAAGGCCAGCTGTCTCTACAGAGGAGAGCCCTCCCCTCCCCCATCCCGGGAGCGCAAGCACGCCTCCAAGCGCTTTACCATCACAGATCGCCCTGAAGCGTCCTTGGGCCTCTTGCCGGTGCTATGGAGGGAAAGTCCTCAATAAGGCCTATGATCATCTGAGCCCACTAAACCGTTCTTTTCCTGATTGCAGGGGGGGGGGGGGTCCCCGGTGTCCGGGGATTCAATCCTCCATTTTGGGGTCACTATTGCCTCGAGGGCACTCAGTTTCACACGGGAAGATGGCGCCCACCTCCCGCAATAATGGGCATAAAAATAAAAAAGAGGACTGAATAACTAAAGAAAAAGCGGCGGCCATCTTGGAATGGTGTTTAACAAAAACAATGCAATGCCCAGACAAGAGATGCCGCTAAAGAAGCAGCGTAGATTAACCATAAACAGGGCAAAAAAGGGAAGGTAAAGAGTATCCCTAAGGCATATGGGCTTATTGAAGAAGGTCCAACACGTAGGACCCAACAACATTGATAAGGCTGCGGCCCTCTCTGGACAGCCCTAACTTCCATCAATGCCTCCAGCAGACAGATAACAGACTTAAGCTATCAATGAATAGCTGAAAGAAGGAAACAGTGAAGGTGATTCCAAGAATTAAGGAAAGAAAGAAATACAGACAAAAGTGATAGGGAAAAGAAAAGAAGAAAGAGAGAAAGAAAGAAGGAAGAAAGTGAGAAGAAGAAGAGAGAAGAAAAAAAAAATGGAAATAAGCTTACAGCCATCAGGTTTCCATGCCTTCACCATTTCCTATCCCCCCCAATCTATCCAAAAATGCAGCCAAGAAGCATAAACACAGGATACTGAAAACTCACCCGGAGACACTGATTTCAGACCCTTATTTCTGCACCAACAAAGGCATACTATCGAATGACCTCATCTTCCACACAAAAAAACGTGCACAGTGGAGGAACACCTTCTACTCCATGCTTCGAATCTCCAATACCAAAAAAAAACCCTCATGCCCTCAAACTGGCGGTTACAGTCTCGGACTTCTGCAAGGCGAATGCCGCCCTATCCATATACAATAATGGTAATATCCTCATACAAGCTTCTAATAGCAATCTAGAACTCATAGACAAGATCTTTCCTACTCTTAAAAGAGCAGCGAACAGCAAGAAAAATTCACTCCCCGACACGACTCCTCCCGTTTATCCGGAAGACACGCAACCTCTGCTACTTAATCCATTAACGACATCAACGGATCCTATATCTCGCCACTCCCCCAATGACCCCTAAACGTCCCTCACAACTGACTCAACCACACCAGGGCCCCCGGGTCCAGCTCGGACAGACATAAACTTTGATACCAACCATCCCAATGCAAGCACACACCTGATTCACATGCCGACCAATGGAGAATGCACCAACCGAAACTCCACCCCTGACATCCCAATCGCCCAACCAGCAGGTGAGCTATCTGACAAATCTCCACTTGACTCAACATTTACCTTGATCCCCGGTCAACCCCTAACGCCTTCGATGCCTTACCCGCTCATCCAAACTCAACACTCAGCGACCATACCCCCTTCACATGCAGCAGCCCCTCTCATGCTATCACCTCCTAAGGCCATCCATCACATCTACTCTGACCCACCAACAACCCTCCTTACTCAACTAACCCCATCAAAAACTAATAATGATATCCCCACTCAACTTGATATCAAGATCTCAACGCAACCAGGCCATACTGGTACCACTATAAGGGAACACACGCCCACACACTTAACTAAGTGTCCTAACCATGACTGGACCGCTCAATTCAACGAGTTAACCATAGGCCTAGCCCATCTCAAGGACGAAATGCAAAATCTATCATCAATCACCAATGAACTCCTAAACTCTAATAAAGCAACTAGCGCCACCGTGAACCGAATTAGTCAGCAAACCAGCAGATACTTCACCACGATTCCACACCCAGACTATACAAGACGGAGTAAAATACCCTCCCCCAACGACCCGGATCGTCCTACGAGGACAATGGATGGACTATCTGTCAATGACTTACATGACCTTCTCATATCATACACCAGCCATAATGACAGCAGCAAGTCTCTAGGTGGCACTATCCAATCCATCCGACCCAACCCCTACAGAGAACCCACTCACAACTACAGATCCATAATTAGGGAAAACCTCACAAAGGTCAACATAATGCAGTCTACCTTCACTCACTCGCCTAGCAAACTAAAGTGTGCACTAATCAATTGCAGATCGGCTAACAAACATGCTGCAGCCATTTATGATCTCATCCTCTCGAATGATCTGGACATCATCATCCTCACCGAAACATGGCTAAATAGTTCCTCTGCTCCCATCCTTGACCTACTGGTCCCCCCTAGTCATGATATATGTCGCCTGGATAGAATTGTGAAACCCGGAGGTGGGTTAGCCTGCATCTATCGAAACACAATCACAGTTAATCAAGCAGACTCCATCTCCTTATCCTACTGTGAATATCTCTGCACCAACATCTCTGATGACAAGGGCATCATCCGCAAACTTCACATAATATACCACCCCCCGGGTGACAATCTGAAGTTCATTGATGAACTAATGGAAGTCACTACAGCCAACGACAACTCACAAGTGCAGCAGATTGTTCTGGGAGACTTCAATCTCCATTGGAACAATACTGGCGATCATGATGTAAGCGGTCTCAAATCCTTTCTGTCAGACCAGGATCTGTCCCAATTCTGTGACAGCCCAACCCACAACAAGGGGGAGACATTAGACCTCATCATAGCGAAAACAAACACTATATCACTAGAATCCATCACCCCATGTGACTGGACTGATCACTACAGCATCTTCTTCTCCATCAACAGTAAGGTAACTCCAAAATGAAGCCAACCTACAAAAACAAAACAATGGAAAAGGAATATCCAAAATATTAATCCCAATGCCTTGGTATCCCAATGCAATTCCGCCCTGATCCCCTCAACAGACATGGCCGACGTCCATGATCTCACAGACTTTTACAATGCCACTATGCTTGAAATCCTTGATACCACAGCGCCCCTCCAAGAAAAAAACGTCTCCACCAAAATCTCCAAACCATGGTTCAATGAGAACCTAAACTCGGACCGGCGCAAGTTAAGACTAGCTGAGCGAACATGGAAATCAGCACCCTCCACTGATCACCTATACCAACTTAGAGCGCTGAGAAATACTTACAACAGAAAAATCTTAAAAGCTAAAGCAGACTTCTTCAAAACACAGCTGAGCCAAGCCATTAACCGTCCCAAAAAACTATTCGAAATCGTAAAACAACAATCGCGTAACTCTCCAAACGTGGTGGAGCTAAGCAACCAGGCTACCCCTAACTGCGACGAGCTTGCCAAATTCTTCCTAGAAAAGACTAGAACCATTGAAAATGACATTCAATCCAAGAAAGACCTCCAACAAACTACTGACCATGAGTCTATTCTTTACACACAGATCAAGGACCTTTTTAGCTTACCGATCGAAGCTCCAAAAAACAATGCAAACTGGCACTCCTTCTCACCCATCCCGGAACACGAAATCTATAACACCCTGATAGCGATCAACCCTGCCAATCATTTTTCTGATCCCTACCCCCATCTGTATTCAAAATGATAAAGACCTCTATTCTACCCCTATGGGCAAAAATTGTTAACGCCTCTCTGAGGCAAGGCTCCATACCTGACTGCCTTAAAATAGGGCAGGTCACACCTATACTAAAGAAAGCCAATTCCCTCTCCACAGACCTCAACAACTATCGCCCTATATCCAACATCCCCACCCTGGCGAAACTATTGGAAAAATGTGTACAAATTCAACTTTGCAACCACATCGAGAACTTCAACCTCCTTGATAAACACCAATCCGGCTTCCGTCAAGGCCACAGTACCGAATCAGCACTCACCCACATAATGGATGACATTCTAAAAATGTTAGATCATAACGAATCGTGCCTATTGATACTTCTTGACCTATCTATGTTCGCGCTATATAAAACTTTATAAATAAAATAAATAAATAAGGTCGTTTACAAAGCTCTTGCAGTTGAGTAGTATTCGGTGTGTACATTTACACTCCACGCAGAAAAGCACTAAGGGATCTGACCAAAGGCTAACCACGTCAGCTGGCTGGCATCTCAGTTAGAAAGTGCATGCCGGCATCAGCCAGGCCTTGCGGGATAAACAGCACAACTGCTGCACGGCGCTGGAAGGCGAGCCTTCTCCAAACAACAATTGTCAACACGTGTGTGCTTTGCTTATTACAAGATGTACTGTTAGCAGCGCCGTGGTAATAGTCATGGCATGTCCGATGGAAGACTCGCATTCAGCTTAAGAATTCACTTCTTCTCCATTAAAGCACAGCGTGGTACTTTGACTTGAAATATTCTGCCAGTTGGAAGCACACAGCACAGAGCTCAGGTCATGAACCAACTGAGCAGGACGTTCGGACCGTGACGCACCGGCCGAGGCCAGTTCTGCCCCGGCTGCGCACAGCGAGATCATATCATGGGGAGCGTGTGCTGCTTTTCGTGGTCACCATTTGGCGGCCTTTGAGCAGCAGGAGTGAAGTATTAACTCCGTGCGCCAGTGACTTATAACTGAACTTTAATGAATTCACTGGGTGGCCGTAAGCAGCTAAAAAGATTAAGGTAATGCAATTTTAATACACACAAGTCATTTTCAACTGTAATCCACTCAGCTATATTGTGATCACGCAAACGTCATTAAAATGCTAGTTATTTAGACACAAAGACGATAAAGACGCAAGTGACATAAGTGGTTTCCAACACTGATAACAAGATGTGCGGCGTCAATATTTATTATGTAAATTAAAAAAAACAACGAGTTGGCCGAGTCGCGTGGGATAAGACTTGCGGCCGCCATTATTTAACAAGTAAAAAAACAAGCATCGATCTCTTAGCTTTATGGGGCCATGTGTTTCTAATTAGCGTGGAACACATGGCCCCATAAAGATAAGAAAGTGCTTTGCGACAGCAGCAAAGCAGGCGACCCAGTCCGGATTGGAGGCCAAAGGGCGTCAACGAAAAACCCTCATTTCCAATGGCAGGCCACCGTTTAGCATAAACGGTGATGCCAGCCAATGGAAATGAGGGGCGGGGCTTCAAGCCCCCTTCTGAAATCCCTCTCTCACAAAATCTCTCGTCGAGGCGAGCAGCGCTTTGCGCTGCAACGCCACGCGAGACCTAAAAAGGACAGCCCTGGAGTGCAAGAAGACGTGGCATGACTGCAAGCGCAGGACCAAAGAAATACTGGCCAGGAACATTAAGGCAGCCATAAGGACCAGAAGAGGACCCAATGACCAGGAGAAGTTGGATCCACTGGAAGAGCAGGTGGCATCCCTCATCCCAACAGAGTTACTAGCTGGAGTGGAAGGGCAGGGCAGTGCTGAAGAAGAGAACCAGCAAGAACTACAGGGTGAGTGAAAACAAGGGTCCATATATTAGCAAACTGTCATGCAGGGCAACACAGCAATACACTTTGCTGCACTGCGCTGCATGAAATGGAAAGGGAAGGAATGCCACACGTGATAACTCATCCTACACATAGCTGTCCTTTCCTTGGGAAGTACCAATTTTACCAGTCCAGTCTGCCAAGTCTCTCATGTCCAAGCATGATGTTCTGCCCTAGGTCAATGTATTTCCATACAATACTGGGACTTGTAGTGTCATTTAACCCTACACAAAACAGGACTGCAAGTTCGAGAACACAAAGTAGAAAACCTGGACTGGAGCAGCAGATCATGCAAGGACCTTGGAAACTTGGCAGATATGCCAGTGCCAATGCAGGCCCCCTTGTACCATGATGCACGTGTGCCTGTGCTGGGGCTATGCACCCAAAAGTGTCATGTAATGTAATGCGTATTTGTAGAGGGTCAACTTGTCAGCTAAGAAGGTATTCAGGTGCTGAGTATGTACATGCTCTTGATGGAGCAGGGAAAATAAAAAAATTTAACCCCTAACAAATTATATAATTAATTAATTAAAAATGTTCGTTTAAATGTATTAATCAACATTGTATATGTGGGAATGGTAATATGCCAATGTATGTGCTAAATAATCTATTAATGAATGTCTGTGTGTCTAATCATAACGTAAGAATAAAAAGCGTACTAAATAAAATAAATGCATGTTTGTGCTTCATAGAAATAAAATGTGTCGTTGCAAAAACAATAGTGATGGTAAGTAAGGAGCAGCTTAAATGTCGCTTTTTGCTAGGTAACAACTAATTGGGGTACGTAGACGGGAGGGAAACGAAAGGGATATTTTTCTCTATTTTAATTATGTTTTGTTTGCCTCAAATTAGTGCTTCTAAAGTAGAACCGAGTGGCGATATAAAATGGCCGCCAGTGGGAAGATGTGCGCAGGCGCAAGGGGACACGTGGTACGGGATGAGATTGAAGAAATCTGGAACCTCGTGATGTCTCTGAGAGGCTAGGATGCAAGAAATGGTCAAGGCTGGTGTGACCTAATTGAACTGATAGTGTGCCGTGATGATCAGGAGAGAGTCCGTGGGAAAGGAGCCCAAGAGAAAGGACAATGACTGCGGAGTTCTTGAATGTGTCAAAAGAAGATACAAATGGACTGATCGAATCGGATGGAAATGTTTAAGCGTATGGGAAAGGAAATGATCCAAGGACCCTTGGATCCAAGAGAACTTGATTAAAGAATGAATAAGCTGACATGCATGGACCAATGAAAGAAAAGCGTGATATTAATGTTGCAACAGTTAGTTAGCAAAGTTAGAATTAGGGTATAAGAGGGCCTACTCTTAGTGGGAGGGGGTCAGTTCCAGTCACAGTTCCAGTCAGAGTTCCAGGCAGTTCGAGAGTCGTGGTTGCAGTAGAGGAGACGGGTTGCAGGTAGCTGATGCTGACGAGCTGAGGTTGCTGTTGCTGTCTTAACTTTACAGTTGAGTATGAGAATCAGGCTATTTCTAATCCCAAAGTTAGGTTAGAAATCATTAGGCTAAATTAGGAAGCTAGGCAGGTAACTAGGGTTTTTGGCTTCATGACAAAATTTCCTTTTCTGCAATAAATTGATTATGCTTAATAAAATTGTGAATTTAAAAATGAATAATTGAATAAAGTATTACATTCTTTACATGCTTTTAAAATTATATAAAATTTAAGATTCTTTAAACCCAAAATGACTCAGTGGTTATTTTCCTAAATGATTGTGACATGAGTAATTGGTTGATTGTGATTCAGCTGGTCTTAATCACTATAAACTAATTTCTTAAATGAATGATTCATCGACAAAACAATGAGCAGGAATATCTTAAGAAATAAATAAAAGAAAGTGACAAATTAAGGTAAATAGATATCCTTGCTCTTCCAGCGGTACACAAAATGGTGTTCTCCATTTAGTTCTCATGCTTCTCCTAGGAGTACAGAATTTCATAAAGGTATAAAAGGAAATCCAGGAGTGTGTGTGTGTTAGGCGATGTTTATGGGCCCCATCGTCATGAGGATATGAGAAATATAGTTTGCCCCTGGATGACCTATAAGTAACCTGGGAGGAGAATAGTTTTCATTGTACGCGCTGCATCAGATTTCTTGGTAGCAGAGTTATGGTTTTCTATAGATTAGATTAGTGATTATTGTTTATTGATTATTGATTATTTTTTGATGACTAACACTATATGTTGAGACGCGTTATGTTATATGTGAGTTTTCACGCTTCTGGGATGTAGGAAGTGGAACACGTGTGGCAAGAGAAGTCACATGGAATTTGGTACATGGTCTGAATTCATTTTGGTTATAACGCAGGTTGTGTTATGTTAGGGATTTCGGTGTGAAAAGTGTGTAAATGAAATAGCAAATCACGTTTACTTGTGAAACTTTGGCCTTAATTCTCAGGAGCCTAGTCTCCACATGTGTCTTATCCCCAGAGAAACGAGTAAATTGTTTGTTTGAAAGAAGGGTAAGGTAGAGGGAAGTGCTACTTTACTGGCGAGAGTAAAAAAAAAAAAAATTCTGTGGTAGGGTAGAGGTAAGCGCTGCCTACTGGAAAAACAGGATTCTTGTGTAAAAGGACAAAGCTGTCACTTTGTTTAGCGAATCAGACTATGGAATTGTTTATTTGTTGTAACTAACGGAGAAAACAGCGAAAAGAAAATTGCCGATAAATTTTGTAAAGGAGGGGTAAAAGAGTAGAAGTGACGTGGAAAAGTGCCGCGCTAGGATTGGATAGTGCGCCAGCCACGTGAACACAGAGCAGGAGTGACGTAGAAAAGTGCCGCGCTAGGATTGGTTGGTTCGCGGTTGGTGGAAATTGTTCTGATTGGTACGTTAGTGTGAATCGCGCTGTAATTGGACGAAGTTCCGTACACAGAAGCAGCGTTAGAGTAAAGAGAAAACAGAATAGAAGACATGCCGTATTACGAGTATGAAAGGGAGAGAACGTCGTGGACAACGAAATTAAAGAATTTCTTTAAGAAAGACAAAAAGGTTGTGACTAGAGAGGGACAAGTAATTCCTCCGCCGAAATCAGCAGCTTCACATATGATGCTGAAATATGGATATCATACGTGCATATTGTTGGATAATTGGGTAAAATATACCAAGAATGATGGAGCATTGGCTTTCCCTGAAAATGGTTCTTTTAATGTAGCGATTTTACGGAATTTAAAAGAAAAGATGCTTAAATTGGAACCTAGACCTAGACCGACACAGTTTGAAGCTTTAACAGAATGGGAAGATGAGATGTACGAAAAAGAAAGATTCAGAGGTATGAAAGGTTATGAGTTCGTGCCCGGAAGAATGTGGGGAATGAATCATGAGGACAGAATAAAACGATGGAGATGTGCTAACATGACAGGAGGTTTGTTTCCAGCTTTTACAGTTGAGGAAGGGATTAAGAAAAAACGGACAGAGAAAAAGAAACATTTAGAGAGAGAAAAGTATATGCATGAGAGCGAAACGGATGACGAGTTGCTGGAAGATATATTAAATAAAAATCCACCTCCGTATCAGCAGAATTCTACAGTGGTGACACCAAATGCACCACCAATAGAAACTATGCGAAATAAAAGTCCAGAGAAAAGACAAGAAATAAATAGGTCACAAGAACAAATAAGAACTTCCCAAAATGAGGGAATAGAAAATGATAGTGCAAGAGAATTGGCAAGGACAACAAAAGAATTAACTGAGAAAATTAGAGAATTAACCAAGAATATGGAAGCAGTTACCGTACCCGTAACAATAGGTCCAGTAATACCAGTTTTCGAGAATCAGAAAATTGATGAACGATCTTTGGTGATTCCCTTGAGTTCGCAATTCCAAAGAGAGAAGGAAAGAATGGAAACAAGTCCAAGTACGAGCAATTTGACTAGTGCTTACAGACCAAGTCCACCTGAAAATTTGACAGTGAATGAGTGTAGCGGTAGGAAAATGCCTATGGTAACTGAATCTGCAACAGTGACACCTGAAAAGAGTGGAAATTGGACAGAAATAAATAGTACTCCTATAGGTCCGACTCCTGATGAGTTAAATGAGTGGATAAAAGCTTTTAAAATAAAAGAAACAGAAGAAAAACCATTAGATGTGATCAGATTGAAAATTGACATGGAAGAATTAATTCTAGGAACGATTGGTACAGAAAAGATAAAGAATTATCAGGATGATGAAATAATGTTTCTGTGCAAAAGTATAACATGGAGGGCAAAGAATTTACATGACAAACTAGAAGAAGTGGCCGGTGAGATTGGAATAGATTTTGCAAAAGTAAAAACGTTGCAGAAACCATACAGAGTAGATTTTTGTGAAAAAGATATTGAAAATTTGAATACAGCAGGAAGGCTGACACAGATAAAAGAGTTGATTGTTTTGTTGAGAAAATGGGGTGATGTGGACAGATGGAAGGTTAGATGGACAAAGAAGAATGAGAAAAGTGTAGACAAAGGTTCATTGGCTTTTATGATAACAGAAAAGGAACATGTTGTTAAAGAGTACCCTATGAGAGAAACTCCAGGTGGTAGTTATGTGCATGTTCCCTGGACTAGGCAGGACATCCTGTCATTTACAAATGACTTTCCCAAGTTAAGAGAAAAGCCAGTTGAGTGGTACCGACAGGTAGAAAGGTTTGTAAAGGTCTCGAAAGTGTTGTGGATAGATTTGGATGGATTGTTTGACATAGTGGTACCAACGGATCTGTGGTCAGAATGCAAGATTACAGTTGACTGGCCAACTACAGAATATCCAAGAGATCCTAAGACAGGAGCTCCAGGACCAGATGTGATGAAGAAATACGACAAGGTGATTACCTTTTTGAAAAATAAGATTCCTCCAAAAGAGACAGATTGGGTTAAGATTGATAGAACTACACAGGAAAGTAAGGAGAGTGTACATGCATATTATGAGCGATTGTTGTTGGTTTTCAAACAGTATAGTGGTTATGAGGAATTAAGTGAGAAGGATATGAGTCATTTTGTATACCGATTTGTATTTGGCTTGAAACAAGAAATAAGCGATATGATTAAGCAACATATGATAAACTGGCAGAATGCAAGTGTAGATGAGGTGCTGAGGTATGCTAAGTATTGTAGTGATGAAATAGAGAGTAAACAGCGTAAGTTGAAAGAAAAAGCAATGTGGGCACAAGTAAAGGTGGCAGAAAAACAAGAAGCCCAATTGGATAATAATAATGGAAATGAATCAGGACAGAATAAGATGCGACCAAATATAGGTAAAGGAAAAGGACAAGTGAGTCTAGAAGAGGCAAAGAAGAAATGGCCATGTCATAATTGCGGAAAATTAGGGCATTGGAGAAATGAGTGTAAGTTCCCACCTAAACCTAATCCGGAACATCAATCATTAACTCCACAGGTGCAGAATGAGGTAGTTGTTCAACAAAGTCAGGTGCCACAACCACCACTTCCCAACACTGTTAACCAGCAAAGATACAGTACAGAAACAGGATTCTACGGAGGAGAGCAGGTAACACAGTTGCCGCGAGCAGCTAACATTTCTCAGTATTGGTTGCATCAGAGTGAGGATGACCCGGATGAAAGTTTCTGACGGTGCGCAGGAGAGGGGAAAGAGTGCGTACTTGGCGCAACTCTAGAGGTAGATCAGTCTGGTCCCTTTGTGGATGGAGAAGTGAATGGTGCAAACGTAACATTCCTTGTCGATACTGGAGCTACCCGTTCTACTGTTAGATCAGTGGAAATTCCGAACCTTCCTCTCTCAGGTGAATACATCCAAGTGGTAGGAGTAGCAAATCAGCAGATTAAAACCCCACTTACTGAATTGGTGGAGTAAAAATTGGTTCTTTTAGTAAAATGCATAAATTTGTAGTATGCGATTGTAGTCCTGTAAATCTTCTAGGTCGTGACCTTTTGTGTAAAATGAATTGCACAATTTATTGTACACCAGAAGGAATAGGTTTCCAGACTTCGGATGAAGATGTTCTGTATAAAGTAACTTTGATGAATCAAGAACCTGAAACGAATGGTTTATTTCCTGCATTTGATGCAGAAAAACTTCCAGAAGAGCTAAAAGGTGCAGTAAAAGAAAGTGTGTGGGATTTTACAGGAGAGGACATTGGATTAATGAGAGAAGTTGATCCCGTAAAAGTGACAGTGAAAGAAGGGATAAGTTATCCAAACACGCCACAGTACAAATTAACTCCAGAAATAATTGAAGGAATAACTCCTGTGATAAATAAAATGATTGAACAGGGAATTTTGAAAGAAATCATGAGCAGTCCATGTAATTCACCTATTATGGGACTGAAAAAGCCAAATGGAACATACAGAATAGTACAGGATTTGAGAAAGATCAACAAAATAGTGGTACCATGTTGTCCAATAGTGCCAAATCCTGCAGTAATTCTATATCAAATCCCGCATGAAGCTGAGTGGTACACAGTGATAGATTTATGTCACGCATTTTTCTCTATTCCTTTGCATCCAGATAGCCAGCCATTATTTGCGTTCCGGTTTGGAGAGCGTATTTTGGCATGGTGCCGAATTCCTCAGGGGTATACAGAAAGCCCCTCAATTTTTAATCAGATTCTAAAGAAATCTCTGGAAGATTTAAAAATGCCAGAAAAATCAGTGATGGTGCAGTATATCGATGACCTATTGGTGGCATCGAAAACCAAAGAGGCATGTGTAAGTGACACAATTGCTTTACTGAACCATTTGGAGAAAAGAGGACATAAGGTGTCCCCTTCAAAATTACAGTTTTGTCAGAAAGAAGTCCAGTATTTAGGGCATAAAATTGAGAAAGGAGTGCGGAAAATAGCGACAGAAAGAGTAAGAATGATTCAGGGAATGAGAGCACCAATGACTCAAAGAGAGGTAAGAATGTTTTTGGGAATGGTTGGATATTGTCGACAATGGATAAGTGGATTTTCTTTGATTGCAAAACCATTACAAAAACTGACAAAGAAAGATGTAAAAGACCCTTTTGAGTTAAACAAAGAAGAAATGAAATATTTCAAAGAATTGAAAAAGAAATTGTGTGAGGCCCCTGCATTAGGCATGCCTGATTATGAGAAGGATTTTGAGTTATACTGCAGTGAAAGAGATGGATGTGCATTTTCAGTACTGGTACAAAAACACGGCACCATGAAGAGGCCTATAGCTTACTTTTCAGCTGTTTTAGATCCTATAGCAAAAGCATTGCCTGGATGTTTGAAAGCAGTTGCTGCTACTTGTGTAAGTCTGGAACAAAGTGAAGGTATAGTGATGGGGTATCCACTGAGAGTATATGTTCCCCATTCAGTAGAAATTCTTTTGACAAGAACAAAAACACAGTACATGACACATAGTCGGCTGACTAAGTACGAAAAAGTCATCTTGAGTGCAGAAAATGTGACCATAGATAGATGCATAAATGTAAATCCTTCAACATCATTGCCAGATGAAGAGAGTATAATTGAACAAGATGAAGTAGATCATGATTGTCTGAATGTGCTGGAATATTGCACAAAACCAAGAGCTGACATAAAAGATGAACCGTTAAAGGAATCCGATTATGTCATGTTTGTAGATGGTTCATGTTTACGCACAAAGGAAGGAGTGTTAAGCGCAGCTTATGCAGTATGCACAGTGGCAACTGTGATGGAAGCGTCTTGTCTGAAAGGAGTTAGGTCTGCCCAAGTTGCGGAACTAATTGCTTTGATTCAAGCATGTAAATTGGGGAAAAATGTACGAATCACGATTGTGACCGATAGCCAATATGGTTTCGGCATCGTACATGATTTTGGCCAGATTTGGTCACAAAGAGGATTTTTGACATCTGCAGGAACACCTATCAGAAATGGAGATTATGTTAAAAAATTGCTTGAGGCGATACAGCTGCCTAAACAAATAGCTGTAGTGAAGTGCAAGGCGCATAAGAAAAACGAAGACTACATAGCAGTCGGCAATAACTATGCTGATGAGATCGCTAGATATTGTGCGGAAAACATGGCGTCCCTGAACAAAAATAGAGAAAGGGAGCATGTCTCTTGTCTTTTGCTTTTCACTAATACAGTCGAAACATGGGATGAAGTAAGGCAGTTACAAGAAACAGCAAGAGATGAGGAAAAGGATTACTGGATTAAAGCAGGATGTAGAAGACAGGAAGATAATGGAGTGTGGGTATACAGAGATGAAAGACCAGTTATGCCTGATAGCATGATTGCAGACATGGCACGGATGTACCATGGACAAGCTCATATTGGGAGAGATGCAATGATTAGACTATTTAGACAAACTTGGTATAACCCAAAATTCAGAGCCATTGCTGAAAGTCTTTGTCAAAGATGTCTTATTTGTCAACAATTTAACCCAGGAAGAAAAACAGTAGTGAGTCTAGGAACAATAGGACGAGAAGGAGGTCCATTCACAAGGATACAGATGGATTTCATTGAGATGCCCCCTAGTAACAGATTAAGATATGTTCTGGTGGTCGTCTGTTTGTTCTCTCGTTGGGTGGAGGCATACCCCACAAGAAGGAATGATGGAACAACAGTGGCAAAACTTATGCTACGAGAGTTCATTCCGAGGTATGGTTTTCCAGTCACAGTTGAGACAGATAGAGGAACACATTTTCAAAATGAGTTGATCCAATTGATTTGTGAAGCACTGAGTATTAAACAAAAATTACATTGTGCTTACAGACCAGAGGCTTCTGGGGTAGTAGAGCAGATAAATGGAACAATTAAAAACAGATTAGGGAAAATGTGTCAAGCTACAGGACTCAAATGGCCAGATGCACTGCCTCTTGTTCTGATGACCATCAGAAGCATCCCTGAAAAGAAAACGGGACTCAGTCCTCATGAAATGATCATGGGACGAGCAATGAGACAAGCCCACGTACCAGTCAACAAGTTATTAACAATAACTGATGATCTAATACTGGATTATTGCAAAGGACTGGCTGATGTGGTGCGTTCTGTGTTTCATCAGGTTGGACCGGATGCGACCACTCTTGAAAGAAAACCAGCCCACGACTTGAATCCAGGAGACTGGGTCCGTATTAAAGTCCACAGGAGAAGAAACTGTTTGGTTCCGCGTTGGGATGAGCCAATACAGGTAATCCTAGTGACAACGACTGCTGTCAAGTGTGCAGGAGTAAAGAACTGGGTTCATGCCAGCCACACAATCAGAGTTCCAGAACCTACAGATCGACATGTGAGTCGGCGGTTGGAAGTGTGGGATAAAAGCTTAACGGCTGGGACAACTCAGATAAAAGAAAGGGTGCCAGAACTTGAAGATCGACCTGAAAGTCGACATCTGGAAACCCCAACTGCAAGTACCTCTAGAGAAGAGGAAGAAGAAGAAGAAGGAGAAGAAGAACAAGAAGAAGAAAGAAGTACAGAAATTCCAGAACTTGAAGATCGACCTGTAAGTCGACATCTGGAAATATCTGATACAACTTCAGACTCTGATGATTCAATTGAAACCCGTAAAGAATTCCTAAGAAGAACTTGGGGTTATAAACCAATTAGAGAAGAAACTAAGCAAGAAATTGAGTCAGATGAACAACCAAGTACAAGTTATGGTGGAACTCCTTCAGAAAAAATATTAATAGATGGAGTAGGGAAAGAAGTACACAAAAAGTTAGAAAATCGAGAAGAACCTCGAGGAGCAATAGGGATAGATAGAGAAACAGGAGAACAGGGAAATTCAGAAACAGATAAGGAGGAAAACACCAAATCGGAAGAACCCCGAGGAGGGACAGTGATAAGGGAAAACAAAAAGGAGAAGACAGATCCACCAGTAGGAGATGACGAGATTATAAGTTTCGAAATAAGAGACAATAGTGAAACAGTTGAAACAGAAACAGAGGAAAGTGGAGGAGAAGAAAAAGCAAAGACTGAATCAAGAAAAAGAAATTGGAGATCGGAAAGAGAAGAAAGAGAGGGTGAGGTCAAAAGGCCAAGAAAAGGAGATAATTGGCCCAACAGCTATGTAAGAAAATTGAGATATAGAATAATAAGAGCAGAAGACGAAGATGCTGAACAAGTAAATGAAGTAACAAGTCAAAAGGGACAAGAAAAACCAAGTGGAAAAAGATTACAAAAGTCCAAAAGGACAAGGAAAGTAAATTCAAAATTTAAGTCACCTGAGTGGCTGTATATTGCACTAACAGATTACAAAGAAGAAGAAGAAAACACTCACGGAAACCAGAGACTGAGAAGTCGGATGGGAAAAGGTGAGATGCAACAAAAAAAAACTGAAGTAAAGACTTAAAGTGCTTCTGCCGGACGTGACAATTTTACTGGATGTGACAAATCACCGGATGTGACAACGAAAGAATTCTGGAGAGAATTAAAGAAAGTACCAAGCAAAGACTTTTTGAAAGCAGAGTGGCGTCTAAGTCATTTTGAGGTGTAGTGACACAATTTTCTGAAAACTTAACAAATAGAAAAAGAAAAAATGGAAAATAATGAGAATAGAAGAGATAAATGTGATTTTATAAAGAGATGGTGCAAAATGTGCTGCTTTTGTACAGGGTTATTAATGACCATATGGATAGTGTTAGCAATCACAATTCCTATTAGTGTAGCTGTGATAGAAGCAAAAAATGATACTAAACTAGAAAAAGGAACTAGTATTAAAGAACCAGTTATTTTAAGAAGTAGTGCAGAGTTGCATAAGGATAAGTCAGTAACAGATTTTTCAAAGAATGTTTTTACAAAATTATTGTATGAGTATGTAGAGACAATGGACGTAAGAGATTGTTATGTTTGTATGCAGTTGCCTGCGTCAGTATCGGAAGGTGTGACTTATCATCACTTACCTTTGACTTATGGAATAACATGTAGTGTAATAGCAAGTTTATTTTATAAAACAGGTAGATTAGAATCTTATTATACTGATATAGATAAGATATTTGCAAACATTCCAGTAGTACCAGAACTTAACAAAGTGAAACCAGCAAAGGTTTTAGGAGAATTCTTTTTAGAACATAGAAAATTAACGTTAGAAGAAATAGTTAGTAACAACCTTACCTGTGAGTTAAAGAAAGAAGAAAAAGTATTTTTAGATATGGTTGAAGAAAGAAGAATGAAATTTCAAAAAGAAGCAATAAAAGAGGAAGGAAAACGCTTATGGACGTTTGAGGAAGGAAATCATGAAGGGAAAAAGATAAATGCAGCAATGACATTAGACTGGCCGCAAACAGGAAAGTTGTGTATTAAGAGAAATAAGACAGTCTATGACAATTACTTTGTAGGTTCCAGTATCTGCCATGAGAATTATCAAATTCTGGGAGGTTGGGGATTCAAAGGTGGAAAGGACCCAATATTTCCAGGTATCTATTATATTTGTGGGAATAGAGCTTATTACAGGTTACCGGACCATTGGTATGGAACTTGCTATGTAGGCCTGGTCTTTCCAAAAAAATTTCACATGGACAGAGAAGAAAAGGGAACATACAAGATGATTAATAGATTTACACGTAGAAAAAGGGAAAGTTTTTCAGAAATTGTAGGTGATATTTTTGGAGCATTAATACCAGCAGTGGGAATATCTTTGAATGCATTTAAAATTCGGAAGTTATCCACAGTAGTAGATCGTTTGTCTACAGATACTGCGGGAGGGTTCTTAATGGTAAATACCGAAATGGTTGCCATGAGAGCTATGGTGATGCAAAATCGGCTTGCCCTTGATATTCTTTTGGCAAAAGAGGGTGGAGTCTGTGGAATGTTGAAAGTCCAACATTGTTGTACTTACATTCCGGATAACAGTGAAAATATACAGAAGTATATTACAAATATTACAAGTCTGCACAAAGAATTAGTTCCACTGGAGGTTGAAAGTGTTTTGGGAAAACTTGGTAGAGGGTTTTCCTCAGTAGCAAATTGGTTAACTAGGATGAGTAAACTAGTAATAGGGAAAGTTATAATAGTAGCAACTATAGTGATATTGTTAGCCATGATATTGAAAATAGTAATAACATGTATAAAGAGAAAAGTAAGACAGAATAAGATAAGAAGAAATAACAGAATAATGAGAGAAAGAGAGAGAGAAATGGGTGAAATTGAATTGGAGAAAATGAAAGAAAGCATGTATAAAGAGACTAAAAGGCAAGATGAGGAAGAGACAGAGATATGAATAACAGAAAGTAAAGGATGAAAGACATGCTGCCTGAAAAGAAGTATGACTTGGGTTTTATGTGGTGATTTAAAAATCACCAAAGGGGGAGTTGATGGAGCAGGGAAAATAAAAAATTTAACCCCTAACAAATTATATAATTAATTAATTAAAAATGTTCGTTTAAATGTATTAATCAACATTGTATATGTGGGAATGGTAATATGCCAATGTATGTGCTAAATAATCTATTAATGAATGTCCGTGTGTCTAATCATAACGTAAGAATAAAAAGCGTACTAAATAAAATAAATGCATGTTTGTGCTTCATAGAAATAAAATGTGTCGTTGCAAAAACAATAGTGATGGTAAGTAAGGAGCAGCTTAAATGTCGCTTTTGCTAGGTAACAACTAATTGGGGTACGTAGACGGGAGGGAAACGAAAGGGATATTTTTCTCTATTTTAATTATGTTTTGTTTGCCTCAAATTAGTGCTTCTAAAGTAGAACCGAGTGGCGATATAAAATGGCCGCCAGTGGGAAGATGTGCGCAGGCGCAAGGGGACACGTGGTACGGGATGAGATTGAAGAAATCTGGAACCTCGTGATGTCTCTGAGAGGCTAGGATGCAAGAAATGGTCAAGGCTGGTGTGACCTAATTGAACTGATAGTGTGCCGTGATGATCAGGAGAGAGTCCGTGGGAAAGGAGCCCAAGAGAAAGGACAATGACTGCGGAGTTCTTGAATGTGTCAAAAGAAGATACAAATGGACTGATCGAATCGGATGGAAATGTTTAAGCGTATGGGAAAGGAAATGATCCAAGGACCCTTGGATCCAAGAGAACTTGATTAAAGAATGAATAAGCTGACATGCATGGACCAATGAAAGAAAAGCGTGATATTAATGTTGCAACAGTTAGTTAGCAAAGTTAGAATTAGGGTATAAGAGGGCCTACTCTTAGTGGGAGGGGGTCAGTTCCAGTCACAGTTCCAGTCAGAGTTCCAGGCAGTTCGAGAGTCGTGGTTGCAGTAGAGGAGACGGGTTGCAGGTAGCTGATGCTGACGAGCTGAGGTTGCTGTTGCTGTCTTAACTTTACAGTTGAGTATGAGAATCAGGCTATTTCTAATCCCAAAGTTAGGTTAGAAATCATTAGGCTAAATTAGGAAGCTAGGCAGGTAACTAGGGTTTTTGGCTTCATGACAAAATTTCCTTTTCTGCAATAAATTGATTATGCTTAATAAAATTGTGAATTTAAAAATGAATAATTGAATAAAGTATTAAATTCTTTACATGCTTTTAAAATTATATAAAATTTAAGATTCTTTAAACCCAAAATGACTCAGTGGTTATTTTCCTAAATGATTGTGACATGAGTAATTGGTTGATTGTGATTCAGCTGGTCTTAATCACTATAAACTAATTTCTTAAATGAATGATTCATCGACAAAACAATGAGCAGGAATATCTTAAGAAATAACTAAAAGAAAGTGACAAATTAAGGTAAATAGATATCCTTGCTCTTCCAGCGGTACACAAAATGGTGTTCTCCATTTAGTTCTCATGCTTCTCCTAGGAGTACAGAATTTCATAAAGGTATAAAAGGAAATCCAGGAGTGTGTGTGTGTTAGGCGATGTTTATGGGCCCCATCGTCATGAGGATATGAGAAATATAGTTTGCCCCTGGATGACCTATAAGTAACCTGGGAGGAGAATAGTTTTCATTGTACGCGCTGCATCACTCTCCAAGTAGGAACTCTTGAAGAGCCAGGTGTACAGTTGCTAGCACAAATCCATATTTGAAGCAGCTGTCCTGATGTGCTGGGTGAGGTTTTTACAGGTGTAGCCTGCCATAATCGATCACCCTACCTCCTGTTTTGCTCATATGGCTATTAGGCGTTGGGGTGAGTGAAAGTGATGCCCAACAGTGTTTGGTGGAAGCGTAGATGGTTTGTGAGCTAGGTGGCTCCCTGGAAGTGTAGTGTCTTGAAGGTGTGGCTGAGCATCTTGAACTGCCAGTGTGTCTGAATGGGAAGGCATTGTGTTTTACTGAGATTAGGTGTGATGTGTGTGCCGCAAGGTCGGCTGAGTAATAGTCTGGCAGTGATGTGTTGGCTAGTTTGCCTCTTATGTAGCAGCTGTGAAGAGATGCTGAAGTAGAGGGCATTGGTGTAGTACAGTCTACATGTGGAGGGCCTGGGCGATGGTCTTACAGGTGTCAGGAGGGAGCCATATGAAGAAATGTCTGACCATGCTAATTATGTGAAAGCAGGTGGGGGTGACAGTGGCAATTTCAAGATTCAGAGTGAGGTAGGTTTCCAGAATGACGAAAAGGTTACTGGGAAAGTTGGAGAGTGAGGGTTTTAGGCCTAGTCATGTGGGCAACCAGGGTGAGTTCATGGTGCAGAATATCATCACTTCTATCTTTTCAAGTTGAGCAACTCATCTCACATGGAGTAAACCATGTTGGCCAACTGCATAACTGTTGGTGGTGTTGGTTTATCCTGAGAGTTGATATATGATCCGGGTGTCATCAGTGTAAGAAATGATGTAGAGTCCCTGGGTCTGAACAGAAGTCATGCACAAGTTTAAGAGAGTGGGGCTGAGTGAAAAAATGTGCGCAACTTTGCAGATGAGCTCCTTGAGTTCTGAGGAAACAGAGTGAGCTTGAGCTGTTGCATACCTCCAAGTGTGGCAGTGGCTATCCATGGTTCTCAGTTTCTATTATTGTGGGGTCTGAAGATGACTGTGTGTATGCTAAGAGACTACAGGATTCCCCTGAAAATGTTTAATTATGGCATATACATGCCTTTCCCGTTTCATGCAGGGCAGCAAGGTTGTTTGCTGTGTAGAGTTGTGTGGATGTGTGTCAAACAGGGTACAATAGTGCACAAAATGCATGCAAGACAGTACAGCAAAGAAGCTTGACGTGTTGTGCTGTGTGAAAGGCAGAGTGCAGCACTGTGAGAGAGATAACAAAGTATGACTTATCTTGGCTAGTGCAGGGGCACCAACTGATGGCTACAGCAAATGCAGGCACCCTTGCTACATGGTGCAATAGTCTCAGCAGTGGTGTTGAGAAGCAAAGTTTTCATCTGTGCAGGCAGAAAGCAGAAATGCACCATGATATGTAAAATGTGATTCACTCCTGCACTCACTCTTTCAGGCGGGGCAGGCCAGTAAGCTGCCTAGCTATGTTGTGTTGTGTGTAATTACACAAACAGGCCCCCTAGTTAATACTGAGGTTGTGTGAACAATGCAGAGATATTGCTATGTGAAAAGTAACAATAGTGTAACATGGTCCTATTTACTTGTAGAAATATACAAGTAATTGGAATTGATTAAATAAACTGTCTGAATGTTACAATAATCACATGTCAAATTCAATCATGGATTCAAGTGCCAGTCCACACCTAAAACAATTATTGAGATAGATATATGTACAAAATACAGTCAATATAATGACATCTCCTAATACAGTCTGGCAAACTGGCCCAAGTGAGGCCAGTGTATGTGTACAATATATCTATTTAGTCACAATACTATAACATGCATATCACTCATACTAGTGATTTGCACTCATTCTGATATGTCAATGGGATATTCTAGACAAGGCCCAGTTATATTTAAAGCAAACACAAGGAGATGATGGACGGAGTGCTGAAACTTTTCAAACACTCACCCCCAGTCACAGATCTGGGTTGAATCCATCATCATTCTTTAGCTCACTTTGCCACCCCAGTTCAGACACAGCTATATGCAAATCAGGCTTGACCCTGTGCCTTATGGGAACAGTCCAGCCCGAACTGCCAAGCCATGTCTTCCCTGGACCGGAAACAAGCATCCTGGGACCGGTTTCGGGCTAACAGCCCTCATCAGCCAGGCTAGCTTGAATCCAGTGGCAAAGTGAGCAAGGGACCCACGTCTGGGCATACCCTGCCAACTTAGGGCGAACAAAGCAAACACAAGGAGATGATGGACAGAGTGCTGAAACTTTTCAAACACTCACCCCCAGTCACATATCTGGGTTGAATCCATCATCATTCTTTAGCTCACTTTGCCACCCCAGTTCAGACACAGCTATATGCAAATCAGGCTTGACCCTGTGCCTCATGGGAACAGTCCAGCCCGAACTGCCAAGCTATGTCTTCCCTGGACCGGAAACAAGCATCCTGGGACCGGTTTCAGGCTAACAGTCCTCATCAGCCAGGCTAGCTTGAATCCTGTGGCAAAGTGAGCAAGGCACCCACGTCTGGGCATACCCTGCCAACTTAGGGCGAACAAAGCAAACACAAGGAGATGATGGACGGAGTGCTGAAACTTTTCAAACACTCACCTCCAGTCACAGATCTGGGTTGAATCCATCATAATTCTTTAGCTCACTTTGCCACCCCAGTTCAGACACAGCTATATGCAAATCAGGCTCGACCCTGTGCCTCATGGGAACAGTCCAGCCCGAACTGTCAAGCCATGTCTTCCCTGGACCGGAAACAAGCATCCTGGGACCGGTTTCGGGCTAACAGCCCTCATCAGCCAGGCTAGCTTGAATCCAGTGGCAAAGTGAGCAAGGGACCCACGTCTGGGCATACCCTGCAAACTTAGGGCGAACAAAGCAAACACAGGGAGATGATGGACGGAGTGCTGAAACTTTTCAAACACTCACCCCCAGTCACAGATCTGGGTTGAATCCATCATCATTCTTTAGCTCACTTTGCCACCCCAGTTCAGACACAGCTATATGCAAATCAGGCTTGACCCCGTGCCTCATGGGAACAGTCCAGCCCGAACTGCTGGTGTTGGTCTTTATTAGACCTGGCATCTTTTGGCGTGGTTTCCCCTGACTTTTTGCTTTCTGACCTCATGTTTTGACTGTGTGCTGAACCTCGTTTTTCCTGGCTCTAGGACTCTATGAACTTTTTCACTGCTGATCAGTTCTAAATGTTCTCTGTGTTCAAAATGTAATGGCATTTGGTTTCTCCATGACTGGCATATTTGGCCTGTAAATTAAATGCTACTAGCAGGTCTGCAGTACTGATTGTGCCACCCACATGAGTAGCCTTTAAAACATGTCTCAGGCCTGCCCACTGCAGAGCCTGTGTGTGCAGTTTTAAACTGTCATTTTGAACTGGCAAGTTCACCTACTTGCCAGGCCCAAACCTTCCCTTTTATTACATGAACATTACCCCTAAGATAGGCCCATGGGCTGGGTGCACTGTATTTAAAAGGTAGAACATGTACTTTTGAGTTTTACATGTCCTGGTGGTGAAAAACTGCCAAATGTGTTTTTCACTACTGCAAGGCCTGTCACTCCCATAGGTTAGCATTGGAGCTGCCTTGTAACACTTTACAAGTGAAAAGTACATTTGGTGTTTCTGGACTCACAATTTAAAAGGACATCTTTTAGTGAAGTTGTTTTTTAAGTTGCAGGTCTGAAAATGGCACTTTTAGAAAGTTGGCCTTTTCTTACTTTAGCCATTCTGTGCCTTTGCCTGTCTCTGGAATACACGTATGGGTTGGGTGACAGCTGAGCTGTGTGCATTCCCTCTACACAGTCACACACAAAGGGAGCTGATGTGTGCCATGCATATCCTGATGGGCCATCGCTAGGCTGATGGGTCTTCCTGAGCTAGAGTGGTGGGAGGAGCTGACACTTGCACCTGAATAGGGCTTTGCCCGTCCCAACACAAAGAGCTGCATACCCCCCTGTAGTGTGTCTGGAGCCAGGACAGGAAGGGGCAGGTTCTTGTGCACTACCTGTCAGGAATGCTCGGTCCCTGCCACAATTTGCAACAGGGGCGGAGCCGCGCAGGCTTAAAAGCACCTGTCTGGATGGAAGGAGCGCTTTGCGTTCTAGTTCCACAGAGCATTACCTTCATGTCTGGGTGCACTCACCTGCTTCCTGGTCACCACGGCTACAGTCCTGTCAGCTCCTGACTCCTCTCGTCGGTCTCTTGGTCGTCGGTTTTCTGTAATCCTTACGGTGTCTTCGGCGGGATTTCCTCCTGAAAAACAGAAAGAAAGAATCCTGCAGAGCATCATAGTCACAGAGGTGGTAACGCACTTGCGCTGCATTTGCATTTACCAGAAGCTTCATAGTTAATTTAGTAATACTTATCTGATTGAGTCTCCATGGCTGAAATGGGCATCTGCATTCTTTTTTGTTGTGTAAGTCTTGGCTGCACTGAAGTATAGCAGTCAGTGATCAGATTCCTGATATAAGGAGACAAGAAACTACGTTAGTCTGCACATTTTTGCGTTTTTTCCTTGTTACTGATTTCTCATGCCTTTTATTGGGGTTGGTGATTAGGCTACCAGTTATTGGGCTATATTTCTTTTTTCCTATGTTCATAGCAATGGTAAGCACATGACCTAGTACATTTGAATTGCATAAAAGAAACAATGTAGACATGGTAATTCTCCCTGTTCTGCTATTCATCTCTTCAATGTAGAATTAATTGTTGATTCCTGAAACACTTCTTTTTGGACATGAGAGGAAGAGGGGAATGAATCAGGTAGATAACAGTGATATAAGTTTAGTTGTGGTTTACACCCTTGTTTCACGTTACCCTGAGTGTAGTCTTATTCCGGTTCTTTGCTTACAAGATCACAGATGTTTCCAGTGACTAATCCTTGCTGCCCAGGTCATACCGAGGGGCCTTCTTCATTTTTTCCTTCCCTTGTTTCCCCTCTTCCCCCTGTACACTGGTCTTGCTTTGACCTTGTTGGGCAGACTATGTGATAGCGGGAAGTAGGGACCTACTCTTCAGTCTCTTGCCTCTCGTTCACGTGGAAACTTCAGGTGAGCCGTGATACTACCTTTCTTTGAAGTATCCCTACTTCAAAGGCTAAAATGGGTATAAGTACTGGACTTCTGACACCATATACTCAGAACACTTCTGGAACTGAGAACAATCTACCAGGAAGAAGAGCTGTTGGGCTGCCAGGAGGGACTGCCACTTTGCTACTTGCTTTGCTGTGTTAGCCTGCTGCTTTTTGCCTGGGAGTGTGAAGATTGTACTTGACTCTCTACATCCTGCATTTGTAAAGTTATCCAAGGGCTTGTTTGGGCTTGCCTCCTCTTTCTGAAGTCTCAAGGATATCAAAGACTTCTCCTGAATCTTGCTACTAGCACCTGTGCTCCTGTGCTGTGAGTCCTGCACTGCCAAGTGGTGCCAAATCCAGTCCTGGGCCCTTGGAAGTGAGTGTTTGATGCTGAAACCCAAGTAACCAATGCATCTGCACCAAAGCGTCAACTGGAACCGGCGCATTTCCCTGAGATAGCGATTCATTGCCACTTCCTGCACTGAAGCCATGGACACTGACTGCATGACACAACGTCTTCGACTTACAACACAGCCGCAACTTTGCTGATGCAGCACCTCTGCATCACCGCTGCTGCATGAGTCTCGGACACTGCATCACTGACATCTGCGAAGCACAATCCCCGACTTTGATGCATTCTCGTCCCTGCACGGCTTTGTACCAACACATCTCCTACAACCCAGGAGTTCGGCATTGATGCATCGGCCCGATGCACAGTGCTCTTGACATCGACGTATCAATGACGTTGCCTGACTTCGGAAACAACGCATCGCCTTCAACAGTGATGCATCCCCTCCTTTGCCTAACGCATCATCCCTGAGCTTTGATGCATCCAAGGCACTGTCAGCGGGTCTGCGTGACTCATGAATCCGGCCCTTGCTCCATCGAAGTCGGACTGAACATTTGGATTTGCTCCGGTCAAGTGCAACCAGATAGCCTCATTTGTAGCTATCGATTTCTGAGCTTTGCATTTTGATTTAATCTTGCAAAATTTATAACTTGACTTGTGGATGTTGGATATTTATCATTTTGGTCTTGTTTTACTCAGATAAATATAGACTATTTTCCTTATCTGGTGTGGAGTACGTTAGTGGTGTTTTACTGTGTTACTGTGTGTGTGTGCATGTGCCAAGTTACCAGAGGGTGAGAACAGGTAAATGTTTAGTGTATACTACACTTACCCTGACTAGGATTGTGGTTCCCGTTTAGACAGGGTGCATACCTCTGCCAACCAGAAACATGCAAGGGTGCCTACATTGGTGATAGGCAGGCAAAAGTATCCCACCAGTAGGAAAGCACGGTAATGTGCTGTAGCCTGGTATCACTGTGCATTCCTGCATTTTGACTTTTCCACAGTGCAGCAAGTTGGCTTCACACCTTGTATTGTATGAATGCTTCACAGAAATGCCACATAGAGAATATACTGGCCATGAGGCGGCATCGATATGCCAATCAATGTGAATATATTTTTTTCCCAATCTGTAGAATATGCGCCAGATATTGGATTGTGTGGCAAATGCGTCAAATCTATAAATATGCAAAAATCGCCACAGCCGCACAATTGCATAATACCAGTGACCCTGCCTATATTGACACCACATTTACATTAACATGCCTCCTCATCAATTCCAAATGAATTTGTGGACACAGGCTGTTGTGTTGGCACACTGAATGTCATTTATTGCCTCCTCTTACACATCACACTGTTACAACTATGATGGATCACACACAGACATCACAGAGCTACAAGCATGTACTCTTTACACTTACTTGTTGCATCGGGTTTCCGGAAGCTGTCCACCTCTCCCTGGCTGGCAGCACATGTCCACCTGCAAGACATTGATTTAGAAATTGCATTGTAAATGGTACAACTACACACAGTTCAAGTTCAAAACTAAGCCCAATACCATCCCACACTTCAACGCCCTTAAACACATATGTATACATTGTCAGAACATGTAATGCAGATAGTCACCTTGCAGGGCTGACTTGGTTGGAGATTAAAGGTCAGAGATATCTCACATCACATGCCAGAATCATGCTTCAGGCATGTGATGTTTTAAGTCCTGCTGGCCAGCATCCCCACAGGCCCCCTTGCCCCATGACACCCGGCTGCAACCATTAGCACTAGGCCCACAAAAGTGTTCTTGCGATGGGAAAGGACAGGAATGCACCATAAAGGTTAAAGATTATGCATTCCTGCCCATTCACTTTGGCGCAGCTCAACAAGGTGACTTGCTGTGCTGCGCGTAATAATAATAAATGTGAAACTTGGTACATACATACTAGTCTTGCCACCCAAACATACCTTATAATGTGTACAGTGTGCATGATGTTATGTAATGTGAATCTAGCCATAGGGGCAGTTTGTCTGACATAGTGTGCAGTGTCAGCATCAGCTGATTGAGCAAAAACAGCAATACATCATCTATACCATTACATTGGCATGCCAAAACATTCATCAAGGCAGGTTATTGGTCACTAGTGACTGTCAATTTGGGAAAGGGTTGCTTGTAATTAATTGGCCCCATGAGTGCTTGCTCCATATAGCACAAGACAGATTTTATGCCAGGTACTGCTTAGTGTGACCCTTTGATACTTCTGCCACTTGGTGTCATTCTTCTTGCCTTGTGTGTCACAAGGCATCCACACATTGCAGCTACATTTTATGTTTTAATTTAACATGATTAATATAACAACATTGCTACATGCTGATGGTACATAAATACATACCTACAGGGCTCACCCTCCAAACCCAGCAGGTGCACCACATTTGCCTTACGGGCTATGACATCCACTCAACAGTGCTGGTGCTGCAAAATAGTCCGGTCTCTGAAAACCTGGGTCATGTCATGTACCACCGCACCCTCTCCCATCTATCCTTTTGATCCTTTGGGGGGTAGCCGTGGATCACCCTACCTCCGGAAACCGCCATCTGTGGCAGGTAGTGCTTCACCAGCCATATCAATTCACCAACCCCCTCCCTCAGAAACGAATTTGCCTCTACCCTTCCTAGACATGGACCTATCCCTCCTTAACACCCTAAACAAATGAATAACACCCCTTAAACAACAAACTATGCCTATATAACAAAAAACCCAAAAAGGACAAACGTCCGACAATACAAATACAATTACAACTTACAACGCAAAGAGACAAAAAGTAAAAGACCAGACATACGCTACACCACAAACAGCAAAAATCTCAGCAACACTCTCTTTCCACTCCAACAACAACCAGCTCCAAACAACAGACACTAACAGAAAGTGAAAGTAACTTTCACACTTTCTAGTATGCAGCCTGCCACACCCATTGCATCATTTTCTAGGTGTAACCAGCACGTTTTGGACATTTGCGTCGATTTTTCTGATGCATTGCTACACAAATGTACATTGTGCGAAGCACTGCACAGTTGCACGTACTAACTGAGCAACAGAGGCGATGCGCAGGATCCACAGAAGTTTGACTTCTGCTGGAGCAAAGACCTTAAGCCCACTTCCATGAGTCCAGGACAGGGTGCACCTCTTGGCAGGGCAGACTGACAGATGGCAGAGTCCAGGTGCTGAAGTAGGGTGGTTGGTAGTCTTTAATGTCTCCGAGAATTCATAACAGGAGGCCAGCCAGTTGCCCTTGGAGTCACTCTGGGTTCAAGGGATGATTGGGCAATCCTTATCACCCAGTCAGGTGAGCAGAGGGCAGTAGGGCAGCACATCACAGCAGGGCTCCAGAGCTTTTTGCTCCCGCATCCATTTTCATATTAGTTACCAGGATAGACACCTCATATGTCATATGTGCATTAAAAGGATGATCCTGGGCCCTCTGCCCCACTCTTTTAGGTTCCCTATTCAGCCCAATCTCTCTATACTGAGCTGTGTCCAAGCCTCTTCCTTGTGATGTATTATTGATTCAACACACACCTAGGGAAGCACAGAGACAGGCTGTGTTGGATTGGTCACCTTAGGGTGGTCTTTCCCCAAACTCTTTGCCTTTTGCCTCCCATGGTGGCTGTATCTTTTGGTTGGCCATAGGATTCTGAGCACTTTACCACTGCTAACCAGTACTAAAGTCCATATGCTTCTCCTCTAAACATGTTGACATTGGGTATACCTGATTGGCATATTTAGTTTACCTGTAAGTCCCTTGTAAGTGGTATACCATGTACCCAGGACCTGTAATCTAAAAGCTACCAGTGGGCCTGCAGCACTGGCTTTGCCACCCACACAAGAAGCATTTCAAACCTGTCTCAGGCCTGCCATTGCAGGGCTTGGGTGTGCAGTTTACTGTCACTTCGACTTGGCATTTAAAACCACATGCCAAGTCTTAAACTCCACTTTTATTATAAACAATTCACCCTTAAGGTAGGCCCTAAGTCACCCTAAGGTTAGGGTGTTTTGTAATTAAAAGTTGGGACATGTACTTTTAAGTTTTATATGTCCTGGCAGTGACTAACAGCTAAATTCATTTCTCAGTGCTGTGAGGTCTACTCCTCCCATAGGCTAGAAATGGGGATTCCTTAAAATACCTTTTAAGCTGTACTTCCTGATTGGAAAGGAGTAGCTACTTCATGTTTAATATCTTTGAAATGGTGGTGATAAATCCTCTTTAATGGTAAAGTTGGATTTAACATTACCATTTTAGAAATGCCACTCTTAGAAAGTGGACATTTCTCTGCTCTTACCTTTGCTCTGTCTCCAATACACATCTGGGCTGGGTGTCAGCTACACTTTGTGTATTCCCTCTAGACAGCCACAACACAGGAAGGGCTGGGTGTGAAAGAGGATACATCTACATTCATCTGCATACTGATAGTCTTCCTGGGCTGGAAGAGGGAGAGGTGGCTCACACTTACATCTGAATGGGTTGCATTCTGTCCTTACACAAAGTGCTGATTTACCCCCTACTGGAAGTCTGGAGTCAGGGTTGGGTTGAAAGGAATCCTTGTGCGATTCGGAGAAATCCTTTGAAGTCACCCCTACATCAAAGGCACTTTTGAGTAAAAGTACCAGGGCTCTGGCCTTACCAAAACAGTACACTACTCGACCTGGAAAGAACTCTGCTGGAGTAAAGGCTGCTGTGCTACAGGATTGCCACTCTGTTGTGACTGATTGTTCTGAGGAACTGCTTCCCTGTTTTGCTGAACCGCCCTGCTGATCTCTGCCCTGCTAAGGACTAAACCCAGAATGACTCCAAGGGCTTGCTGGCTTGCCCCTGTTAAAGAAATCTCAGGGCTATCAAAGATTTTGCCTCCTGGCCACTGCCGTAGACTGTCATTGGTGAGTCCAGCAGCTAGCCGTGGACAAGAATCAGAGCGTGCCTGATTGCTGGCACGCTCTGCTACACAAACAGCCCTTTGCATGAAGGGATCAAGCGCCCCGTGAACAGCCTGGGCTTGACTGCCAGCTCATCTACTGCCAGAAGCACCAGCACTCCGTGATCAGCATGGGCCTGATTGCCAGATCCTTTCTGTAACAAGATCCTGTGCTTGAGAGCGGCGCATCTCCCCTGAAGCCACCGCAGCGTCTTCCAGCGTGGCTCTCCCTCAGTGACACGTTGCCCTGGAAATCAAGGGTGGGCCATAAATGCAAGGATCATGTGCCGTCTCTGCCTACCCTTCCCAGAAGACAACACCACATGTCGTGAGCCCCGCTTCCAGGGCCCGCCGATAAACCCCGCCGCCCAACTCCTACATCGGCACTGGCTCTCGGATTTAGCCGACGTATTCTACTCATCTCCGCAAGGTACTGTGGTGTAGCGGGACCTGGGGGTGCATTGCTGATCTACGCTCCTTTGCGGGTGTCCCAGATCAACCCTGCTTCTTGCCTGTGTGACCCCCAAGACCCTCATCCTCAGCAGTAGGGGATTATGGGGCATTACTTCAACTACCCGGCGGTAACCTCCACGAAGGACCCCTGAGTGGAGTGGTATCATTCTCTTCGGTATAGGGAGACTGCCCATGAACATTCGGACATAGGAACATTGCAAGAACTCATCCCGGAAATGCTCATAAATTGAAAAACACTCCTTTTGTATCTATTCCTTAAAAATTCATATCTCAACTTGTACCAATTGCATTTTTGTCATTTGGTCTTATTTTAACCAATAAATACTCTTTATTTTCTAAACCAGTGTGGAGTTTTTTGGTGCTGTTTTTACTGTGTTACTGTGTGTGTGTTGCACAAATACTTTACACATTGCCTGTTAAGCCTGACTGCTCTGCGCCAAGCTACCACAGGGTGAGCATAGGTTACTTTAGGGTGTGTATCTGATTTACCATGACTAGGGTGGTGATCCCTACTTGGACAGGGTGCAAACCTCTGCCAACTAGAGACCCTATTTCTAGCAGGCTGGCTCTCCCATACTCCAGTGTATGTCCCACCCAGCTTGCAGCTTTGCTGGACTATCAAACTCCATCTCTAATCCTCATGTTTTCCCCAGGCAGCCATGTCTTACCTATATAGGAACCCAAGGTCCTCCATGTTATAAAGCGGACCAGGCACTTCTGTACTTAGTACATTCAGTGACCATTACTGTAATCCACATCTATCATGCCACCACCAGCATACAGACAAGCAGCACACACACTCAGTCTGCGTACACTGTTCAGTATCAAAGTCCCTTTCTACTGTACTAGAGTGTGTCACTTTGAACACACACTACCAGCACACACACGTTAACTATGTGCACACTGTTCCACATTTTAACCTATGCATTGTGTATGTCTTGCACAGGCACATGCAGTCTGCACATGATTTTATCACGTACACACTTTAAGATCAACCTGATGTTGGGCAGGGATGAATGAAACACACAGCAGCAGAACTTTAGAAGAGGTGAGTGAGCCAGTAGGCTTCACTGCATTGACCCAGGGTTGAATGACCATGTTCACTACTACTGATCACTACACAGTATTTTGCCACCCCCACGTTTGCTCTGTTTTACTCTTGGCGAAGGCAGTAGTGTAAACTATGATGATAGGTCTTTGGGTGGCCCTCGTGGTCCAACCAGACTGCAATCCATGACACAGGCCTATGTCATTGCACACACGCATATTCCATGTTCCCCTGTGGGAATATCCCAGTATTAGTGATCCACAAAGCAATACAGGTGGGCATTCAGGCCAAGGATACACAACTCTTACCATGCAGGAGAAATGTCCTACCCAACACCAGCATTGCATCATATTTAATACATTTGTGTATGTCCACAAGCATTTGTGCTTGCATTTTAACATACAGGCTTCACACATTATCCATCTCTGTCTTCCTGAAGTGGTGTGATGGCTGGCAAACACCTCCCTTGTCTTACTTTTCTGATAAATGCCATGCATTGCTATTTTAACAGTTTAGTATGTTTTAAAACAGACCTTTGAGCCTCCTTGCATTGCTCTGCAAAGCATGATAAACGTGTATTGTATCATGTGTGGGCAAATGTAGTCCTCACATCAAGAAGCTCTGGAAAGGTGTTAGATGTGTGGTGTTTTATGGATCCCCACACATGCATGAATGCAATCTTTGCTAATGCCATTTAGACATCTACACCTGAGACTAGGCCTTTGGCCATGACAGATGTCTCCCATGGTCTGTGTTGGTATCTGCTGCAACATTTGTACCTGAAAAGTGCTGCAAACCTCTGCATACTAGTCCATATGTGAAATACACATCAATTTGAAGGTTGCCTCAGGGACTGACTTATTGGGTGATTTTTGATCCATCATACACTGAGTGCCACATTGAGCAGACTTTGATGCAGCAGAACACAGCAAGACAGCTTACTGTGCTGTGCTGCATTGCGCTGCTCAAGGTAGGGAGGACTGGAATGCCCAAATCAGTCCTGTCCTCTCTCTTTCATGCAGTGCACTGCATCACATTGACTTGCTGTGTTGATTTGTTCTTAGTTGGAGATATGCCCCCATGTTTGTCAACAGCTCAGAAATCAAAATTATACATGTTGAGGTCTGCATCTAGTTGAGAGGATGTGAGTAGCTATATAGGTACAGTGACATTCACACATTCACCACCACACAATGGATGAGTTATAAAAATATATTTATTGTATGATAAGTTGACATAGTTTCTGTCATTGTTATCATCATTTGCATTTTAATGAGAAAAATAATTAGCCACAATTTGGTCCCGTCCCCCCGACCCACTATTGTGTGCTCAATGTCAGCATCTTTTTCATCCTCCTCTTCCAGTCCATATAGGATTTCTGCCTCTTTTTACCACAGCACATTGGTTTGCAAACAGATGTAATGCAAAACTGCACATACTAGTATGATCTTGCAGACCATTGGAAGGAAGTACAATAGTCTTACCCCGGACTCATCCAGGCAGCGGAACAGTGACTTTAGGGCTCCAAACATTCATTCAACAACATTCCTTGTTTTGGTCAGAGCGGAGTTGAACTTATTTTGTCCTTCTGCTGTGGATTTTGGAATGGCGTAATGAGCCATGGCTGCATTCCATTAACTTGGTTACCAGTAAAGTGGAAAATACCAACAGTCATTGATTTGGTACATTGTTATTTAAACATTACTGACTGTGTGTTATGTATGCAGGATAACTCATACACATGTCTCAGGTACTGTTGACCATTGCTTTACACATGTATGTTCTACTTATATATGTCATTACACATATTGTCCATGGTGTGAAACATACAACACAGCAACAAGGTAACTTTTGTATTTAGACAGAAGATTACTAAGAGGGATGCACACACACCTACATTACTCATTGGGTGATAGTGGCTGACGTCTTCAATATTTGTGACAACCACTACAGTACATAGCTGATTGTTCCATATCTAAATATGAGTGACACTACATTTTGTCTGGGTGTCATAAGTTTATCAGTGTACATGTGGGCATATTTTTGTACACTTGTAACCCTATGAAGTCCCACACATTGTAGTCAATTACCATTGTGAAGTTCAATGAAGCAAATGATGCTTGTATGCTGTAGCACTGTAAACTGAAACTACATGGTGATGTGAATTATATTTGATGTGGGCCACACATTGAGGCTGATGTTTAATATTTTGCTCTTATATATGGCTGTGCTCACATATATTTGAGTATTGTGTATCTAATGTCACACCTACAGACCTCATCACTTACAGATGTTGGTTGTACTAGATAACCTGGTATAGCATGTCTGTCAGATATGTTGTCACATATTTTGAATAAGTGTCACAGTGATTTACTAAACATTAGCAAATCTGGATGAATTGAAACATACAAGGAGAGCATTTGTGGTGCCAATTATGATTTATTTGTAGGAGTTATAGCTCAAGTATTTGTGTACCTTCTTTATTCTAATGTATGTGAAAAATCTTTCTACAATTCCATCACGTCTCTGATCACAAGCCATAATGTGGACAATCTCTCTCCCAGAGTCTTCATCCTCTTGCTGTTCATGTAGGATTGCCCCCTCACAGTCCCATGGGACATTTGTCCTTACTCAGATATTATGCAATATTGCACAGACTAGGATGATTTTGCAGACCATGGCGGGTGAATACAGTAGTCTGAAGAACTGGAGCACAAAAGCATTTAACTCGTTTTAAAAAGTCTTAGTCGACTCAATATTGAAGTGTGAGAACCAAATTATGTTTCTGAATGCTTTCAAATGGAAGAACATTAAAATGAAAAGTTACCTTAATTATAAACTCTTCCTTTTAATTTTCTCCTATTTCAAAGTGTCTCATTTACAAGCAGCAGGCCTTTTGCTCCCAGTGGCCACTAGGCACTATGCCATACTTATAACTGAAAAATATTCATTTTTTCAAATGGGAGAAATTTAAAGTGAAGAAAACTTTTTCTATAAAATATTAAGTATTAATTTATTTCTCCACTTTAAATTAAGCCACATAGCTCTTAATGTTTGATAAAGCATGTATATTCACTTAAAATTTCTCCCATTTAAGCAAATGTATTTTTCTGTTATAAATATGGCACAGGCCCCTGGTGTAGAATGTCTCCAACTTTAGTTATGATTCTCTTGCAGGCATATTGAGATCTATGGGTTGGAATAGTGGCAATAGGTTTGTGTAACAAGTACATTTCCAGCCTCTCAGAATCAGTTCGATACTCAGTTTTGGTCCCCCTCTCGAAACCCACACTTCCACTTGCTTTAATAGCACAGAATATGAAGGGATCAAGTGAAAAAAGGAAAGGAAGGGAACATCATGGAAGGAGACCTGAAAAGAAAGATTAAAACATAAGCCAACTAATACCAAATTCTATCTTGCCTGTCTTCTTTTCACTCAAGTATATTTTTGTATTATAAGTGTAACCCCAGTATACCTGTAACACAAAATAACATGGAATTCATTTCATTGAGTTTGCCTTTTTATCTCCATGTACACTTCAAAAGAAATACATATGCGGTAATGAGGACAAAAAGGTCATAACAACACACTCTATACCCAACGTACATCTGTATACATATCTCTAACAAATGCTTCCCATAAATAATATATACCAACCTATTACATGCACTAGCCTTGCATCACAGGGATAGAACCCAACCTTGGATCTCTAGAACCCTTGTTAAGGATGACCAAAGAAATAACACTTTAGTGAGCATACATTAATCATGTGATGAGCTTATGCAACAGAACATCACCATTTAATGTTCCAATAACACACCATAACAAAGGTATACATCTGATGTTAGCCACACCAGTTCTCCAAATAGAGATACTGTATAGTTTCACAGCTCTAATGTCTTGTTAAACCCTGGGCGGAGTTCGCGGACTTGCACTACGCGGAACACCGCGAAGTGCATAAAAAACTCCGTCGCACTACGCAGAGCTCCGCAAGCGGCGGAGTATGATAGAAAAATGCAGTTCGCGGTGACTGCACAGTGCCGGATGCTTGTCCGCACTGTGCAATCATTGCGAACGGCACCATGCACAGCGCAAGCTTTCCTTTTCTGCCGCTCGAGTAGATTTTTACTCGAGCGGCAGCTTTCTCAACGCGAACAGGCAGTTTCTCAACGCGAGCGGTCGCGAGCATACAGGACCACTCGCAATGAGAAACCTGACCCCCCGCGTTGAGAAATCTCGCTGGGATGTTGATTTTCCACGCTCGCGCTCGCCAACTTGATGTTGACGATCGCGAACGAGGAAAAATCTCGCCGGGAGGTTGATTTTCCTCGCTCGCGGTCGCCAACTTGACGTTGACGAACGCGAGCGAGGAAAAAAACTCCACTCCGCACCGTGAAGCGGAGTTTTTCAGAACTCCGTGATCTCCGCGTAACGCGGAGTGCAGAAAACTCCGCAAACTCCGCGAGCGGAGCGGAGTTCACCGCCCAGGCCTATTCTTGTTAAGTCTTTTTCCTCAAAATCTATAGTCAATAACCAAGGTACTCCTTGAACAGAATAATCAATCATCCGAATGGCTCAAACAGCGTTCAGAGCCATCCTCACTACAAGGTAAATTGTAATGAACTCTCCTCACAGCAAAGATTCTCATAGATTTCCACTATAAATCTTTCCAAAAAGCAACACAGATACAATTGTCATAGCAGCAATTAAATAGGACCTCTGGAAATAAACAGAATGCTGAATGTTGAAGATGGATCATACCACACCGGAACTTGCTGGTTTAGCCTGAGCAACCAAACGTAGCAGGTACAAAGAATAATCTGCACCGGAATGCAGGCTGACCCCACTTTATCTCTTTCGGTGCACTTGACAAATGACGCTGATTCATTACGTGCCTAAACTTCTGCCTAGCCTCATGGGAACTGTAGTTCTTACCCCTTCTCAGAAGAAGGCTGCACAAGTCTGCTCCTTGATGACAATCAATCTGCTAAGGTAGAAAAGACACGCATATAGTCACATAAACGCTGTTTGCATTGAATATCCAACTCCAAATGTGGATATACCAGCAATGAAGCAGCGTTTACCAGATTGCGTCTCAGACACAAGGTTCGAGTCATAACAGTTTGACACTCACAAATAAATTTGACAAATTTTTAAATATGCTGTGATTGGTTGCCTACATGGTATGCTACAGTCTTACAAAGTTATATATGAACTTGCATGTCTAGTTGCTTTTCACATTTTCCATTGTTTGACATATGACATCGATTTTTCACTTTGGAATAATCATCCTTAAGGTATTGTTTTTGCCATTGCAAGCTGTCTGGGTGAACTTACTGACACATAGGAATAGAAATGGGGTCCTTCTCTGTATGTGACCTAATTATGTTTGAAATACTGACTTGGTCTAACAGACCTGTACAGTCAGGTTTCTGTCAGAAAATGTATGTATGTGACATTTCAATGTTTATGAATCAGTACTTATAGGCCTTGATTCTTACACCATTTCTTGATCATGAGTATGTAGATTTGTTAGTGGTAATTACACTGTGATACATTTCCTTTATCACTATGTGACCTAGGTTTGTTCCTAGTGTATGACTTCTGTATTGGCCTTTTTTTCATTGTGTGATAATTACTTTGAGAGATGCTGCAAATGTAGGGAATTTGCGGCATGTAAGAAACATTTAGAGTATTGAAGGAACTAAGTCAAAAACAGGAGCAGAAAACAATTGCCAGCCAAGAAGACTGCAATAGGTTCCAGACCTTTTTCTTACACAAGGTCAGGGACATTTTAATTGACATAAACAACACCCACTCCAATCAGAACCCCCCTGGTTGTGGAAGCACCGCCATGCGACCACAGCAGGATACTCTCCACCTTTCCGATGCTAGACCGAGACTCTATGTCCCACATTATGACTAGAATCAAGTCAGGATCGCCAGCAGACCCCTGTCCACCAAGAGTGTTCAAAATGGCTCTCCCAGTGATGGAGAGAGAGATTCTCTCCCTGATTAATCAATGTCTGACAACGGGAAGGGTCCCACTTAACTTCAAGGAAGCCAGGGTAACCCCTCTGCTGAAAAAAGCAGGGGCAGATGTCACCAACCTGAAGAACTATCGGCCCATATCTCAGCTCCCCTTTCTGGCCAAAGTAATGGAACAACATGTTCTTAACACCCTCTCACGTTTCATCTAGAAACAGCAGTTACTCCAGGCATAGCAGGCAGGCTTTAGGGCCCACCATAGCACAGAGTTGGTGATGCTTTCGGTGTTGGATGAGCTCAGACTTACGGTCGACAGCAAGAAGCCTTGTACCTTAATTCTGCTAGACCTCACAGCCATGTTTCACACGGTGAATCATGATCAACTACTGGCCCGCATTTATGATATGGGTTTCGTGAGGTGGTGCATCAATGGATCTCCTCCTTTCTGACAGACTGGACACAAAGGATCCAACTAGCAGACAGCATGTCTAACAAAAGGGCACTGACCTGCGGAGTCCCACAAGGCTCGGCGCTGTCCCCACTGCTCCTCAACATCTATCTCTAGCCACTGGTGGCAGCTCTGGCCCGAATGGACTGTCAGGTGTTCAATTTTGCGGATGACAACCAATTAATCCTTCAAATCGACAGTTCCTCTCAAGCCCATTCGTATGAACAAAGTAAATTCAGATACACAGTCACTGGATGACGGCCAACTCGCTCAAAGTTAATCTTGACAAAACAGAGGTCCTAGCTATTACCATGGGAAGTAGACCTTGGACTGACCTTTTCTGGCCACAAGTGTTAGGTGCCACACCCGTACCTGTGCCGGTTGTGAAAAGCTTAGGCATTAAAATAGATGCCAAGCTCACCCTGTCGAACCAAGTGTCCAACATGGTAGGGACCTGTGTGGGCCTTATGAGACAACTGAGGAAACTGGCACCTCTTCTATCATTTTCAACTCTGCGGATGGTGGTGTCGGCAATGATTGTGTCTCGGCTGGACTACGGCAACGCCCTGTATATTGGACTACCAGAGAAGCTGCTAGGCAATCTGCAAGTAACAATGAACGATGCAGCTAGGTTGATCTTCAAGCTCCCAAGACGCTCACATGCTGCACCTTTGCTACAGCAGCTGCACTGGCTCCCCGTCAAGCAATGAGCCAGGTTCAAGGGCCTCTGCATCGTTCACAAAGCCCTTCATGGACAAGCCCAAGAATACATCAAGGAGCGCCTGGGGAGCTACGTGCCAGGACGTACCCTCCACTCGTCCGACGCAGGCCTGTTGTCCTGTCCACGGTTTAACAAAAATACCAGGGGCGGGGGATCTTTCTCTGTCCTGATCCCCCATCTATGGCACAAGCTACCAGAAAGCCTATGCAAGGAAACCGCCCTTCTTCCATTTAGGAAGAAACTTAAGACCTTATTATTCACAGAGGCCTGGGAACAACATGCGCGCTGACCAGGTGTACTGACAGATAACCGACCAGGTGTACTGACAGATAGCCGATGGTGGGGTTTCAGCCACTCTCTCTTAGTGCTAAGAGACCTGCCGGTGATTAAGCGCTATATAAATCCCAATTAACATAACATAACATAACATAATCATCTATTACATTGATCAGGAATGTCAATGTGCCTTATTATGAATGTGTATTATTTGACTTTGGATGTTGTAATGGCTGGTGTATACCTACCATTTGCTCTTTTAGTGTGACTTATGTACATACAGTACGTATTTGTTTACATTATTTGAAACAACATTTTCAGTGCATGACAGTCATTTATATTTAATGGTCCTTTCACATTTGTGATCCTAATTGAATTAATCAGCCAACAGATGTACTGCCATGTGTGAAACAGATACTGCCTACAACATTTTTAAATCAAGGGAATTAACATATATTCTCACGTTGATACACCATTTCACAAACACACATTGCACACATTTTTAGGTTGTGATTTGTGATTTGCTGTCAATGCAATTGCACTACTTGTGATTCTGCCAGCTCCCACAGTATGACAGGTCACAATACCTAGCACTATGTATTTTTTCAACCTTCCATTTCTGAATCTGTGAGGTAATCACACAATGGGACATCATTGACCACAGGTTTGAGTGACATACTACCACAAGCTGCACATCACACACGATCCAGAAACAAACACAGAAATGGGTGTTCAGTCAGTCATTTCAAATTCGGCAAAGTATTGGTAATTCTGCTTTCCTTACCAATGAGTGGGCCATTCTCATATCTGCCATTCTCAAACAGCTCAGACGAAAGTTAGTATATGAGAAATGTTAATATATACAGGAATATGGGAAAGGTTTGACAATAAATCAGAGCCAGTGCAATAATGATTACAATGATTTAAGTGTTTAGAAACTACACCTGTTTCACCCATTTGTATGAGTAATATTGATTTAGACATGTACTTTGTCTATGCCCTGTTTAGGAACCTTTTTAAAAAAGTAATGATTACCTGTTTTTTGTGAACTATCAATGTATGGTTTGTGTTTGTGTTATGTAATTTCTTTTGACCTTTAGGAATTATTAATGTATTATTTGTGTTTGTCTCACTAAAGTTATGTCTTATGTGTATATTTTTTAACAGCCCTGAAGAAGTCCTGTGAGGTTGGGACGAAATGCGTTGGCTGTACCTTGTCATTTAATATGTACTGTTACAAAGAATCATGAATGAAAAGAAAAGAATAAGGATATAAACTTTTCAAAAGAAGAAAGTTGTTGTGTTGTCTTTGATATAAAGGATATTTCTATTCTGTCTTTCTGAATATGCATTGTACCACATGAGATATAGGGCCTATGATAAATATTGGTATTAAGTATAGAAACTGTGCTCCTCTACCCTTGCTGCTTTACATTTAGTAAAAAAAAATTTTTTAAACGGGTGACCCATAGAGTGAGCACTGTGAAACGTTTTGGAACAATAGTGTGCGGTGATTATATACCATAACCGTTTGTCCAAATACTATATATTGTAAACAGTGGTTTTGCCAGCATCTATTTCCATTCATTAATATTTAAAATATTTAAATTATGACTCGGTTTGACGACAATAGGGAGGAATTGGCTAAGGCTTTATTTGGCAGCACCACCACTCAGACAGTAACAACAAGTAGCAATACACGAATAGTAATGAGGGTTTAAAACAAAAATTTATAAAATTAGAGAGATTAAAAAAACAGGAACTCTCTAAATGGTGGGACGGTGTGACGCTGAAGAAGTACTTAGAGAACAAAACAATACCTCGAAGATTACGCATCCTCACTTTTCCGAATTTTGATGATTTGGGGGCTGATTACGATGGCGGTCGGAGGCACATCCGCGGTGCTGGCGGTGGCGGAAAATGTCCTTTTCCTCACTCCATCGGCGGTCCTCGCGTCCGCCATATTACGATGGGCAAACATAGCCCATTTTCCGTCCGCTGCGGAGTTACGTGAACCGCCAGAAATTTCCGTCCGCAACCGTGGCGGAGGGAGCCAATAGAGAAACACTGCCGTGCAGAATGATGTCCTGTCCGCCGTACAAATCACGATGCCGCAAACAGCCCATCACACCGCAGCGGAGATTCCAGCCACCCGGAGACGGCGGAAGCACTACTACGGAGAGCGAAACTCGACTCCCGGTCCCCTCCACGCGATCCTGACTGCTATGGATCCAGCTCTTCAAGCCTTTCCGCTGCTGTACGTCATCCACTACCAGCAAATAAGACACCGCCGCGGACAACGCTGCAGGTACGCAAATACACAACTCCGCATACAACCACAACACACAACTCCTGTGCTGACATACGGTTCCTGTCCACATCAGACACTCTGGTGGGGACGGAACATATCTCCCAGTGTACTCACACATGTCCTGCCTGATAGAAACCCACACCTCCGCATCGGGGTCACCCATCAACCGCGAAATCACTGTAATGTCCTGGGAAAGTCACCGCAGCGGTGAAGACGCGGGAAAACCTGCGCACAATGTAGTAGGCAGGGCCGGCGCCAGGCATGGGCAGTCTGCCCAGATTCACTGGGCTCCACCCTCACCCTTCCCACAGTACGCATCACATACCCATTTGGGCACATGCTGTGTGACCCTCCTGTGCCCCCCATGCACAATTAATCAGCCAGGTGTAGCCAGACCTCACACAGCAAAGGACAAGGGAGATTGACTGGGAAGGTGGGGGTGAAGAGGAACACCCTGCACAGAAGCTCAGGGGCTGGAAAACCCTCCTCCTCACACCTACCTTCCACTCATGTGAATCAAACTGAGTATAATTAAGAAATGAAGACTCACACTGCATATAAACAACCACTGAACTGTTCACACTGCCTGTCAAGTCCTCAGAAAGACCCCACACTGACACTCTGCCACATACTCATACCATAGTTCAGCAGCAATGGATGACAATAAATGGGCTAGGCAAAAGTGAAGTGAACAGTGCTGGAAAGCCATGGAGCAAGCCACATAGCATGTGTACATCACATGCAAGAGAAGGAACATATCACACCACCCTTAGGCCCTGAAATCAGACATGGGTGGCACAGTGAGCGAAATTAAACCAAAGTGACCTCTGTGCAACAACTCAGGGATACATCAAGCCATGCATAGGCACAGGAATGATAGGAAGTGTCAGAAGTCATACAGTGACCAGCCACACATCTGTATCAACTCACTTGACATGTGTATGTCATCAGCACAACACACATGGCTCATTGTCACACTCCCTGACTGTCAAACACAAGTAGGACCTTCACACATGCCCCTCACCTACCCTCCTCACACCTGCAACACTCAACACCTGTGTGAAGCACACATAATGGTGCAAATGATGCCCTGTGAGTTCACTGACAACCAATCACACTCCCTGTGGTGCATCCACAAATATCAGACTCACACTCAGGGATGCCTGAACCAATGCTGACACAAAACCAATAGCCAAACACAAAGCTCACAAACAACATCCACAGAAGTCCAACAAGCCCAGCCTTGTGCAGCCAAACAGTGGAAAGGCAATGTGACCCTAGACAGAACAGGAATACACAACATTGTCACTCCGGACAAATGCACAGGCACCATACCCCCAACACAAACAAGAATTGCCTCCTCAAAAAACAATCATGAACAATAACTGAGATCAAGGGGACAAATCAGCTAACACACACATACACACCACACCAGTCATCAAGTGAACATGGTGTCATAGTGTACCACAAGCATGCACATGCACAATCCTGACAAGTGACAGGCCCAAACTAGGAGGACAAACCACTAGTGTGCACTCAAAACAAGTTCATGAACCTGAATATACATTGCTGCATGTGACATACACACAAGAAATGCACACTACACATGCAACACACATATGAATGTATCACAATGCACAAACTACTCACACACAATGTCATGCAAATAGAACAACACACACATTGCACCTGTCAGCAGAAAGAGCCAACACAGGCCAAACACTGCATACATCCACAAGAACAACAGAACAGAGACACATACCAATCCATCACATAGCAAACTCAGCTGGACATCAGGGGGATGCACAACAAGCAAGTACAAGGCAACATACACTGACAGCACTGCATGCACACCAAGCAGTGTGTGCACAACTGACAAAACCAGTAGCACACATATCTGAGTGCCACACCATGAACTCCCACAACACAAATCATCACAGCACAAACATAACATCACACTCAGGAAGGGTAGCAGTGCCTCAGCAAACACACATACACCTTAGCCTTCACCCACAGTTGCACATCTCATGGAAACCCAGATGCAAACAACATGACTAGAGGACTGTGATGCTCAAACACATGCACTGCACATGAGCAACCATGACTGCAGACCATTAGAAGAAAATATCCTACAACTAATTGTGAAACTGTCCTGAGTGGCACATTGGTCCTGTACACAGATCATCCTCACACAGCATAGTGTCACACTATGAAGTGGTGGGGAGGCTCACACACTGGCAAGGCATGGGGTGGAAGACATGAGATTGAAGTGGTGTGTACTTCAGTAGTGGACAGGTGAGGAGTGCACAGTCCACAAACACATAGAGGAGTAACTCACAATGTGTAGGCATCAGAAGCACATATAGGGGATGGTATGACTCCACATACCATACTGGAGCCAAAAATGGGTCAAGTGACAGCAATGCATGAGAAAACTCACAAATAATGTCAGTGTGGCTGAGCAGGTCTGCACTGTGAGCACAAACAGAAACAAGACACATGCCTGATCAACAAAACACAACACAGACTTGGCTGTCACACACTCTGCATACTCACAACTGGCAGCGACAACAAGTAGGTGTCCCCCAGGAGTGCAAGGACACACCAACACACTGCACAGTACCCAACCTACAACTCCTACATGTGCCCACAATCTGAAGCACATGGCTGACAATTTAAACAAACAGGCACTCACTACCTGGATCATACATGTGTGTAGTTGGCATTGCAGGGGCACACACACATCAACACTACTGACAATGACAGCCCATTCACACTGTATGACTACTCAAGTTCACGCATTCAAATGTACACATGTGACTATGAAGACAGGCCTACACATGATGACCACACATCAACACTGCTGTTCACACATCAAGAAAGATCGCACAGATATGATGGACCCTGGCCACCCCGCAAGTAATCCTGTGGATAGAATTCACCTCTGTTGTGGTATTGCATCCAAACATTACATGTGTACAATTTAGCAAACCTGACCATAGAATGATTAGGATAACAGTAGATCATCACAAACAACCATCATTGCACCCTCAAGCCTCAGAGTCAACAAGAACAAAAGTGCCTGTCACCTCTGGCAAACTCTGAAAAAGTAAAACAAGCAATTGGCAATGTCAAAGTGGCATACAGAGCATGTGTCACATGCAACCATACACATACAGAAAACATTTTATTTAGCAAGGACATTGACAAAGCAGACAACAGGAGTAACTGTCTTTCTTACATAAGACCCAGATAGCCATCAAAAGTACGAAACAGCAAGGCCATTAGCCAGTACAAATTCAAAGTATGTACATTTGTGCATGAGAAACTGCACAGGGACTGGGCATCCAAAGTGACAAACAGCAAGGCCATTGGCCAGTACAAATTCAAAGTATGTACATGTGTGCATGAGAAACTGCACAGGGAATGGGCATCCAAAGTTACAAACAGCAAGGCCATTGGCCAGTCCATAGTTCCGGTGTGCACATGTGTGCATGAGAAACTGCACAGGGAATGGGCATCCAAAGTGACAAACAGCAAGGCCATTGGCCAGTCCATAGTTCCGGTGTGCACATGTGTGCATGAGAAATAGCACAGGGAATGGGTAACACCGTCCACTGCCATGGGAATCACCCCAGCTCCGGGGATACAAATGGGCAGTCCAGGCCCCGCTGTGGGAGAGATGGGGTTGGGAGGGGGACTTTGCCTCAGATGTGGCTGTCAGTTGAACTGGGAGGTGGCTGATTGTCGGGCCAGTTGAAGGACTGGACCTGGGAGAGAGAGGACCAGCTGAGGTAGAGGCATCAGTGGCTGTGGAAGCCTGAGGGCTGCTTGGACCGGGTGGCGTGGTGGCACGGGGAGGCGGAGACATGCTGCCATGAGACACAGTGTGTGAGGGTGAATGTTGAGGGCTGGGTCTCTACTTCTTGGGGATTCGATAGCCAACAATTGTCTTGGCAGGAGTGGGAAGTGGGATGGGCACAACAGCCTCACTCTCCACCAAAGGTGTATCAGGTGTAGATGGCTCTCCCTGTGGGGATTTGCTGGATCTGGTGGTATGCTTGGGGTGTCCTTGCCTTTTCCCCTCCATCCCCTGTTGTCTAGGTAAACCCCCCACTTTGCTCTCCTGTCCCAGCTTCACAGGGGTGTGGGTGGGAGTTGACATTGTTGGTGAATCTGCTTTAGAGAGGTGTTTGTGCTGAGTCTTTGCAGGCACCAGGTCCACAGCAGACAGGACAACTGTTTGTTTGTCTTTGGGAGCAGGTGTGGGGATGGGAGTGCCCTTGGATGTGGGTGATTTGGATGAATGTGAGGTTGAGGCCTGCTTCTTGGCCTGATGCCCCTGAGTGTCACGTGAAGGGCTTTTGCCTTTGCGCTCCTGTGTGCTTGTTTTGTGTTTTGGGGATGGTATCTGTGGCGCTTGGAGTGCTGCTGTTGTGTGCTGCGTGTGGAGGACTTGGCGCCTGAGGGCTGTGGCGTGTGGGCACTCTCGTCAGGTGGTGCCACTGGCAGGGTGGTTGCTGAAGGGACTGGAGCTGGACTGGGAGCCTGTGACAGCTGAATGGCTGCCGTCACTGTGGAGGACAAAGACTGGACAGTTCTGTGTAGCCCACCCACGTCAGAATGAATGCCCTCCATGAAGGCAACTACCTGTGCCAACTTCTTGTCATGATCCTGGAAGGCATTCAGGAGAGCAGCCTGTCCCACACACAGCTGGCGCAAAAGGTCCACCGCCTCCACACTGAGGGCAGCAGGGGAGACAGGGGCAGGGGCAGCGGTGCCTGGGGGAAGGACACTCTACCCTTCCTAGGGCTGCGGGCAGGGACAGCACTAGTGGTTGAAGCCGGGAGGGTGGGCACTGGACGATGTGTGGTGGAAGAAGAGGCAGATTTCGAACTCCCTGTGCCCGCCAACATCGAGGAGTCACCACTGGAGTCAGATGATGTTGAGGTTGGTGTTTCCGGGCGTGATTCTTCCAGGGCACTCCTGTCCCCCTCCGAGGCGCTGGTCACATCAGTGTCAGTGAGCTCATGTGTAGCAGTCGTGCCAGAAGCTTCACCACTGGTGTCCGTCCCCTGTCCTTCCGTGCCCTCGGTAGATGCTGCAATAGACAGAGACATAGGTTCAGTATAGTGCCATACTCACAAACATCATATGTAAGCAAAGCACAAAACTAGAAAATGATACCCCCATGTTGCCCACCACCATGTGCAGTCTGCATGTGCAAACTTTATGCAATCCTCAGAAGATGCATGGAAACATGCATAGTTGACATTAATGACCCATGTGACGTTGACACAGCCAAATAGCTGGCCCGTGCCTCCTTGTAACCTAACATACTAATCTCTGTAAGCATACCTACGTGCCTGTAGGTGAGATAGATATACATCTCAACATGTTGTCTCTGTCACATATGGAGTCACTTTAAGGGAACAACACAGATACTGACTCCCAAATGTCCTTTTGCAATGGCCATGAGCTACTGATATCCACCATGTTGGGCTTTGAAGCACAACGACTGTTGCACATTGGTGTCAGATGTGTAGTTCTCACAATTTGCAAGTTAAGCACTGCACACATCTACAAAAGCACACTAAGATGATGCACATTGCTGTTCACTGCCCGGTGATGTCTATGACACCCATAATGCAGCAGATGTCAGAAGGCCACATCTCATCTTGCAATGTCAAGGGCCATTGTATTGAACACATGAGAAAGTACATGTAGCGAAAATGCATGGCAGCTGCACTCAACGCAGAAGCCACTTACAACCCATTGCATCACACTAGAAACATCACTGAGCTCCGCACTGGCTCAGCGTTGGGATACATGCAGTCACTCACACCCAAAGTCACCCTTCGCAGAATACTCACTACCAACTTGCTGCTGATGGGCCCTCAAACGTCCATCCAGCTCTGGTTGTGTCACTGCCAAGATGCGGGCCATTAGTGGTGTCATGCTCCTGCGCACCAACCTGCCAGTCCGAGGGAGCACCCCCAGCGTCATCTCTGCCACGTTTTTGCTCAGCCAGCAGATGTCATCCCACCTCTTGTGACAGTGTGTGTGCCGTCGGTTGGAGACACCCAGAGCCCGCACCTTGCGTGCAATGGCCCTCCATATGGCCTTACGCTTGTGGACTTTAAGCTGCAGGCATGGGAGACAAGAAGAGGAGGTTTCAGTGACACTGTGTTATGTACCACTGTGTGTCAGTACAGGAGCATGAAAAAACATAGCACACCAATACATAAATGTTGAGCAGAGGCCATACAGCATGACACGTAGTACATTTGCATCAAATAATCTCATAGAATGGTATACATGTATGATGGTGGACACAGTACCTGGCCATCTCATACACATGCAGAGTGCCAGCACAGAAACCAATGTGAAGAAGGCCCTCATCTGTGATGCAGTATGTAAGTGAGCAATACATACAATGCATTGGAAATGATGTGTCGGGGCAGACTCACTGTGTCCAACACTACACACCCCTCAATATCCTTGGCCAGTGAATGGCTACCTGTGTCATGGAGGTCACATTTAGGGGCATGATCTTACATTCTCACACTCTTCTCACAAGGTGTAGGCCTGTCTTGTGCAATCCTCAGGCCTAGATAGCTCATTGAGAAATAGGGTGGCAGATAACACATATGTTTCACTCTGTCCATTTACTGATGGGTCCTTTTAAAATTGGGCAGCTTCTGTGCAGGCCAGGGTGACTCACACTGAGGTCAAATGTGGGCCATCAGAAAATTCACATGCATGTACAATATGAGAGGGCAAACAGTGCCTACACATGCGAGAAAGAACACATAATGATAACAATGGAAGGATGATATCTCAAAATCACATTTATCTGATGTGTCATAGGTGAATTACCACCAAGAGTGTTACACTCTGGCATTTTAATCGTGTGCATAATGCACACATATCCATGGGGGCAATATGAAAAATGTACACACAATCATACCCTCTGGACGAAATACATTTGTAATGTCACAAATGAGCATGTGAAAACCTCATGGACTATGACATCACATAGCACAGGCAATGTTTTTCCTGACTTCGACTGTCCAAACCAGCAGTGTTACTGTATGGCTGCAAAAACACTGCATGTCCCTCCCATCCTTAAATGCAGCCATGGATCTGTGGAAATAAGGCTACACACCCCATTGACATGAAGTCAGCATGCTAGGCAGTGTATCACACATTACATTACCCAGTCTCAGACCAACATCTGTATTTTTATTGCTGAAGAAGGGCTGTAGAAATGTCCATTTTGCCATCTTTCCCAAATACTCAAGTGCAATATTTACTTTGGCCATGTATGGAGCATGGTATATGAAAAATGAGGATGCATGCACATTAACTTGCACTCACAGGCAGATACTACTGCAGAGCAACATCACGTGAGCACTCTTTGCACTCTCAAACTTTCACTCTGAAACACTTACCAGTACATATGGAGCACCATGTAGCCTCCCATACTGTGAAAGCACCTCATCCACCAGAACCTCCAGCTCCTCTGTGGTGAAGGGACGGGCCCTGATGTTCTCAGTTCTCGCCATCACTGGGTCCAGGAGACAGGGACAGCAGCAGTTGGGGATGAAGAATGGCAGGCAGCAGTGTCTGGATGCAGTGGAAATGTGTGGCTCTCTCACAGACATATATAGCCCCCTGGGGTTGTTTCAGTGGTACTCAGCTGCTGCAATTGGTGTTCCAGGTCAGCTTTTTTCAAATGTAACCAATGACCGGGACCGCGGTGGCGGTGCATGCCTACCGTGGGTTTCAAATGTGTATTTCACTACCGCGATCGCGGTTCCCATTGGGTAAAAGGGCATGGGCATTGGCGGTGTCACACCGCGTGGCCCAGGCGGTCGCTACCGCAATCGTGCATCTTTCAATTGTACCCAATGACCGGGCCCGCGGTAGCGGAGCACGCCTACCGCGGGTTTCAAATGTGTATTTCACTACCGCGATTGCGTTTCCCATTGGCTGAAAGGGCATGGGCCTTGGTGGTGTCACACCTCGGGGCCCAGGCAGTCGCTACCGCAATCGTGCATCTTTCAATTGTACCCAATGACCGGGCCCGCGGTAGCGGAGCTCGCCTACTGAGGGTTTCAAATGTGTTTTTCACTACCGCGATCGCGGTTCCCATTGGCTGAAAGGGCATGGGCATTGGCGGTGTCACACCGCGGGGCCCAGGCGGTCGCTACCGCAATTGTGCATCTTTCAATTGTACCCAATGACCGGGCCCGCGGTAGCGGAGCACGCCTACCGCGGGTTTCAAATGTGTATTTCACTACCGCGATCGCGGTTCCCATTGGCTGGAAGGGCATGGGCATTGGCGGTGTCACACCGCGGGGCCCAGGCGGTCGCTATCGCAATCGTGCATCTTTCAATTGTACCAAATGACCGGGCCCGCGGTAGCGGAGCACGCCTACCGCAGGTTTTAAATGTGTATTTCACTACCGCGATCGTGGTTCCCATTGGCTGAAAGGGCATGGGCATTGGCGGTGTCACAATGCGGGGCCCAGGCGGACGCTACCGCAAATTGGCATTTTTCAATTGGTGCCAATGACCGTGATTGCGGTGGTGGTGCATGCTTACGGCACCTATGGACACATCATGGTGTAGCAATGGCAATGGCCAGTTCTCATCATTGAACAGTAGACACTTACAATGAATCATGCCACCAGATTGTTAAATTCAATGCTAGTGTGACATTGAACTCACTGATGACTACACATGCCATGTCAGTGCACAGGATTACATGCATTGGCATGTACTCCCTCACATGTCACATATGATATTTGTGTGCATGTTCACAGATCTGTTGTGTAAGGGACTCTCAAATTTATAAACATGTAAATGTGTGAGATGGCTAATCAACCCACAGTAATGATGGTCTCAATCAATCACAGAATTTGTAGAGCGCACTACTTACCCGCGAGGGTCTCAAGGCGCTGGGGAGAGGGAAGGGGGGATGCTGCTACTGGTCGAACAGCCAGGTCTTGAGTAGCCTCCTGAAGGTCAGCAGGTCTTGGGTCTTTCGTAGGCTTAGTGGAAGGGTGTTCCAGGTCTTGGCGGCGAGGTGTGAGAAGGATCTGCCGCCGGTGGTTGTTCTTCGAATGCGGAGGACGGTGGCGAGGAGAGGTCGGCGGAGCGGAGCTGGCGGTTGGGGACGTAGAAGAAGAGTCGTCTGTTGAGGTAGGCTGGGCCAGTTTTGTGGAGTGCCTTGTGTGCGTGGGTGAGGAGTTTGAAGGTGATCCTCCTGTCGACGGGGAGCCAGTGCAGGTTCCTCAAGTGGGGGGTGATGTGGCTGTGGCGTGGTATGTCGAGGATCAGTCGTGCGGAGGCGTTTTGTATGCGTTGCAGTCGCTTGATGAGCTTGGCCGGGGCTCCCGCGTAGAGGGCGTTCCCATAGTCCAGTCTGCTACTGACGAGGGCCTGGGTGACTGTTCTTCTTGTGTCTGTCGGGATCCACCTGTAGATCTTGCGAAGCATGTGGAGGGTGTTGAAGCAGGAGGAGGAGACTGCGTTGACTTGCTTGGCCATGGAGAGCGTTGAGTCGAGGATGACTCCCAGGTTGCGTGCGTGGTCGGTGGGTGTCGGGGCTGCTCCCAGCGTCGTTGGCCACCAGGAGTCGTCCCAGGCTGAGGGGTTGGAGCCGAGGATGAGGACCTCCGTTTTGTCCGTGTTCAGCTTTAGTCTGACATATTGTGCCTATTTCACTGTGTAGATTGCTGAACTCATTTTGATAGTTGATCTTTATACACACACTGTGCTCATTGCGTTGTTAATGTGTGCTCTGTCCGACTCACGCAAGAAGGTGTGGCAGGTACAGCAGCTACGTAGAAGCCAGCAGTGTTGCTGTTTCAAACATATGCTGTGCCAACTACTCTCAGGGCTGGTGACACAAGATGTCGGAATGTACCATTTTACATTCACATAGTCTGAATCTGTTTTGGGGGTACTCATTATGTACATACTGAACACGTGCACAACTACTTGAGAGCAAGGTGTCTCTGCATGTGACTTGTGCTGTAAGATGTTGTTTCAGTCCAGTCATTGTTGGCGCTGTGTCAGTCAAGACGTAAGATGTTGGACATATCTCATAGGGGAATTTAATTGACATGTGTCCACTTTTATTTTATGTAGGAGACGACCAAATGTGCATCGTCCATTCACATTGCTGGCGGACATGGAGGATGAGGACATCATACGTAAATTCCGTTTGGCTCGACCTACATTTCAAGACCTATGTGGTCAGTTGGAGCCCCATCTGAGGCCTCGCAGAACATATCCGACTGCTTTGACACCAACATGTAAGGTGATGGCGGCCCTACATTTCTTTGCAACTGGTTCGTTCCAGTACACGGTGTCCAGCGCAGGTGGGATGTCTCAACCAATGTTCAGCATGGTGCTACGTGATGTCCTCTCCGCAATGATGACATACAAGGACCGCTACATCCATTTTCCCAGGAGACATGAATTTGCAGCTGTGAAGGGTGATTTTTATGACCTTGCCCTCATCCCTAATGTTGTGGGCGCCATTGACTGCACACATGTTGGCCTGGTTCCACCACGGGCACGTGAGCACATAAACAGGAACAGGAAGCATTTCTATTCCATTAACCGCTTCGCCGCGATCGGAATTCCGCCCAGGTGCTGGACATTCCGATCGCGGGTGTGGTCGTGACGAGCTCAGCTCGTCATGCGCACAGCGCGACCGCGCAGCATGACGAGCTGAGCTCGTCATGAGCATCGAAGGGGTTAATGAGCACGTGGTATTCCAAGCGGATATGATCATCTCCCATGTCTGTGCCAGATTTCCAGGATCAGCACATGACTCCTACATACTGCGTAACAGCATTGTACCACAGCTGATGGCAAATCTGCATCTGGAGCGTGCGTGGATTGTTGGTGAGAACGCAGAGTCAAATAGTGTGCTGTATGTGTGACATGCTGTCCTCAGCTACTGACATGTTACAAAATTGTTCTGTGTATCTCACACCTAGGTGACTCTGCATATCCCAACCGTCCTTGGTTGCTGAGCCCACTGAGGAATCCCAGGACCCCGGGTGAAGTCCGCTACAATGATGCACATGGGAGGACACGTCGTGTGGTGGAGCGTACTTTTGGTCTTCTGAAGTCTAGATTCCGGTGTCTGCACAAGAGCGGAGGTGCACTAATCTACTCTCCCCAAAAGGTGTGTCAGATCGTAGTTGCATGCTCCACAACCTGGCCTTGCGCAAAGAGATCCCCCTGCTCCTGGACGATGATGAGCAGCAGATGCCCCCCCTACAAACCCACACATGTCCAGCGACGACGATAATGGAGAGGAGGAAGGTGTCGACCTGCGTCAACAGCTCATCAACAACTACTTCCCTTGAGTGTGAGTGACATTGTACAACAGTGACATTGTCTGCTGTCTTTGATGGTAGTGACAGGGCCTAGAAGAGCTTTTTGACTGCTGCCTGTTGTTGGCTCTGTGCTGATGGCTGATGTTTGTGGCACAGGGTAGTTATGACCAGCCACATGATGTCTATGTTGATATTGTTTCTCATTGTAATGTGTGCTGGTTTGTGTACCTTGATAACAAGTGTTGTGTACTGGCTGTGATGCCATCACCTGACAAGTAAATGTTGTTCTCTTGTGTCTTTCTAGGTCCCTTCAGCCTCTCAATGCCTTGTCATAATTAGAGCTTCTGGTACATTGGAATCTGAGTCAACATTGTACATACTGTGATAAACATGGAGCTGACACAAAGACATAGGTGTGTAAAGAGTGTTTATTTACAATAAGTATTTGTGACAGACAAGTGATGTTTTACAAAATGGTGCTAAGTGAATTAATGAGTTGTCAGTGATGGTAAATGAGACAATAGAGTAGTCACCACATTGATGTAGTGCCACAGTCCAACAGACACCTGCCATCGACATGGCAGTGTGGGTAAGGATAGTCAACAAAGTCAATGTCAAGGGGAACAGAGGTCCCATCATGGCTGGCTCTGCGACTGGTGTTTGGATGGTGCTTTGCCATGTGATCCTCCCGTGGTGTTTCTCGGACGGCCCCTTTTGCGTTTTCCAGGGGGGCCACTGCTGCGGGCTCAGCGGTGTCTAAGGAGTCATCCTGTTGCAGCTCACTCCTCTCTGTGGCCGCAGCTGAGGTGGTGGGAGTATCATCCTGCGGGCCACTGGAGGGGGGTTGCGCTGTCCTTTGGGCCACATGACTGTCCCTCAGAACACCCACGAGCTGGCCCATGAGGTCCACAATTTGGCCCAAACGCGTGTCCATGGACCTCAGCAGCAGGCGAAGCTCACGCACTTCTTTCAGAACCTGGCCCATGTGTCCCTGGGTTTGCTCGTATGCCCCAAGGACTCTGGCGATGTTGTCCAGGGCTTCGGTCCCAGTGTCCTCTCGAATTGGTCCCCCAGTTGCCCTCCCACCTGCCCTGCTGTCCCGGACCAGTGGCGTTGCCACTCGACGCACCCGCAGACTCTCCCTGCCCTCCTCTGATTGTGTGGTGGTGTTGGTAACCACTGAGGCAGGGAGAGTGTTGCAGGCAGCACTGGTGGTGGTTGAGGCTGCACAGGTCATTGCAGCAGAGGTCAGCGCTGTTGTTGTTGCTGAGGTGGTGGTGGTGAGGACAGTGGGGGCCTGGGACGTGGTGCGCCCTGGCAGTCCAAATGGGCCAGGTTCTTGCTCCTCATCCGAGAAACGTAGGGAGTCTGCATCCGAGAGTCCATGTTCCGGGGGGGGGAAACTGGCTCTGCAGGTCGGTGTTCTCTTCTGCAGCAGTTAATTGTGGATCTCCTGGTGAACAGAGGTGAAATGGTCATTGAAGTGCACCCCACAAGCTTGGTGTTAGACGTTCGGATGTTACATGTGATACACCACACAGTTTACATTGATATCACTTTGTATGGCTGCAAGGTACTGCGCATCATGACATGATGTGGAGGTACCTACATTACTTGTCCATGGTGTGACATGTAAATAGATACCATGTTCCACGTACAGATTGTGTGATTACAAGGACATGTCGTCATCTAACGACTTGCAGCACATCAACTTTATGTGATGCGTCTTTTTGGTTTGCTCTGCATGGAAGACGTTTCATCTGAGCAAGAACTAGCCATTGTAATCTTAAGCATACCTTTTTCATATCATGTACTTTACTTTCTTGTACCAACTGACCATGCATGTTTTGTGTTCATTAGGCCTGGGCGGTAAATTCCGTTCCTTTCGCGGAATTTGCGGAATTTGGGTAATTTCGCGTTCCGCGGAGAATGCGGAATTACCAAAAATTCCGCGATCCGCGGCTTCGCGGAATTTTTTGCTTGTTCGCGCTTTCAAAATGCGTGTTAGGCGAGATTTTCTCCCCGAGCACACAAACAGCGTTCGCGAACAAGAAAAAAGCATCGCGAACGGGCGGAACAAGCGATTCCGCGTGTTCGTGGAACTTTTACGTGCTCGCTGAGATTTTTTACCGTTTCGCGGAGCTTTGCGTAGCGCGACTACGCAAATTCCGCCCACCCCTAGTGTTCATATGGGCCTTCATGCTCTGACACCATGGCACTTACAGATAGCATTCAGTGCTTTGCATGATTGGGCCCTGAATTTCTTCAACATGTGACTTGGTGAGTCAAACTTTGTTTTCAGTGACTGTTACGTACGCTTAGCTGTCTGCATACTGGAAGTGGCTTTTGGATCTATGCCAAGATGGGTGACATGTGAGGGCTGGTGTGGTCATATGGCTCCATGCTTTTTGAGAGGAATGGCAGGGTGCATGCACTGTCTACCTACCTGTTCTGTGACACAGTTGAGGGAAATTGCTGCCACATGGTTCTGGGTGTGGGGGGTGTACCATCCTGCTCAGCTGTGGGACAAGGGGGCCTGGTGGGAGTTGTAGTGCTGGCTTCCTATCCACAAACACCCCTCCCTGTTAGGCTGTCTGCCTCCCTGTGAAGTAGAGCAGAGGAAGGGAATAGGCTACACATGGCTCTTGGATGGGGGAGTGTTCCATCCTGCTCAGGGTTGGGACAAGAGAGCATAAGATGGCTACCTACCTGTAAGTTTGTGGAGAGCAATGCAATGTCTGCCACATGGTTCTGGCGGGGGTGCTCCATCCTGCTGAGCTGTGGGACAAGGGTGCCTGGTGGGAGTTGTAGTGCTGGCTTCCCACCCACAAACGCCCCTCCCTGTTAGGATGGCTACCTACCTGTAAGTTTGAAGAGAGCAATGCAATGTCTGTCACATGGTTGTGGGTGTGGGGGGTGCTCCATCCTGCTGAGCTGTGGGACAAGGGAGCCTGGTGGGAGTTGTAGTGCTGGCTTCCCACCCACAAACACCCCTCCCTGTTAGGATGGCTACCTACCTGTAAGTTTGAAGAGAGCAATGTAATGTCTGCCACATGGTTCTGGCGGGGGGGTGCTCCATCCTGCTGAGCTGTGGGACAAGGGTGCCTGGTGGGAGTTGTAGTGCTGGCTTCCCACCCACAAACACCCCTCCCTGTTAGGATGGCTACCTACCTGTAAGTTTGAAGAGAGCAATGCAATGTCTGTCACATGGTTGTGGGTGTGGGGAGTGTTCCATCCTGCTGAGCTGTGGGACAAGGGTGCCTGGTGGGAGTTGTAGTGCTGGCTTCCCACCCACAAACACCCCTCCCTGTTAGGATGTCTGCCTCCCTGTGAAGTGGAGCAGAGGAAGGGAATAGGCTACACATGGCTCTGGGATGGGGGAGTGTTCCATCCTGCTCAGGGGTGGGACAAGAGAGCATAACATGGCTACCTACCTGTTAGGTGAAGGTGAGTAATGGAATGGCTGCCACATGGTTCTGGGTTGGGGGGAGTGCTCCATCTTGCTCAGCTGTGGGGCAAGGGTGCTTGGTGGGAGTTGTAGTGCTGGCTGCCTGTACACATGCCCCCATGGAAATATTGCTACCTACCTTTGAGGTGAATCAGAGGAATGAAATGGTAGAGATGTGAGACATGTGTTGGGAAGAGTATGTTGTACATAAGTGCATTTAGGTCTAGAAAGTGTAGCTTTCTAGTTGTGCAAGACAGTACATGGCAGTGTGATGGGATACATTTGTTGGTACTTACCAGCCTCCACTCCCCCGGGTATTCCTGTGAGACTCTTTGGATGCAGTATGGCAAGCACCTTCTCCTCCCATTTGGTGAATGTTAGTGGTGGAATGGGAGGACCACAGCCAGTTCTCTGAACAAGCTCATGGTTCTTGTTGGCACGCTCTTTCACCCTGGTCTTGATGTCATGCCACCTCCTCCTGATCTCCTTCTGGGTGCGCGGGGTGGTCCCTACTGCATTGAATTTGTAGACTATCCTTGCCCACATTTGATTTTTTGTTGCTACTGGTGTCTGTTGGACCATGCTTCCACACAAATGTGGTTCTACTCTGATTACCTCATCTACCATCACTGACAACTCATTGTCAGTGAATTTGGGCATCTTCTTCTGTGACATGGTGTGTGATGTGCAAATGTGGGAACAGTGCAGTTGTGAAGGTGGTGGTGGTGATGTGTGTGGAGTGTGTGGGGTTGTGAGGGTGTGATGTGTGCTGATTTGCCTCTCCTTTGTGCTGTGGGGTTGGGCCCTTCAGTTGTGGAGTTGTGCAAAGGATTCTGGTCAGGAAAGGGGCTGGTTTTATACTCAGCTATGTGGGTGGGTCAAAATGGAATATTCATGTCAGGTGTGTTGTGTGGGTTGACCTGGGATTTGTATTTTTGACTTGCCATGGGGATGTGTCATTGGGGTGTGTTAGGTGTTTTTTGGGGCTGAGCCAGATTAATGGCCACACTTGGTAGCTTTGCTGTGTGGTTGCTTTCGACCGCCATTACTCTTCCGGAGCGACCGCAGCGATCGGAATACAACAGTCCTTCCGCCGGCCCTCCCATTCATCAATCGTTGCGATCGCGGCGGTCGGAAACAACTGATCGTTCCGCTGTCACCACAATCGTATCCTAATTTCACGTGCGGTCAATCCTCTGGCCGTGCGGCGCTTTTGGCTCTTTCCGCATTAAATCCGACCGCCGCGGATGGATTTTCACCTGCTCCGGATGCTCCCGGCAGACTTTCGTGGAATCCATCCTCCGCAGTCGGATTTCTCTGGCGGTTCATCCTAATCTGACCTCCGGTTTTCCCGCGGTTCATGTCGTCGGTTAATTTCCGCTACCACGGCAGTCGGAATGATTTTCCGACCGCCATCGTAATCGGGCCCTACGATAGCGATTTGCTGCAAGAATGGGAAGATAATCTTTTCAACAGTTCGGCCACCATGATGAACATGTTGATTAAACATGCCGAAAGAAAGTCAGTTAAGCTTAGAGATGAAGTAATGGAATTAGAAAAGGAGATAGCAGACCTGAATTTAAAATAGGCCACTGACAAAAACTATGTGATTTTCAAGGAACAGATCAATAAACATCAGAATTTGATCAGAGATAGAAAGATGCGAAAAATTCTAAGGGACGACCGTGATTATAATAATGGTAGAGTATTTACCTTTGCTAAAAGATTTGATCAGGCAGTTACCTTACAAAAACAGATTCAAGAGGATAATCCTGTAAGGCTTACAAGTGGGGAAAGTAGCTCGGATGTTTCCTCAGTAGATGATTCATCTGGTCCCTCCAAATCAGCATTTAACCCCCTGGGTTCCTCAACTTTTTTAGAGGAACTAAAAAGATACCGTATGAGTGTCAAAAAGAATCCAAATTATACAAAACAAGGAGAGGGGGCAGAAGGGGCAAATAAAGAAAGAACAGATTAAAAAACTGGGGTAAGGACAAGATTACAATCGAAAGGGAAACAGAGGGTGGCATAAACACTGATCAAGAAACCAATAATGTTGTGAACTTGATTGTGAATCTGTCGGATTATGTACTCAATGAGAATGAAATCAATGTATTGAAGAAAGGCTTGGGATTTTGTCCCACTAATACTTGTGATTTTTCAGAGGCACAAATTGATGTATTTAAATTTGTTAGATTACTGAAACTAAAGAGCTTCTTTGCGTTAAATCCTGGGAGGATATATGACACAAATAAAAGTATTGAATTATCTGACATGACCATTTCTGATGTTAAGAATGTTCAACGTTTGCTTTCTTTGAATTAGGAATGTGATGTTAAAGAAGTATTAAAGGAATTGCAAATACGATCAGATTTATCTAGTGATAGCAATTTAGGACCAAAATTGAAATTTGTCCCCCAAAGCACACAGTTCAGTGGGATATAATTATTTCACAAACGAGTCATGCATGATCTATATATGCATTGGAGGATAAAACTAAATCTAGTAGTAACAAAAGGCTAAGGAAAGAGTATTTAACTAGGAATGAGCTCTTGATATTGAACACTTTGAAATCCAATACTTCCCTTATAATTAGGGAGGAAATGTAGTGGTGATGAATCGTTCGCAGTATCACACTGAGGTTTTAAGACAACTTAACGACATCACGTGCTACAGAAAGGTTGGGAGCAACCCTATTCCAATGATAAAAATTCTGATAAATGAGAAGCTGGCACTCTGGCATGAGTTATGTCTCTTGACGGATCTAGAGTACAGATATCTCAGGATAGAACAGCCCAAATATCCGTGTATATATATGCTCCCAAAAATACACAAAGAAGCAGCATTCCCTCCGGGTCGGCCCATTATTTCGGGTATTGGGTCGCCGACCGAGCACATTTCAGAATTTGTGGATACCTTTTCAAAGCCTTTTGTTGTGAATCTGCCCTCTTATGTGAGAGATAATGTTGACATTCTACAGAAATTTGAAGATGTTTTATGGGACCAAGAACATATGATGTTCATAACACTAGATGTGGAAAGTCTCTATACTTGTATACGAAAGGACTTGGGTCTTACTGCTTTGGAGTCCTTTCTATCGACTAGAAGTGCTATTTTTTTAACATTCAGAGATGTTAAAAGAATTGTCAGATATTATCCTTTTGAATAATTACTTTCTATACAAAGATGTATGGTATCAACAATTGCAGGGGACTGCCCTGGGGTCCCGGTTTGCCCCCTCTTATGCCATCCTTTTTATGAGTTGGTTTGAGAGGAGGCATGCCTGGACCCGGGAGGCATCAGAGTGGACAGAATATGTCCATTTTTGGGGTCGCTTTATTGACGATATTATCTTAATATGGACAGGGTCTCTGGCACAAATGGAGGAGTACTTTGCATATCTAAATGATAATGTGAGGTTTACCATGAATAGTCACAGCACCAGGATAGCTTTCCTGGACATTTTACTATACATCAAAAACAATAAGATTCACAGTACTCTTTTTCGTAAGCCTACAACTTGCAATAGTGTACTGCAGGCAAATAGTGCACATCCAACGAGCACTATTAAAGCGATCCCCTTTGGAGAAATGTTACGGATCAAACGAAACTGTAGTGAAGAAAGTGAATGTGAAAGAAATTTGGATTGTCTCACGAAAAGGATGTCTCTACGAGGCTATGACAGGAGATTACTTAATGATGCCAGGAAAAAAGTAGGGGATATAAACAGAAGCGACCTACTTAAAAAGAAGACAGCAGTTAGAAAAACGAATCCATTGGCTCTAATAACCAGTTTCAACTCTTCAAGTCATCAGATATGGTGTGTACTTATAAAGCATTGGAGTCTATTGGAAAGTGTTACAGGTTTGGAGTCACATGTGGATAAGTATCCAAGAATTATCTATAGAAGAGGTTGCACCATTAGGGATATAGTCAGCCCTAGTTATACGTTGAAAGTGAAAGAGAGCAGCTCACTGAATTGGCTGCCAGCTAAATCGAGAGGTTTCTTTACATGAAACACCTGTAGTATGTGCCACTTGGGCATTGATAAAACAACAAGGTTCATGTTTAATACTGTCAGCGAGTATAGGATCAATACCTTTGTTAACTGCCGCACATTTGTCATTTATGCTATCATTTGTACATGTGGAAAAGCCTATATAGGCAGTACAACAAGTGCTCAGATTTAGAATTTCGGAACATCTGAGAGCGGTAAGGAATGGTGATTCTGCATACCACTTATCCACCCATGTATGTAATAGAAACAATGACTCTCCTTTCAGATTTCATGGCATAGATACTGTCAGGACCAACATACGGGGTGGTAACAGGGAGCTCCTGTTAAGGCAACGGGAATCCAAATGGATTTCCAGGTTACATACGGTAGAGTTTGGCCTCAATGCAGAACACGAATTCCATAATTGTTTGCAAATTTGTGGACATTGTACTTGTTCTCGCTCCACCTTGCAAAAATTCTTTGCATTTGTACTCTTGGACAATCTTTCAGTACATTCTGAATTGTGAACCTGATTGCTGTAGCTAAAATGATATTACACCCTTGGATAATTTATTAGTACCTTGTGAAATGTACACCTGGCTGCGATATCTTAAAGAACAATATTTGGTACGCTACAGTGAGAATTATGAACTGTGATATACTCACCCTACAATGGTACCATAAATACTTGCAGTGAGGTACTGAGTATGTTTTTAATTATTTGGCACCCAAACATGGCTCCATCTCTATGGCTTGTGCTCTCTGTTTTAGAATCACGGAATATAAATCAAGAAATATTGGACATGATTGGAAAAAACTTCTTTGATCATGTGTGTTATTTTCATGTTATTTTGATTGATAAAGGGTCCCATTGATCGCATTTCTAACTTACAAGTCGACATTGACAATTAATTGCATGCTATAAGATGGCCGACAAAGGCTTTTATTATTGGCGTTCTTATTGACTGAGCAGTGTGTTAGATACGGCATACTGAGCGGGTAAAAAAGAAATGATTATGAGCAAACATTTTTGCTCTGTTGAAACATACGTTGAAGAGGTTCGTTCAACATCTTTTAGTCATATTAGAGTATTGCCTATTACAAGATGGCCAACACTTTTATATTCACTAGTGTTCTCTTTTTTATATCTTCGGGCACTACCGTAACCCAACCGATTGCACGGTGGGATATTTAAATGGCTTGAAACAGGGAACTCGGTTTCACACTCTTCGTACAAAGGACATTTCTTGCGTCAATCAGGTGAGAGCACATTCGACCATAGCGCGGGTAACGAGTTAGTCATGCCGATGACTACTTTTGATGTAGTCACGGTAGATTAGCGTTTAAACGGCTGAAGGGATAATATTCTCAACAAATGTTTGTTTCTTTGTCTTTATATTTTCTAGACAAATGTCCAACGCCTAAATAGGTGTCGGCACCGCCTTTGAAAGCGAAACAGCGTGAACATACACGGATTCTTAAATATGGATGTTGTAATTATGCTCGGATAATACCGGCTTTAAAGGGTGAGCGATTTTGTGAATGGGCGTTTATAAAACCAGATGTTATATGGGAGGTTTCTTCCATGTACAAAAAGGGACATTAAAAAGCACTTATCCAAATACCTCTGTGATTCACAGGTTGTGGAGGCGGTGATCTAATTGGAACTTGAAAATAGAGCAGTATTGGGAATTAAACCTGAAAACAAAATAGAACCACTGTGGAGTACACAGCTTTTGTTGACGCGGCCTGTTGAATATGAACTAAATACTTATAGGTAAGAGTGCTGTGGTGGTCTGATCACATTGGAGTATTTTTGATCAATAATGGATCTTGTGGCTTTTTAAGATAAAATGTAATATATTTTCGTGCCTTCTTTTATCTTCTCTCAATGTTAAGCACATAGAGTTAAACAGATTTGAAGGGATTGATGTATCATCATCTTGAAGTAATTAGAGTATGGTACTTTTAGACCTTGGTGAGTTTCTCCTTTCTCTGCAATTATGAGGCAATTAGAGAGAGGTACATTTAAAGTGTACATGGTTGTTGACATTCTATTAGAGTTTGTACTCATGTGTTTTCTTTCTGGATATCTTTGTTGTTGTTGTGTACTTTCAGAAAACTGGAGGCGACATTGCAACTTTGGTGTTCATGTTCTTCTGAAAAATTGGGAATGGAAATAGGACAGAAGATAGTCACCATATTTCCTGATAAGTAAATTGGGATAAAACAAAAAGACGAAAGTTAGTATATGAGAAATGTTAATATATACAGGAATATGGGAAAGGTTTGAATATAAATCAGAGCCAGTGCAATAATGATTACAATGATTTAAGTGTTTACAAACTACACCTGTTTCACCCATTTGTATGGGCAATATTGATTTAGACATGTACTTTGTCTATGCCCTGTTTAGGAACCTTTTTAAAGAAGCAATGATTACCTGTTTTTTATGAACTATCAATGTATGGTTTGTGTTTGTGTAATGTAATTTCTTTTGACCTTTAGGGATTATTAATGTATTGTTTGTCACACTAAAGTTATGTCTTATGTGAATATTTTTTAACAGCCGTGAAGAAGTCCTGTGAGGTTGGGACGAAACGCGTAGGCTGTACCTTGTCATTTAATATGTACTGTTACGAAGAATCATGAATGAAAAGAAAAGAATAAGGGTATAAACTTTTCAAAAGAAGAAAGTTGTTGTGTTGTCTTTGATATAAAGGATATTTCTATTCTGTCTTTCTAAATATGCATTGTACCACATGAGATACAGGGCCTATGATAAATATTGGTATTATGTATAGAAACTGTGCTCCTCTACCCTTGCTGCTTTGCATTTTGTAAAAAAATTGTTTTTTTTAAACGGTTGACCCATAGAGTGAGCACTGTGAAACTCTTTGGAGCAATAGTGTGCGGCGATTATATACCATAACCGTTTGTCCAAATACTATAGCTCATTGATAAGACTCTGGCAGAAAATGTAGGCATCATGGGCACTTCCAGGGTATTTTGCAAGAAGGTATATGAAGAGTCCCTGATGGTCCACTGTTGCCTGGACATTCATGGAATAATTAAGTTTCCAGTTCCTGTAGAGGTGTGCAGTGGCTGCAGGGGGCAACAATTGTACGTGTGCAATCTATGGCACCAAGAACCTGGGGGAATCCTGCAATATTGTAGAACCTTTGCTTGGTACTCAATTGATGTTGGTTAGTCTTGGGGAAGAGTAGGTACTGTGGGGTCAGTTTTATTATGGCATTCAATAAAGATGGGAGAAACACAGATAGTTCTCTCTGTGAAATGCCTGGCAATCTTGTTGCTGTAGTTTGGAATGATCTAGAGGCCAAGATGTGTAGCACAGACATCAATTTGAGGTGTGCTGAAATGGCATGGTTCCTTGTAGTTGCTGTCTGGAGACTTGGCCCTATCATCTCCAGCAATTTCCTGATGGATTCCCTCTTCAATCTGTAAAACTGTATGACCTTCTCCTCCCTAAGGTCAATGAGGGATATGCTTTGGAAGAAAATACATTTATTCCTACTTTGCTGGTTGTGTGGTTGTCCTCGAGCTACTCCCATTTGCAGTATAATGACCTGCATGGTGTAGTTAAGCTTGCCAAAGTGTTCTGTGATGGTGGGGGATTTGTACTGCAGCTACTGCATCATTTCCTGTGCCTGGGTTGCTGAAACACAGCAATTCTGGCGCATTTCTGGAGTTGCGTTATGATTTCACATGATGTCTAACGCAGTTCTGAACTGATAAATACCACCACATGACGATTGCATTGGATTTTACATGGGAAAGCCTACATTGCATATATTAATTCCTGTGTGATGCAGCAGAATTCGGTGCAGGTTTTGCCCAATGCAATCCTTAAAAAAGACGCATTTTTGTAGATGCGTCAATTTTTAAATAAGACTTACTGCTTGCGGCAGTCTTGTGTCATACTACGTGTTACAAGGCCGGAACATCCCCTTGATAAATATGCCCATCAGTGCACAAGATGGCTTCTTTCTCCATGCTGCTGAATCAATGTTGGACTTTCAGTGGTTGCAGTCACCCAGAGGGAGTTTCTGTGGCTTGCATGGAATCTTGACCTGGGAAGGTGCTGGTTAAGGCATGGAGGATTGAAGGATGTGAAACGTGTGGTTCTTCTTCTCATAGCTCAAAGACTCCATATCCCTGGTTGCTCCTTTATGAGTTATTGTTAACAAATTTCCCAATCCAAAATGGTGCTTACCTTTTCTCCTGTGATGTAATTTCCTGCCTGGATCAGATATAAGGAAGCACTACCTTGAGATGGATACATCATCCTGATTTTCTGTTATGCTCATTACCCACTGAGCAGTCTTTTTGTCCATGATTTTTGCTCTTCCTTTTCTGCAGCAGAATTCCTTCTAGGCCTCCATGTTTCTGGAGGATTTATGCTGGACTCTTGTTCAAACCTGGATTAGGGTGGCTTTGATGCCTTTCTTATCAACTCCTGTATAATTGGTCATCTTCAATCAAGAATTACCCACATTGCCAAAGTTTCTTTCCTGCCATTTGTGGTTTTTTACTCCTAACTGGGATCCTTTTAAGGAGACACTTAGCACCTTTTGCATGTATGTTACTTTGCAGGGTGCCACCATGGCTACTTGGGGTGGCCGCCCTTTCTTTGAGCAATAAAGAAGGCAACTAGAGAGACCTTCACTGAATGAAATTAAACTTCTGAAGCACAACCATACACCACACTAGGGTATCTTGGTACTAGATATACCTTAGCATGGTGTCTGAAATAGAAAGAGAGAATGGCTGTATAAATTAGCAAAATATAAATGTTTTGAGGGTCTTTCTGAAATTGCCATAAGAGGAAATACCCATCAGGCTCAGAGTGAGGTTGTTCCAGAGCTAGGGACTGTAGATCCCAATTTATCTGCCTCCAATTCTAGATCTATGACATCTTGGGATATAAAATAAAATAACACTTTTGAGTGGAAAATTTACATTGGGTTGTGCAGGGAAAAATAAGCAGCAGGAGAATGTGCTTTAGTCTGTAGAATGCCCTATGCATAAGGCATAGGACTTTGAACACTATACCTTGTTTGATTAGGAGCCAATCTAGGCTCTTATGTACTACGGTGATATGAGCCCTTTTTCTCAGTCCAAGCAGAACTCGTACTGCATTATTTTGAATCCATTGCAGTTTTCTTAACGCTGGATCTGTCTTCTTGGCACAAACAGCTAAGGAAATTTGCCAGTAGCTACTCAACAAGTCCAAGGTATTCAGAAAATTAGTGTTGCCTAACTTGTTGATTAGCTTGTCATCCTTAGGTACGGGAGAATGTTGTTCTTTGTAGAGAGGTCATTTCTCTGTAATCTACACTAAAGTGAAGGTCCATCAGCTCCTGTTTTGGCAAAATCATCACTGGGCTAGCCTAATGGCTCTCCATAGGTTCAATTATCCCTAGTTCCAGCATTGTGTTGATGTCCACCTTGTTGTATCTTTGAACCCAGTCCAATATGAGATATGTTTAAACTTCACGGGTAACCTGTCACCAGTGTCAATTTCATGGATACACCCAAATGTTAAACCAGACGTAAATGAAAGCAGCTTAGAGAACACTCAAGCAGGCCTTACATTGTACTTCCTGCTCAGATGTCGCTGGGCATGAGGAATTTTGAGAAATCCCCTCTTTTTCAGTGAGCACCACCAATGTTTGATAACTGATATTACTGTTTTTAACATGGTGTAGGAAAATACACAAATAGCATGGGAAGTTAAATGTCACATGTGGACTGTAGCACATGTTGTAGCATCCACTAGCCTGACAAAGAAAACATGGCTTCAGCCACACCTATTTAGTCTGACTGTTTCAGATTTTAAACCTGTAGGTGAACCCGTCAAAATAATACTTTTTGACAGGAAAGAAACCTAGTTTTATATATTAAATCAGTCACGCCTAATAAGGGAGGGTTCCTAGTATTTAAATGTGGTACGTTCATGAATTTAGATTTGGCTTGGATCTACAGTGACTAGCTCCCAAAAGCAATTTTTCATTGTAAATGGCTATAGCTTTTACTATAACAAAAACCCATTACTGCTAACTCTGGTTTCGGATACACTACAGGAATGATTCAACCACTAATTTCAATATTTATTAAAAACTCAATTTACTGGTGAAGTCAGATTTTTGATAAATACATAGGGAAAGTGACTTTTAAAGAGTTAGACTTCATCTTCTTGAACCTCCAGTATGTTCATTAGTGTGCCAGCAGAGGGCCCCTGTCAGTATTTCCCCTTAATGAGGTGTGAAAACTACTACCACGGCAGACATAATGGTATAGACCTTTTGGCAAGAAGAGATGGGTATGAGGTATGTGGCTCCTCGCAGCTCAGGAAGGGTAACTGAGGAGGGTTTAGGAAGAGTATTAACTTTATTTTATTGCATTATTTTCTCACGATGTGGCAGCAAAAAAAATCATACATAGCACAATCTATTGTATCAAAGAGAAAAAAAAACAAGAATATATTAAAATTCCCAAATTCATTTCCCAAATTCATTTTACAGTCAATGTAGAATAAACTGCTTCTCAGTAATGTTCTAACTCCTAAATTTCCATGTAACAGCAATAAATCAAATTCATTATCCAAACTCCAATGTACAATAGGCCTAGCAGCAATTATTTATACAGTGCGTAAACAGTGTACGACAAGTAATAAAGTGCTTCTCAATATTATTCTAGGACGTAAAAACTCTAACTTGGAGCAGTAGATCAAAGAATATATATAATCGCATAATTCATATTCAGCTTATATCTAGCACATTTCATTGTACACTTTCTATTACCCCTACCCTTCCACCAGCGTATCCTTTCTTTAGTATTTCAATTCCCAATTTTTCCATATTCTATTTAGTTTAACTAAGGAGCCCATCCTTTTAGCATACAGAACTTTTCGAGTGTGTACTTTTTGCATTTTCAAGAGCCATTGAGAAAATGAGGGAGTTGTCTCCGATTTCCAATTTGCTAAAATTATTGGCCTTGCTACTAAGGTGGCGATAAAAATAAATTGACGCTGTCCAACAGTTAGTTTTTCCACTACTCCTGTTATGCCAAAAAGAGCACCAGACGCTTCTGGATAAATACTAATTTACAAATTTATACTAATTTCTAAAAAGATGTTTTGTCGAAATTTAATTGAATGGGTGCATGGAAATGCTATATAAAGCCAATCTCCATTGGCTTGCCTGCATCTAAAGCATTTGGATTCTACTCCAGATTAATTCTTATCGAGTTTGGCGGGGGAGTAATATATCATCCATTTGCTCAACCTCGCCATTCTCTTAGATTGGCTGCTCTCACCACCTTACAGCTCCATCTATTGTAACCCTGTCATTTTGAGATACTTATACAACAGCCTGTAGAAATTTGCATTTTATCCAAATGGTCTAAAATCTCCAACTCATTTGCTACTGGTTTGAGTCGTCTATACCAATTGCCTACCCCTTTAATTCTGGAGATAAAATATGTCTTCCCAAAATGCATTGCAGTAGTTTCCTCTCTCCCTGTTATTCCTAAGCAAAACTGTTTAATTTGAACAAAACAAAAGAAATAATACATCCTAATGTTGGGATTCCAACCTACTATTTCCTGCCATGGTAAAATGTTCCAGCTAGAGCAAAAATCCTATAATCTATGAAACCCCAAACAAGACCATCGAATGTATGTTTGCTGAGTCCACCGTAGCCCCAATGACATACAGTCCAATGTTTTTAGCTGAAGATGGAGCTAGGGGATTTCATATACTTCCCAGATTTTTGGAAAGCGGTCAGCTATAACCAGAGTAGTATTATATCTTGATTGTTTTGGAAACCTAGGAATTCCTAAAAATGGAAAAAGGCCCATCACTGAGTCCTTTAACATAGCATTTAAATAGAAATTGGCTTCCTGTGAGCCCCCAGTAGAATTATTATTTAGCCTATTAAGCAGTGACACCTGATAATATGCTTTAAAATTTGGGAGGGCTAGTCCTCCTTCATCCACATCTAGCTGTAGAGGTTGGATTTTAAGTCTCAGCTTTTTCCCCTGCCATATAAAGTGTCTAATTTCCACATTAATGCGGATGGCACGCAACTTATAGTCACAATCTCTCAAGACACAGTAGCCATGGCCATCCGCTTCTCTGCCTGCTTGGAAGAGCTAGAAACATGGATGGCCAATCATTACCTCAAGCTAAATGGCAATAAGACAGAGGTACTGGTTGTAGGAAAGGCCCCATCTATATGGTCATCAGCATGGTGGCCCAATGCATTAGGTCAGGTCCCCAAGTACAAAAATACAAGAAAAAGTCTTGGGATCTGGTTTGATTTTAAATCTCTCCTTCGATCATCAGAGTAGTTGCTGGAAAGTGCTTCGGCAGTCTTAAAATGCTAAGGAAATTGATTGATCTCCTGCTGATACCTGCCAGAAAGACCATTGTTCACGCTCTGGTCACAGCACATTCGGACTACGGGAATGCCCTTTATTTAGGCACCAACAAAGGAAGCCTGACAAGACTCCAGCCTATTCAGAACGCTGCGATACAAAAGGGGATGATGGACGGAACGTTTGAGCCAATCAAACACTCTCCCCCAGTCAACTGATCTGGGTTTAATCCATCATCATTCTTTAGCTCACTCCACCACCCCAGTTCAGACATGGCCATATGCAAATCAGTCTGACCCTGTGCCTCATGGGAACAGTCCAGCCCGAACTGCCAAGACATGTCTTCCCTGGACCGGAAACAAGCATCCTAGGACCGGTTTCTGGCATTCCAGCCGTCATCACCCAGGCTTGCTTGAATCCAGTGGCAAAGTGAGCAAGGGACCCACGTCTGGGCATACCCCCGCCAACTTAGGGCGAACAAAGCGATACAAAAGGGGATGATGGACGGAACGTTTGAGCCAATCAAACACTCTCCCCCAGTCAACTGATCTGGGTTTAATCCATCATCATTCTTTAGCTCACTCCACCACCCCAGTTCAGACATGGCCATATGCAAATCAGTCTGACCCTGTGCCTCATGGGAACAGTCCAGCCCGAACTGCCAAGACATGTCTTCCCTGGACCGGAAACAAGCATCCTAGGACCGGTTTCTGGCATTCCAGCCGTCATCAGCCAGGCTTGCTTGAATCCAGTGGCAAAGTGAGCAAGGGACCCACGTCTGGGCATACCCCCGCCAACTTAGGGGCGAACAAAGCGATACAAAAGGGGATGATGGACGGAACGTTTGAGCCAATCAAACACTCTCCCCAGTCAACTGATCTGGGTTTAATCCATCATCATTCTTTAGCTCACTCCACCACCCCAGTTCAGACATGGCCATATGCAAATCAGTCTGACCCTGTGCCTCATGGGAACAGTCCAGCCCGAACTGCCAAGACATGTCTTCCCTGGACCGGAAACAAGCATCCTAGGACCGGTTTCTGGCCTTCCAGCCGTCATCAGCCAGGCTTGCTTGAATCCAGTGGCAAAGTGAGCAAGGGACCCACGTCTGGGCATACCCCCGCCAACTTAGGGCGAACAAAGCGATACAAAGGGGATGATGGACGGAACGTTTGAGCCAATCAAACACTCTCCCCAGTCAACTGATCTGGGTTTAATCCATCATCATTCTTTAGCTCACTCCACCACCCCAGTTCAGACATGGCCATATGCAAATCAGTCTGACCCTGTGCCTCATGGGAACAGTCCAGCCCGAACTGCCAAGACATGTCTTCCCTGGACCGGAAACAAGCATCCTAGGACCGGTTTCTGGCATTCCAGCCGTCATCAGCCAGGCTTGCTTGAATCCAGTGGCAAAGTGAGCAAGGGACCCACGTCTGGGCATACCCCCGCCAACTTAGGGCGAACAAAGCGATACAAAAGGGGATGATGGACGGAACGTTTGAGCCAATCAAACACTCTCCCCCAGTCAACTGATCTGGGTTTAATCCATCATCATTCTTTAGCTCACTCCACCACCCCAGTTCAGACATGGCCATATGCAAATCAGTCTGACCCTGTGCCTCATGGGAACAGTCCAGCCCGAACTGCCAAGACATGTCTTCCCTGGACCGGAAACAAGCATCCTAGGACCGGTTTCTGGCATTCCAGCCGTCATCAGCCAGGCTTGCTTGAATCCAGTGGCAAAGTGAGCAAGGGACCCACGTCTGGGCATACCCCCGCCAACTTAGGGCGAACAAAGCGATACAAAAGGGGGATGATGGACGGAACGTTTGAGCCAATCAAACACTCTCCCCCAGTCAACTGATCTGGGTTTAATCCATCATCATTCTTTAGCTCACTCCACCACCCCAGTTCAGACATGGCCATATGCAAATCAGTCTGACCCTGTGCCTCATGGGAACAGTCCAGCCCGAACTGCCAAGACATGTCTTCCCTGGACCGGAAACAAGCATCCTAGGACCGGTTTCTGGCATTCCAGCCGTCATCAGCCAGGCTTGCTTGAATCCAGTGGCAAAGTGAGCAAGGGACCCACGTCTGGGCATACCCCCGCCAACTTAGGGCGAACAAAGCGATACAAAAGGGGATGATGGACGGAGCGTTTGAGCCAATCAAACACTCTCCCCAGTCAACTGATCTGGGTTTAATCCATCATCATTCTTTAGCTCACTCCACCACCCCAGTTCAGACATGGCCATATGCAAATCAGTCTGACCCTGTGCCTCATGGGAACAGTCCAGCCCGAACTGCCAAGACATGTCTTCCCTGGACCGGAAACAAGCATCCTAGGACCGGTTTCTGGCATTCCAGCCGTCATCAGCCAGGCTTGCTTGAATCCAGTGGCAAAGTGAGCAAGGGACCCACGTCTGGGCATACCCCGCCAACTTAGGGCGAACAAAGCGATACAAAAGGGGATGATGGACGGAACGTTTGAGCCAATCAAACACTCTCCCCCAGTCAACTGATCTGGGTTTAATCCATCATCATTCTTTAGCTCACTCCACCACCCCAGTTCAGACATGGCCATATGCAAATCAGTCTGACCCTGTGCCTCATGGGAACAGTCCAGCCCGAACTGCCAAGACATGTCTTCCCTGGACCGGAAACAAGCATCCTAGGACCGGTTTCTGGCATTCCAGCCGTCATCAGCCAGGCTTGCTTGAATCCAGTGGCAAAGTGAGCAAGGGACCCACGTCTGGGCATACCCCCGCCAACTTAGGGCGAACAAAGCGATACAAAGGGGATGATGGACGGAACGTTTGAGCCAATCAAACACTCTCCCCCAGTCAACTGATCTGGGTTTAATCCATCATCATTCTTTAGCTCACTCCACCACCCCAGTTCAGACATGGCCATATGCAAATCAGTCTGACCCTGTGCCTCATGGGAACAGTCCAGCCCGAACTGCCAAGACATGTCTTCCCTGGACCGGAAACAAGCATCCTAGGACCGGTTTCTGGCATTCCAGCCGTCATCAGCCAGGCTTGCTTGAATCCAGTGGCAAAGTGAGCAAGGGACCCACGTCTGGGCATACCCCCGCCAACTTAGGGCGAACAAAGCGATACAAAAGGGGGTGATGGACGGAACGTTTGAGCCAATCAAACACTCTCCCCCAGTCAACTGATCTGGGTTTAATCCATCATCATTCTTTAGCTCACTCCACCACCCCAGTTCAGACATGGCCATATGCAAATCAGTCTGACCCTGTGCCTCATGGGAACAGTCCAGCCCGAACTGCCAAGACATGTCTTCCCTGGACCGGAAACAAGCATCCTAGGACCGGTTTCTGGCATTCCAGCCGTCATCAGCCAGGCTTGCTTGAATCCAGTGGCAAAGTGAGCAAGGGACCCACGTCTGGGCATACCCCCGCCAACTTAGGGCGAACAAAGCGATACAAAAGGGGATGATGGACGGAACGTTTGAGCCAATCAAACACTCTCCCCAGTCAACTGATCTGGGTTTAATCCATCATCATTCTTTAGCTCACTCCACCACCCCAGTTCAGACATGGCCATATGCAAATCAGTCTGACCCTGTGCCTCATGGGAACAGTCCAGCCCGAACTGCCAAGACATGTCTTCCCTGGACCGGAAACAAGCATCCTAGGACCGGTTTCTGGCATTCCAGCCGTCATCAGCCAGGCTTGCTTGAATCCAGTGGCAAAGTGAGCAAGGGACCCACGTCTGGGCATACCCCCGCCAACTTAGGGCGAACAAAGCGATACAAAAGGGGGATGATGGACGGAACGTTTGAGCCAATCAAACACTCTCCCCCAGTCAACTGATCTGGGTTTAATCCATCATCATTCTTTAGCTCACTCCACCACCCCAGTTCAGACATGGCCATATGCAAATCAGTCTGACCCTGTGCCTCATGGGAACAGTCCAGCCCGAACTGCCAAGACATGTCTTCCCTGGACCGGAAACAAGCATCCTAGGACCGGTTTCTGGCATTCCAGCCGTCATCAGCCAGGCTTGCTTGAATCCAGTGGCAAAGTGAGCAAGGGACCCACGTCTGGGCATACCCCCGCCAACTTAGGGCGAACAAAGCGATACAAAAGGGGATGATGGACGGAACGTTTGAGCCAATCAAACACTCTCCCCCAGTCAACTGATCTGGGTTTAATCCATCATCATTCTTTAGCTCACTCCACCACCCCAGTTCAGACATGGCCATATGCAAATCAGTCTGACCCTGTGCCTCATGGGAACAGTCCAGCCCGAACTGCCAAGACATGTCTTCCCTGGACCGGAAACAAGCATCCTAGGACCGGTTTCTGGCATTCCAGCCGTCATCAGCCAGGCTTGCTTGAATCCAGTGGCAAAGTGAGCAAGGGACCCACGTCTGGGCATACCCCCGCCAACTTAGGGCGAACAAAGCGATACAAAAGGGGATGATGGACGGAACGTTTGAGCCAATCAAACACTCTCCCCAGTCAACTGATCTGGGTTTAATCCATCATCATTCTTTAGCTCACTCCACCACCCCAGTTCAGACATGGCCATATGCAAATCAGTCTGACCCTGTGCCTCATGGGAACAGTCCAGCCCGAACTGCCAAGACATGTCTTCCCTGGACCGGAAACAAGCATCCTAGGACCGGTTTCTGGCATTCCAGCCGTCATCAGCCAGGCTTGCTTGAATCCAGTGGCAAAGTGAGCAAGGGACCCACGTCTGGGCATACCCCGCCAACTTAGGGCGAACAAAGCGATACAAAGGGGATGATGGACGGAACGTTTGAGCCAATCAAACACTCTCCCCCAGTCAACTGATCTGGGTTTAATCCATCATCATTCTTTAGCTCACTCCACCACCCCAGTTCAGACATGGCCATATGCAAATCAGTCTGACCCTGTGCCTCATGGGAACAGTCCAGCCCGAACTGCCAAGACATGTCTTCCCTGGACCGGAAACAAGCATCCTAGGACCGGTTTCTGGCATTCCAGCCGTCATCAGCCAGGCTTGCTTGAATCCAGTGGCAAAGTGAGCAAGGGACCCACGTCTGGGCATACCCCGCGATACAAAAGGGGATGATGGACGGAACGTTTGAGCCAATCAAACACTCTCCCCAGTCAACTGATCTGGGTTTAATCCATCATCATTCTTTAGCTGAAGAGGGGTGAAACCCCGAAACCGGTCCTAGGATGCTTGTTTCCGGTCCGGGAAGGACCTGGCTTGGCAGTTCGGGCTGGACTGTTCCCATGAGGCACAGGGTCAAGACTGATTTGCATATGGCCAGGTCTAACCTGGGGTGGCATGGTGAGCAAAAGAATGATGGATTTAACCCAGATCTCTTGACTGGGGGTGAATGTTTTGATTTGTTCTGCATTCCGTCCATCAATTGTGTGTCTTTTGCTTTCTTGCCCTAAGTGCGCCAGGTATGCCCAGACGTGGGTCCTGGGCTCACTGTGCCACTGGAATCAAGCTATCCTGGCTGAAGAGGGGTGAAACCCCGAAACCGGTCCTAGGATGCTTGTTTCCGGTCCGGGAAGGACCTGGCTTGGCAGTTCGGGCTGGACTGTTCCCATGAGGCACAGGGTCAAGACTGATTTGCATATGGCCAGGTCTAACCTGGGGTGGCATGGTGAGCAAAAGAATGATGGATTTAACCCAGATCTCTTGACTGGGGGTGAATGTTTTGATTTGTTCTGCATTCCGTCCATCAATTGTGTGTCTTTTGCTTTCTTGCCCTAAGTGCGCCAGGTATGCCCAGACGTGGGTCCTGGGCTCACTGTGCCACTGGAATCAAGCTATCCTGGCTGAAGAGGGTGAAACCCCGAAACCGGTCCTAGGATGCTTGTTTCCGGTCCGGGAAGGACCTGGCTTGGCAGTTCGGGCTGGACTGTTCCCATGAGGCACAGGGTCAAGACTGATTTGCATATGGCCAGGTCTAACCTGGGGTGGCATGGTGAGCAAAAGAATGATGGATTTAACCCAGATCTCTTGACTGGGGGTGAATGTTTTGATTTGTTCTGCATTCCGTCCATCAATTGTGTGTCTTTTGCTTTCTTGCCCTAAGTGCGCCAGGTATGCCCAGACGTGGGTCCTGGGCTCACTGTGCCACTGGAATCAAGCTATCCTGGCTGAAGAGGGGTGAAACCCCGAAACCGGTCCTAGGATGCTTGTTTCCGGTCCGGGAAGGACCTGGCTTGGCAGTTCGGGCTGGACTGTTCCCATGAGGCACAGGGTCAAGACTGATTTGCATATGGCCAGGTCTAACCTGGGGTGGCATGGTGAGCAAAAGAATGATGGATTTAACCCAGATCTCTTGACTGGGGGTGAATGTTTTGATTTGTTCTGCATTCCGTCCATCAATTGTGTGTCTTTTGCTTTCTTGCCCTAAGTGCGCCAGGTATGCCCAGACGTGGGTCCTGGGCTCACTGTGCCACTGGAATCAAGCTATCCTGGCTGAAGAGGGTGAAACCCCGAAACCGGTCCTAGGATGCTTGTTTCCGGTCCGGGAAGGACCTGGCTTGGCAGTTCGGGCTGGACTGTTCCCATGAGGCACAGGGTCAAGACTGATTTGCATATGGCCAGGTCTAACCTGGGGTGGCATGGTGAGCAAAAGAATGATGGATTTAACCCAGATCTCTTGACTGGGGGTGAATGTTTTGATTTGTTCTGCATTCCGTCCATCAATTGTGTGTCTTTTGCTTTCTTGCCCTAAGTGCGCCAGGTATGCCCAGACGTGGGTCCTGGGCTCACTGTGCCACTGGAATCAAGCTATCCTGGCTGAAGAGGGGTGAAACCCCGAAACCGGTCCTAGGATGCTTGTTTCCGGTCCGGGAAGGACCTGGCTTGGCAGTTCGGGCTGGACTGTTCCCATGAGGCACAGGGTCAAGACTGATTTGCATATGGCCAGGTCTAACCTGGGGTGGCATGGTGAGCAAAAGAATGATGGATTTAACCCAGATCTCTTGACTGGGGGTGAATGTTTTGATTTGTTCTGCATTCCGTCCATCAATTGTGTGTCTTTTGCTTTCTTGCCCTAAGTGCGCCAGGTATGCCCAGACGTGGGTCCTGGGCTCACTGTGCCACTGGAATCAAGCTATCCTGGCTGAAGAGGGTGAAACCCCGAAACCGGTCCTAGGATGCTTGTTTCCCGGTCCGGGAAGGACCTGGCTTGGCAGTTCGGGCTGGACTGTTCCCATGAGGCACAGGGTCAAGACTGATTTGCATATGGCCAGGTCTAACCTGGGGTGGCATGGTGAGCAAAAGAATGATGGATTTAACCCAGATCTCTTGACTGGGGGTGAATGTTTTGATTTGTTCTGCATTCCGTCCATCAATTGTGTGTCTTTGCTTTCTTGCCCTAAGTGCGCCAGGTATGCCCAGACGTGGGTCCTGGGCTCACTGTGCCACTGGAATCAAGCTATCCTGGCTGAAGAGGGTGAAACCCCGAAACCGGTCCTAGGATGCTTGTTTCCGGTCCGGGAAGGACCTGGCTTGGCAGTTCGGGCTGGACTGTTCCCATGAGGCACAGGGTCAAGACTGATTTGCATATGGCCAGGTCTAACCTGGGGTGGCATGGTGAGCAAAAGAATGATGGATTTAACCCAGATCTCTTGACTGGGGGTGAATGTTTTGATTTGTTCTGCATTCCGTCCATCAATTGTGTGTCTTTTGCTTTCTTGCCCTAAGTGCGCCAGGTATGCCCAGACGTGGGTCCTGGGCTCACTGTGCCACTGGAATCAAGCTATCCTGGCTGAAGAGGGTGAAACCCGAAACCGGTCCTAGGATGCTTGTTTCCGGTCCGGGAAGGACCTGGCTTGGCAGTTCGGGCTGGACTGTTCCCATGAGGCACAGGGTCAAGACTGATTTGCATATGGCCAGGTCTAACCTGGGGTGGCATGGTGAGCAAAAGAATGATGGATTTAACCCAGATCTCTTGACTGGGGGTGAATGTTTTGATTTGTTCTGCATTCCGTCCATCAATTGTGTGTCTTTTGCTTTCTTGCCCTAAGTGCGCCAGGTATGCCCAGACGTGGGTCCTGGGCTCACTGTGCCACTGGAATCAAGCTATCCTGGCTGAAGAGGGTGAAACCCCGAAACCGGTCCTAGGATGCTTGTTTCCGGTCCGGGAAGGACCTGGCTTGGCAGTTCGGGCTGGACTGTTCCCATGAGGCACAGGGTCAAGACTGATTTGCATATGGCCAGGTCTAACCTGGGGTGGCATGGTGAGCAAAAGAATGATGGATTTAACCCAGATCTCTTGACTGGGGGTGAATGTTTTGATTTGTTCTGCATTCCGTCCATCAATTGTGTGTCTTTTGCTTTCTTGCCCTAAGTGCGCCAGGTATGCCCAGACGTGGGTCCTGGGCTCACTGTGCCACTGGAATCAAGCTATCCTGGCTGAAGAGGGGTGAAACCCCGAAACCGGTCCTAGGATGCTTGTTTCCGATCCGGGAAGGACCTGGCTTGGCAGTTCGGGCTGGACTGTTCCCATGAGGCACAGGGTCAAGACTGATTTGCATATGGCCAGGTCTAACCTGGGGTGGCATGGTGAGCAAAAGAATGATGGATTTAACCCAGATCTCTTGACTGGGGGTGAATGTTTTGATTTGTTCTGCATTCCGTCCATCAATTGTGTGTCTTTTGCTTTCTTGCCCTAAGTGCGCCAGGTATGCCCAGACGTGGGTCCTGGGCTCACTGTGCCACTGGAATCAAGCTATCCTGGCTGAAGAGGGGTGAAACCCCGAAACCGGTCCTAGGATGCTTGTTTCCGGTCCGGGAAGGACCTGGCTTGGCAGTTCGGGCTGGACTGTTCCCATGAGGCACAGGGTCAAGACTGATTTGCATATGGCCAGGTCTAACCTGGGGTGGCATGGTGAGCAAAAGAATGATGGATTTAACCCAGATCTCTTGACTGGGGGTGAATGTTTTGATTTGTTCTGCATTCCGTCCATCAATTGTGTGTCTTTTGCTTTCTTGCCCTAAGTGCGCCAGGTATGCCCAGACGTGGGTCCTGGGCTCACTGTGCCACTGGAATCAAGCTATCCTGGCTGAAGAGGGTGAAACCCGAAACCGGTCCTAGGATGCTTGTTTCCGGTCCGGGAAGGACCTGGCTTGGCAGTTCGGGCTGGACTGTTCCCATGAGGCACAGGGTCAAGACTGATTTGCATATGGCCAGGTCTAACCTGGGGTGGCATGGTGAGCAAAAGAATGATGGATTTAACCCAGATCTCTTGACTGGGGGTGAATGTTTTGATTTGTTCTGCATTCCGTCCATCAATTGTGTGTCTTTTGCTTTCTTGCCCTAAGTGCGCCAGGTATGCCCAGACGTGGGTCCTGGGCTCACTGTGCCACTGGAATCAAGCTATCCTGGCTGAAGAGGGTGAAACCCCGAAACCGGTCCTAGGATGCTTGTTTCCGGTCCGGGAAGGACCTGGCTTGGCAGTTCGGGCTGGACTGTTCCCATGAGGCACAGGGTCAAGACTGATTTGCATATGGCCAGGTCTAACCTGGGGTGGCATGGTGAGCAAAAGAATGATGGATTTAACCCAGATCTCTTGACTGGGGGTGAATGTTTTGATTTGTTCTGCATTCCGTCCATCAATTGTGTGTCTTTTGCTTTCTTGCCCTAAGTGCGCCAGGTATGCCCAGACGTGGGTCCTGGGCTCACTGTGCCACTGGAATCAAGCTATCCTGGCTGAAGAGGGTGAAACCCCGAAACCGGTCCTAGGATGCTTGTTTCCGGTCCGGGAAGGACCTGGCTTGGCAGTTCGGGCTGGACTGTTCCCATGAGGCACAGGGTCAAGACTGATTTGCATATGGCCAGGTCTAACCTGGGGTGGCATGGTGAGCAAAAGAATGATGGATTTAACCCAGATCTCTTGACTGGGGGTGAATGTTTTGATTTGTTCTGCATTCCGTCCATCAATTGTGTGTCTTTTGCTTTCTTGCCCTAAGTGCGCCAGGTATGCCCAGACGTGGGTCCTGGGCTCACTGTGCCACTGGAATCAAGCTATCCTGGCTGAAGAGGGTGAAACCCCGAAACCGGTCCTAGGATGCTTGTTTCCGGTCCGGGAAGGACCTGGCTTGGCAGTTCGGGCTGGACTGTTCCCATGAGGCACAGGGTCAAGACTGATTTGCATATGGCCAGGTCTAACCTGGGGTGGCATGGTGAGCAAAAGAATGATGGATTTAACCCAGATCTCTTGACTGGGGGTGAATGTTTTGATTTGTTCTGCATTCCGTCCATCAATTGTGTGTCTTTTGCTTTCTTGCCCTAAGTGCGCCAGGTATGCCCAGACGTGGGTCCTGGGCTCACTGTGCCACTGGAATCAAGCTATCCTGGCTGAAGAGGGGTGAAACCCCGAAACCGGTCCTAGGATGCTTGTTTCCGGTCCGGGAAGGACCTGGCTTGGCAGTTCGGGCTGGACTGTTCCCATGAGGCACAGGGTCAAGACTGATTTGCATATGGCCAGGTCTAACCTGGGGTGGCATGGTGAGCAAAAGAATGATGGATTTAACCCAGATCTCTTGACTGGGGGTGAATGTTTTGATTTGTTCTGCATTCCGTCCATCAATTGTGTGTCTTTTGCTTTCTTGCCCTAAGTGCGCCAGGTATGCCCAGACGTGGGTCCTGGGCTCACTGTGCCACTGGAATCAAGCTATCCTGGCTGAAGAGGGGTGAAACCCCGAAACCGGTCCTAGGATGCTTGTTTCCGGTCCGGGAAGGACCTGGCTTGGCAGTTCGGGCTGGACTGTTCCCATGAGGCACAGGGTCAAGACTGATTTGCATATGGCCAGGTCTAACCTGGGGTGGCATGGTGAGCAAAAGAATGATGGATTTAACCCAGATCTCTTGACTGGGGGTGAATGTTTTGATTTGTTCTGCATTCCGTCCATCAATTGTGTGTCTTTTGTATTCAGAACGCTGCAGCTCATCTGGTTTTAGGGTTTCCCAAGAGATCGTCTGCCTCAAAAGCTCTGGCTAATTTACATTGGCTTCCAGTGGGAAAGAGAGTTATTTTTAAGGCAATGTGTTACTGCCACAAAATGTTGTGGAACAAAGGACCCAGCTATCTCAGAGCTCTCATTACACCTTACTTCCCTTCTCGGACTCTGCGATCATGAGGAACCCTGCAGACAAGAGTCCCCAGAGTCTGCAGGGCTAGAATGGGCGCTCGCTTGTTCAGCTACCTAGCTGCAAAAACACAGAATTCTCTTCCGCTCTCCCTGAAGGCCTGCTCTACTGAACGAGCCTTCCGCAAAGATTTGAATACATGGCTTTTCGGGTCCCTCTCTTAATCCATCCACTCTTGCCAAGTTCCGCTTGCCTCCCATTTGTCTTGTTTCAGCGCGGGGACACACCGTTTGGTGTAACCATGCTTCACAAATGACAATGATTGATTGATTGATTGATTGATTAATAGCATTGAAAAAGGACCGGGGAATCTAAATCATAATATTTGAGAATAAAAATTAAAATAGTGGGAGACTACTCATTTTAATAAGTGCCTCTCACCCCATAATAGATACAGAAAAGTTTTCCCACTGTTTTAAGAGATTGCGCACTTTATTTAATGTTGTAGCAAAATCTATTGCAAATAAATCTTCTGGTTTAGCGGTTACAAAGATCCACAGAAATCCTACTGCTAAAGTTGGTGAGTAATGAACCTGCATAGAGAGCGGTAGTATTTCGGAAGTGCAGTTAAAAGGTAGCGCTACTGATTTCAAATGGTTCATTTTGTACCCCCTATTGCCGTATATTCACCTATTTTGGAGGCATTCACTGCCTGTATAAGTTCTGCAAGGGTAATTGTAGAGATCAGAATCTCACTCTGTTCTGGAGTCAAAGTAGAAGTATTTAACCCTCCCAGCCACTTTTCCATTGCCTCTAGAGTAGTATTATGCGAGTCAGAATAAAGCTCCTTATAGTGGTTTAGAAAAATATTTCTTGTGGTTGAGAAGTGGTTCTTGCAGAAATGAGATCCAATATTTTTTAACGCAATTTACATTCGCCCTGCGTTTTACTGACGAAGCCAGGTATTTTCCTATGTGATCAGTCTCCTCATACCTTTTTTGTAAAACCGAGTTGTGATTCAAAATCTCTTTTGATATAAAGTAGTCATGAAGATTATATGTGGCTTGGATTCGTTTGGTTTTAGCCTCTTTTGTAGGGGAGGCTAAATAACTTGCTGATGCCTGGCTAAACTCTTTTGCAGCTGCAGTCTTTATTCTTTTACCATCTTTCTCTGATTAGTCTTGAATGCAATCATTTTGCCTCTGAAAAAGCCATTAAGGCACTAAAGCCATTAAGCCATTAAAGCACACTGAAAATTCTGGTGCTGTAATAATGTTCCGCTCTAAAAACTCCTCTAGTGCCTGCCGCATTTGGATGATAACTGCACATCAAATAATAAGGATTTATTAAATACCCATCTACTCTCAGCCTCTTGGTGAGCAGAGATTTTGAGATTGGCGGTAATTACCGCATAATCTGAGAATGGATTTTCTATTATTTCTGACTCAGTCCTTAAAAGTGACTGAGAAATAAGAAAGAAGTCAATACGAAAGGAATAGTGAAAGCGTCCAGAATGACAAGTAGTATACTTCCTATCCCTTGGATATTCGCATCGCCAGCAATCAACCAGGGCAAAATCTTGCATAAAATGTTGCAGAAGCTTTTTTGACTTAGGCTTTGTCTGTGGCTTGTTTGCCCGCGAGGAATCTAGAGTTGGGTCAATAAGAATATTAAGATCACCACCTAGCAGTAGCAGACCAGATTGCGCTTTTGAAAAATAAAAAATAGATTGCAAGGTTTCGGGTAAGTCCTCAATGGGCAGAATAAATAGAGCCAGATGGGGAGGGAGATCTTTCATGCACCTGGTTCCCAAAATTTGGAACACACAGCCCAGGGATGTACGCATGCTAACTAACGAACTAGCCTTCAGGAAGAGACTCAAAACATGGCTCTTTCCTTAAACTCCCGCCTTAGGTTTGTCAGATCAGGATCGCTGTTGTTATGTTAGGGGAATTCAGGATGGGGTGACTTGACTGGCTCTCACCAGGTTCTGTTACCCAGAATCCCTTGCAAACCTAAAAAATTGGTAAAGAAAACACAAGTTCCTCACTTTTCTGTGGTGGAAAGTTTTGGAATCTGCGTGGATCCACAAAATTCCACCCACCCCGAATTCCCCAAGGTCTTCTGAAAAAAATTGTACCTCACTTGTGTGGGTAGGCCTAGTGCCCGCGACAGGAAGCAGCGCAAAACGCAACGTGGTCACACCTCAATTTCGCAGTGAAAAATGACCCTTTTTTTGCAAAGTGCCTAGCTGTAGTTTTTGAACCCTAGCTCTGCCGGCACCTAGGGAAACCTAGCAATCCTATACATTTCTGAAAACTAGACACCCAGGGGAATCCAGGATGGGGTGACTTGACTGCCTCCCACCAGGTTCTGTTACCCAGAATCCCTTGCAAACCTAAAAAATTGTCAAAAAAAACACATTTTCCCCACATTTCTGTGGTGGAAAGTTCTGGAATCTGCCTGGATCCACAAATTTCTACCCACCCCGCGTTCCCCAAAGTCTTCCGAGAAAAATGGTACCTCACTTGTGTGGGTCGGCCTAGTGCCCGCGACAGGAAATGGCGCAAAACACAATGTGGTCACACCTCAATTTCGCAGTGAAAAATGACCCTTTTTTTGCAAAGTGCCTAGCTGTAGTTTTTGAACCCTACCTCTGCCGGCACCTAGGGAAACCTAGCAAACCTATACATTTTTGAAAACTAGACACCCAGGGGAATCCAGGATGGGGTGACTTGACTGCCTCCCACCAGGTTCTGTTACCCAGAATCCCTTGCAAACCTAAAAAATTGTCAAAAAAAACACATTTTCCCCACATGTCTGTGGTGGAAAGTTCTGGAATCTGCGTGGATCCACAAATTTCCACCCACCCCGTGTTCCCCAAAGTCTTATGAGAAAAATGGTACCTCACTTGTGTGGGTCGGCCTAGTGCCTGCGACAGGAAACGAAGCAAAACGCAACGTGGTCACACTTCAATTTCGCAGTGAAAAATGACCCTTTTTTTGGCAAAGTGCCTAGGTGTCGTTTTTGAACCCTAGCTCTGCCGGCACCTAGGGAAACCTAGCAAACCTATACATTTTTCAAAACTAGACACCCAGGGGAATCCAGGATGGGGTGACTTGACTGCCTCCCACCAGGTTCTGTTACCCAGAATCCCTTGCAAACATAAAAAATTGTCCCAAAAAAACACATATTCCCCACATTTCTGTGGTGGAAAGTTCTGGAATCTGTGTGGATCCACAAATTTCCACCCACCCCGCGTTCCCCAAAGTCTTCTGAGAAAAATGGTACCTCACTTGTGTGGGTCGGCCTAGTGCCCGCGACAGGAAACGGCGCAAAACGCAACGTGGTCACACCTCAATTTCGCAGTGAAAAATTACCCTTTTTTTGCAAAGTGCCTAGCTGTAGTTTTTGAACCCTAGCTCTGCCGGCACCTAGAGAAACCTACCAAACACACACATTTCTGAAAAGTAGACACCCGGGGGCTTCCAGGGAGGTATGGCTTGCGTGGATCCCCCAACGTTTCCTTACCCAGAATCCCCTGCAAACCTCAATTTTAGCTGAAAAAATCACTTTTTCACACATTTTTGTGTGGGAAAGCGTGGCATCACTGGCCTCACACAAATTTCCTACCACCTAGCGTTCCCCCAGGTCTCCCGATAAAAATGGTGCCTCACTTGTGTGGGAGGCCCAAGTACCCGCGACAGGCAAGGGCCCAAAACGTAGTGAGGCGACATCAAAATTGCCTATCTCAAAACCACCTGGTTTTGCAAGGAGGTCACCTGGGTTTTTGGTCCCGTGCTCGGCGGGCACCTAGAGAAACCTACCAAACACACACTTTCTGAAAAGTAGACACCCGGGGCTTCCAGGGAGGTATGGCTTGCGTGGATCCCCCAACGTTTTCTTACCCAGAATCCCCTGCAAACCTGACATTTTGCTGAAAAAATCCCTTTTTTCACACATTTTTGTGTGGTAAAGTTGTGGCATCACCGGGCTGACACAAATTTCCTACCACCCAGCGTCCCCCAGGTCTCCCGATAAAAATGGTGCCTCACTCGGGTGGGAGGCCCAAGTACCCGCGACAGGCAAGGGCCCACAACGTATTGAGGCGACCTCAAAATGGCCTTTCACACAACGACCTGGTTTTGCAAGGGGGGTCCCATGACGTTTTGGCCTGGGGCTCGGCGGCCACCTAGGGAAACCTACCAGACCCACACATTTCTGAAAAGTAGACACCCGGGGGATTCCAGGGAGGTATGGCTTGCGTGGATCCCCCAACGTTTTCTTCCCCAGAATCCCCTGCAAACCTGACATTTTGCTGAAAAAATCCCTTTTTTCACACATTTTTGTGTGGGAAAGTATGGCATCACCGGGCTCACACAAATTTCCTACCACCCAGTGTTCCCCCAGGTCTCCCGATAAAAATGGTGCCTCACTTGTGTGGGAGGCTCAAGTACCCGCGACAGGCAAGGGCCCAAAACGTAGTGAGGCGACATCAAAATTGCCTATCTCAAAACCACCTGGTTTTGCAAGGGGGTCACCTAGGTTTTTGGCCCCGTGCTCGGCGGCCATCTAGGGAAACCTACCAAACCCACACATTTCTGAAAACTAGACACCCGGGGGCTTCCAGGGAGGTATGGCTTGCGTGGATCCCCCAACGTTTCCTTACCCAAAATCCCCTGCAAACCTCAATTTTAGCTGAAAAAAATCAAAAACGCAAATTAAAAACATATCCTGTCCTACTCTCAGACAACATATACAGCTTAATTCCATAGCGTGCCCTCTTGCTAGGAATGTACTGCCTAAAAACCAAACGGCCCTTGAACAGGACCAAAGACTCATCAATAGATATTTCTTTCCCTGGAGTATAGATCTCTGAAAATCGATCTACAAAGTGATCAAGAACAGGCCGAATCTTAAAAAGACGGTCACATTCAGGGTGATCTCGTGGCAACGCCAAACCATTATCAACAAAATGCAGCATCCGAAGCAAAAGTAAATACCGATCACGAGTCATAACTGCAGGAAATATGGCCGTTGCCATCAAGGGACTGGTAGACCAATATGAACCCATGGACGGCTTCCTTATCAAACCCATCAAAAAGTAAAACCCAAAACTTCTTCATCTCTTCCAGATTTGTGGGACTCCACCGGGTAGCTCTAGAATGGGGCCTAAGTCTGGCACTGTTGTCCCTCAAAACTGTTCAGCATACAAATTAGTCTGCTCAACAATCTCACCCAAAAATACATCATCCATAAACAACTGAAAATACTGTATAGGCAAATAATGTTCACAATCCACTCTACACCCTGCATAACCACTAAAGGCAGGTAACACCAGCTGCACCATGTTTGGATCAACCCAGAGTCCAGCACTTCCAGTAGGAAGCCTAGCAGCCCCAGGCTGCAATCCAGATGCCTCTTGCACCATCGGCACAGCAGTATCGTCCTCTAAAACAGGCACTTCATCCGCACTGAGAGTACCTTCATCATCCGATGATTCCATGTGAGAGAAAACTCACTGCCTGAATCTTCCCTCCCTCCTCTCCCTCAGACGCACTGTCAGTCTCATAATCCTGCTCAGAGGAAGATTCAAGAAGCAAACCAACCACCTGCTGAGCAGTCATTCTACGGCTAGCCATAATGCTTACTAATAAAGGTAACTTGTCAAACAAGTCAACAACAACAAACACTTTGTAAAATAAGTAATAAACAAAATGCACCTTTATCAGAAATACCTATATACTCCAAAACGATACCACTCACTTGCCAGAAGCAGCTAAACTCACCAACACCTACTCTGCACAGACACAGTATGGATCAACTATATCCCACTAAAAAAAAAGAAAAAGAAAATTACACATAAGACAATGCAAAACACATCGCAAAGAATTTCATGCTCAAAACACTAACTAAATATGCTGCCATTATGACACCACTTACAAAAATTTCATTCATACATGACAATAATACTCATTTGGAGTAAATCCAACAAAAATGTTTTTCTTACCAAAAAAATGCAACTACGCAAAACTGCAGAACAACCACTGTCGAAACCGCAAACAGGAATCAAAAAGCTTTACACTAGAATAAAAAGGAGAAAAAAACATTACAATCACATATGCAAATAATGCACCAGTCCACACACAATCCACCAGCCAAGCTAAGGGGTAGGTGGGCCTAAGAGTATAAATAAAATATTCACCCCCGTAAAAGAGGAGCAATCCATCATCATTCTTTAGCTCACTCCACCACCCCAGTTCAGACATGGCCATATGCAAATCAGTCTGACCCTGTGCCTCATGGGAACAGTCCAGCCCGAACTGCCAAGACATGTCTTCCCTGGACCGGAAACAAGCATCCTAGGACCGGTTTCTGGCATTCCAGCCGTCATCAGCCAGGCTTGCTTGAATCCAGTGGCAAAGTGAGCAAGGGACCCACGTCTGGGCATACCCCCGCCAACTTAGGGCGAACAAAGCGATACAAAAGGGGATGATGGACGGAACGTTTGAGCCAATCAAACACTCTCCCCAGTCAACTGATCTGGGTTTAATCCATCATCATTCTTTAGCTCACTCCACCACCCCAGTTCAGACATGGCCATATGCAAATCAGTCTGACCCTGTGCCTCATGGGAACAGTCCAGCCCGAACTGCCAAGACATGTCTTCCCTGGACCGGAAACAAGCATCCTAGGACCGGTTTCTGGCATTCCAGCCGTCATCAGCCAGGCTTGCTTGAATCCAGTGGCAAAGTGAGCAAGGGACCCACGTCTGGGCATACCCCGCCAACTTAGGGCGAACAAAGCGATACAAAAGGGGATGATGGACGGAACGTTTGAGCCAATCAAACACTCTCCCCCAGTCAACTGATCTGGGTTTAATCCATCATCATTCTTTAGCTCACTCCACCACCCCAGTTCAGACATGGCCATATGCAAATCAGTCTGACCCTGTGCCTCATGGGAACAGTCCAGCCCGAACTGCCAAGACATGTCTTCCCTGGACCGGAAACAAGCATCCTAGGACCGGTTTCTGGCATTCCAGCCGTCATCAGCCAGGCTTGCTTGAATCCAGTGGCAAAGTGAGCAAGGGACCCACGTCTGGGCATACCCCCGCCAACTTAGGGGCGAACAAAGCGATACAAAAGGGGGTGATGGACGGAACGTTTGAGCCAATCAAACACTCTCCCCCAGTCAACTGATCTGGGTTTAATCCATCATCATTCTTTAGCTCACTCCACCACCCCAGTTCAGACATGGCCATATGCAAATCAGTCTGACCCTGTGCCTCATGGGAACAGTCCAGCCCGAACTGCCAAGACATGTCTTCCCTGGACCGGAAACAAGCATCCTAGGACCGGTTTCTGGCATTCCAGCCGTCATCAGCCAGGCTTGCTTGAATCCAGTGGCAAAGTGAGCAAGGGACCCACGTCTGGGCATACCCCCGCCAACTTAGGGCGAACAAAGCGATACAAAAGGGATGATGGACGGAACGTTTGAGCCAATCAAACACTCTCCCCCAGTCAACTGATCTGGGTTTAATCCATCATCATTCTTTAGCTCACTCCACCACCCCAGTTCAGACATGGCCATATGCAAATCAGTCTGACCCTGTGCCTCATGGGAACAGTCCAGCCCGAACTGCCAAGACATGTCTTCCCTGGACCGGAAACAAGCATCCTAGGACCGGTTTCTGGCATTCCAGCCGTCATCAGCCAGGCTTGCTTGAATCCAGTGGCAAAGTGAGCAAGGGACCCACGTCTGGGCATACCCCCGCCAACTTAGGGCGAACAAAGCGATACAAAAGGGGGATGATGGACGGAACGTTTGAGCCAATCAAACACTCTCCCCCAGTCAACTGATCTGGGTTTAATCCATCATCATTCTTTAGCTCACTCCACCACCCCAGTTCAGACATGGCCATATGCAAATCAGTCTGACCCTGTGCCTCATGGGAACAGTCCAGCCCGAACTGCCAAGACATGTCTTCCCTGGACCGGAAACAAGCATCCTAGGACCGGTTTCTGGCATTCCAGCCGTCATCAGCCAGGCTTGCTTGAATCCAGTGGCAAAGTGAGCAAGGGACCCACGTCTGGGCATACCCCCGCCAACTTAGGGCGAACAAAGCGATACAAAGGGGATGATGGACGGAACGTTTGAGCCAATCAAACACTCTCCCCCAGTCAACTGATCTGGGTTTAATCCATCATCATTCTTTAGCTCACTCCACCACCCCAGTTCAGACATGGCCATATGCAAATCAGTCTGACCCTGTGCCTCATGGGAACAGTCCAGCCCGAACTGCCAAGACATGTCTTCCCTGGACCGGAAACAAGCATCCTAGGACCGGTTTCTGGCATTCCAGCCGTCATCAGCCAGGCTTGCTTGAATCCAGTGGCAAAGTGAGCAAGGGACCCACGTCTGGGCATACCCCCGCCAACTTAGGGCGAACAAAGCGATACAAAAGGGGATGATGGACGGAACGTTTGAGCCAATCAAACACTCTCCCCCAGTCAACTGATCTGGGTTTAATCCATCATCATTCTTTAGCTCACTCCACCACCCCAGTTCAGACATGGCCATATGCAAATCAGTCTGACCCTGTGCCTCATGGGAACAGTCCAGCCCGAACTGCCAAGACATGTCTTCCCTGGACCGGAAACAAGCATCCTAGGACCGGTTTCTGGCATTCCAGCCGTCATCAGCCAGGCTTGCTTGAATCCAGTGGCAAAGTGAGCAAGGGACCCACGTCTGGGCATACCCCGCCAACTTAGGGCGAACAAAGCGATACAAAGGGGATGATGGACGGAACGTTTGAGCCAATCAAACACTCTCCCCCAGTCAACTGATCTGGGTTTAATCCATCATCATTCTTTAGCTCACTCCACCACCCCAGTTCAGACATGGCCATATGCAAATCAGTCTGACCCTGTGCCTCATGGGAACAGTCCAGCCCGAACTGCCAAGACATGTCTTCCCTGGACCGGAAACAAGCATCCTAGGACCGGTTTCTGGCATTCCAGCCGTCATCAGCCAGGCTTGCTTGAATCCAGTGGCAAAGTGAGCAAGGGACCCACGTCTGGGCATACCCCCGCGATACAAAAGGGGATGATGGACGGAACGTTTGAGCCAATCAAACACTCTCCCCAGTCAACTGATCTGGGTTTAATCCATCATCATTCTTTAGCTGAAGAGGGGTGAAACCCCGAAACCGGTCCTAGGATGCTTGTTTCCGGTCCGGGAAGGACCTGGCTTGGCAGTTCGGGCTGGACTGTTCCCATGAGGCACAGGGTCAAGACTGATTTGCATATGGCCAGGTCTAACCTGGGGTGGCATGGTGAGCAAAAGAATGATGGATTTAACCCAGATCTCTTGACTGGGGGTGAATGTTTTGATTTGTTCTGCATTCCGTCCATCAATTGTGTGTCTTTTGCTTTCTTGCCCTAAGTGCGCCAGGTATGCCCAGACGTGGGTCCTGGGCTCACTGTGCCACTGGAATCAAGCTATCCTGGCTGAAGAGGGTGAAACCCCGAAACCGGTCCTAGGATGCTTGTTTCCGGTCCGGGAAGGACCTGGCTTGGCAGTTCGGGCTGGACTGTTCCCATGAGGCACAGGGTCAAGACTGATTTGCATATGGCCAGGTCTAACCTGGGGTGGCATGGTGAGCAAAAGAATGATGGATTTAACCCAGATCTCTTGACTGGGGGTGAATGTTTTGATTTGTTCTGCATTCCGTCCATCAATTGTGTGTCTTTTGCTTTCTTGCCCTAAGTGCGCCAGGTATGCCCAGACGTGGGTCCTGGGCTCACTGTGCCACTGGAATCAAGCTATCCTGGCTGAAGAGGGGTGAAACCCCGAAACCGGTCCTAGGATGCTTGTTTCCGGTCCGGGAAGGACCTGGCTTGGCAGTTCGGGCTGGACTGTTCCCATGAGGCACAGGGTCAAGACTGATTTGCATATGGCCAGGTCTAACCTGGGGTGGCATGGTGAGCAAAAGAATGATGGATTTAACCCAGATCTCTTGACTGGGGGTGAATGTTTTGATTTGTTCTGCATTCCGTCCATCAATTGTGTGTCTTTGCTTTCTTGCCCTAAGTGCGCCAGGTATGCCCAGACGTGGGTCCTGGGCTCACTGTGCCACTGGAATCAAGCTATCCTGGCTGAAGAGGGGTGAAACCCCGAAACCGGTCCTAGGATGCTTGTTTCCGGTCCGGGAAGGACCTGGCTTGGCAGTTCGGGCTGGACTGTTCCCATGAGGCACAGGGTCAAGACTGATTTGCATATGGCCAGGTCTAACCTGGGGTGGCATGGTGAGCAAAAGAATGATGGATTTAACCCAGATCTCTTGACTGGGGGTGAATGTTTTGATTTGTTCTGCATTCCGTCCATCAATTGTGTGTCTTTTGCTTTCTTGCCCTAAGTGCGCCAGGTATGCCCAGACGTGGGTCCTGGGCTCACTGTGCCACTGGAATCAAGCTATCCTGGCTGAAGAGGGTGAAACCCGAAACCGGTCCTAGGATGCTTGTTTCCGGTCCGGGAAGGACCTGGCTTGGCAGTTCGGGCTGGACTGTTCCCATGAGGCACAGGGTCAAGACTGATTTGCATATGGCCAGGTCTAACCTGGGGTGGCATGGTGAGCAAAAGAATGATGGATTTAACCCAGATCTCTTGACTGGGGGTGAATGTTTTGATTTGTTCTGCATTCCGTCCATCAATTGTGTGTCTTTTGCTTTCTTGCCCTAAGTGCGCCAGGTATGCCCAGACGTGGGTCCTGGGCTCACTGTGCCACTGGAATCAAGCTATCCTGGCTGAAGAGGGGTGAAACCCCGAAACCGGTCCTAGGATGCTTGTTTCCGGTCCGGGAAGGACCTGGCTTGGCAGTTCGGGCTGGACTGTTCCCATGAGGCACAGGGTCAAGACTGATTTGCATATGGCCAGGTCTAACCTGGGGTGGCATGGTGAGCAAAAGAATGATGGATTTAACCCAGATCTCTTGACTGGGGGTGAATGTTTTGATTTGTTCTGCATTCCGTCCATCAATTGTGTGTCTTTTGCTTTCTTGCCCTAAGTGCGCCAGGTATGCCCAGACGTGGGTCCTGGGCTCACTGTGCCACTGGAATCAAGCTATCCTGGCTGAAGAGGGGTGAAACCCCGAAACCGGTCCTAGGATGCTTGTTTCCGGTCCGGGAAGGACCTGGCTTGGCAGTTCGGGCTGGACTGTTCCCATGAGGCACAGGGTCAAGACTGATTTGCATATGGCCAGGTCTAACCTGGGGTGGCATGGTGAGCAAAAGAATGATGGATTTAACCCAGATCTCTTGACTGGGGGTGAATGTTTTGATTTGTTCTGCATTCCGTCCATCAATTGTGTGTCTTTTGCTTTCTTGCCCTAAGTGCGCCAGGTATGCCCAGACGTGGGTCCTGGGCTCACTGTGCCACTGGAATCAAGCTATCCTGGCTGAAGAGGGTGAAACCCCGAAACCGGTCCTAGGATGCTTGTTTCCGGTCCGGGAAGGACCTGGCTTGGCAGTTCGGGCTGGACTGTTCCCATGAGGCACAGGGTCAAGACTGATTTGCATATGGCCAGGTCTAACCTGGGGTGGCATGGTGAGCAAAAGAATGATGGATTTAACCCAGATCTCTTGACTGGGGGTGAATGTTTTGATTTGTTCTGCATTCCGTCCATCAATTGTGTGTCTTTTGCTTTCTTGCCCTAAGTGCGCCAGGTATGCCCAGACGTGGGTCCTGGGCTCACTGTGCCACTGGAATCAAGCTATCCTGGCTGAAGAGGGGTGAAACCCCGAAACCGGTCCTAGGATGCTTGTTTCCGGTCCGGGAAGGACCTGGCTTGGCAGTTCGGGCTGGACTGTTCCCATGAGGCACAGGGTCAAGACTGATTTGCATATGGCCAGGTCTAACCTGGGGTGGCATGGTGAGCAAAAGAATGATGGATTTAACCCAGATCTCTTGACTGGGGGTGAATGTTTTGATTTGTTCTGCATTCCGTCCATCAATTGTGTGTCTTTTGCTTTCTTGCCCTAAGTGCGCCAGGTATGCCCAGACGTGGGTCCTGGGCTCACTGTGCCACTGGAATCAAGCTATCCTGGCTGAAGAGGGGTGAAACCCCGAAACCGGTCCTAGGATGCTTGTTTCCGGTCCGGGAAGGACCTGGCTTGGCAGTTCGGGCTGGACTGTTCCCATGAGGCACAGGGTCAAGACTGATTTGCATATGGCCAGGTCTAACCTGGGGTGGCATGGTGAGCAAAAGAATGATGGATTTAACCCAGATCTCTTGACTGGGGGTGAATGTTTTGATTTGTTCTGCATTCCGTCCATCAATTGTGTGTCTTTTGCTTTCTTGCCCTAAGTGCGCCAGGTATGCCCAGACGTGGGTCCTGGGCTCACTGTGCCACTGGAATCAAGCTATCCTGGCTGAAGAGGGGTGAAACCCCGAAACCGGTCCTAGGATGCTTGTTTCCGGTCCGGGAAGGACCTGGCTTGGCAGTTCGGGCTGGACTGTTCCCATGAGGCACAGGGTCAAGACTGATTTGCATATGGCCAGGTCTAACCTGGGGTGGCATGGTGAGCAAAAGAATGATGGATTTAACCCAGATCTCTTGACTGGGGGTGAATGTTTTGATTTGTTCTGCATTCCGTCCATCAATTGTGTGTCTTTTGCTTTCTTGCCCTAAGTGCGCCAGGTATGCCCAGACGTGGGTCCTGGGCTCACTGTGCCACTGGAATCAAGCTATCCTGGCTGAAGAGGGGTGAAACCCCGAAACCGGTCCTAGGATGCTTGTTTCCGGTCCGGGAAGGACCTGGCTTGGCAGTTCGGGCTGGACTGTTCCCATGAGGCACAGGGTCAAGACTGATTTGCATATGGCCAGGTCTAACCTGGGGTGGCATGGTGAGCAAAAGAATGATGGATTTAACCCAGATCTCTTGACTGGGGGTGAATGTTTTGATTTGTTCTGCATTCCGTCCATCAATTGTGTGTCTTTTGCTTTCTTGCCCTAAGTGCGCCAGGTATGCCCAGACGTGGGTCCTGGGCTCACTGTGCCACTGGAATCAAGCTATCCTGGCTGAAGAGGGGTGAAACCCGAAACCGGTCCTAGGATGCTTGTTTCCGGTCCGGGAAGGACCTGGCTTGGCAGTTCGGGCTGGACTGTTCCCATGAGGCACAGGGTCAAGACTGATTTGCATATGGCCAGGTCTAACCTGGGGTGGCATGGTGAGCAAAAGAATGATGGATTTAACCCAGATCTCTTGACTGGGGGTGAATGTTTTGATTTGTTCTGCATTCCGTCCATCAATTGTGTGTCTTTTGCTTTCTTGCCCTAAGTGCGCCAGGTATGCCCAGACGTGGGTCCTGGGCTCACTGTGCCACTGGAATCAAGCTATCCTGGCTGAAGAGGGGTGAAACCCCGAAACCGGTCCTAGGATGCTTGTTTCCGGTCCGGGAAGGACCTGGCTTGGCAGTTCGGGCTGGACTGTTCCCATGAGGCACAGGGTCAAGACTGATTTGCATATGGCCAGGTCTAACCTGGGGTGGCATGGTGAGCAAAAGAATGATGGATTTAACCCAGATCTCTTGACTGGGGGTGAATGTTTTGATTTGTTCTGCATTCCGTCCATCAATTGTGTGTCTTTTGCTTTCTTGCCCTAAGTGCGCCAGGTATGCCCAGACGTGGGTCCTGGGCTCACTGTGCCACTGGAATCAAGCTATCCTGGCTGAAGAGGGGTGAAACCCCGAAACCGGTCCTAGGATGCTTGTTTCCGGTCCGGGAAGGACCTGGCTTGGCAGTTCGGGCTGGACTGTTCCCATGAGGCACAGGGTCAAGACTGATTTGCATATGGCCAGGTCTAACCTGGGGTGGCATGGTGAGCAAAAGAATGATGGATTTAACCCAGATCTCTTGACTGGGGGTGAATGTTTTGATTTGTTCTGCATTCCGTCCATCAATTGTGTGTCTTTTGCTTTCTTGCCCTAAGTGCGCCAGGTATGCCCAGACGTGGGTCCTGGGCTCACTGTGCCACTGGAATCAAGCTATCCTGGCTGAAGAGGGGTGAAACCCCGAAACCGGTCCTAGGATGCTTGTTTCCCGGTCCGGGAAGGACCTGGCTTGGCAGTTCGGGCTGGACTGTTCCCATGAGGCACAGGGTCAAGACTGATTTGCATATGGCCAGGTCTAACCTGGGGTGGCATGGTGAGCAAAAGAATGATGGATTTAACCCAGATCTCTTGACTGGGGGTGAATGTTTTGATTTGTTCTGCATTCCGTCCATCAATTGTGTGTCTTTTGCTTTCTTGCCCTAAGTGCGCCAGGTATGCCCAGACGTGGGTCCTGGGCTCACTGTGCCACTGGAATCAAGCTATCCTGGCTGAAGAGGGGTGAAACCCCGAAACCGGTCCTAGGATGCTTGTTTCCGGTCCGGGAAGGACCTGGCTTGGCAGTTCGGGCTGGACTGTTCCCATGAGGCACAGGGTCAAGACTGATTTGCATATGGCCAGGTCTAACCTGGGGTGGCATGGTGAGCAAAAGAATGATGGATTTAACCCAGATCTCTTGACTGGGGGTGAATGTTTTGATTTGTTCTGCATTCCGTCCATCAATTGTGTGTCTTTTGCTTTCTTGCCCTAAGTGCGCCAGGTATGCCCAGACGTGGGTCCTGGGCTCACTGTGCCACTGGAATCAAGCTATCCTGGCTGAAGAGGGGTGAAACCCCGAAACCGGTCCTAGGATGCTTGTTTCCGGTCCGGGAAGGACCTGGCTTGGCAGTTCGGGCTGGACTGTTCCCATGAGGCACAGGGTCAAGACTGATTTGCATATGGCCAGGTCTAACCTGGGGTGGCATGGTGAGCAAAAGAATGATGGATTTAACCCAGATCTCTTGACTGGGGGTGAATGTTTTGATTTGTTCTGCATTCCGTCCATCAATTGTGTGTCTTTTGTATTCAGAACGCTGCAGCTCATCTGGTTTTAGGGTTTCCCAAGAGATCGTCTGCCTCAAAAGCTCTGGCTAATTTACATTGGCTTCCAGTGGGAAAGAGAGTTATTTTTAAGGCAATGTGTTACTGCCACAAAATGTTGTGGAACAAAGGACCCAGCTATCTCAGAGCTCTCATTACACCTTACTTCCCTTCTCGGACTCTGCGATCATGAGGAACCCTGCAGACAAGAGTCCCCAGAGTCTGCAGGGCTAGAATGGGCGCTCGCTTGTTCAGCTACCTAGCTGCAAAAACACAGAATTCTCTTCCGCTCTCCCTGAAGGCCTGCTCTACTGAACGAGCCTTCCGCAAAGATTTGAATACATGGCTTTTCGGGTCCCTCTCTTAATCCATCCACTCTTGCCAAGTTCCGCTTGCCTCCCATTTGTCTTGTTTCAGCGCGGGGACACACCGTTTGGTGTAACCATGCTTCACAAATGACAATGATTGATTGATTGATTGATTGATTAATAGCATTGAAAAAGGACCGGGGAATCTAAATCATAATATTTGAGAATAAAAATTAAAATAGTGGGAGACTACTCATTTTAATAAGTGCCTCTCACCCCATAATAGATACAGAAAAGTTTTCCCACTGTTTTAAGAGATTGCGCACTTTATTTAATGTTGTAGCAAAATCTATTGCAAATAAATCTTCTGGTTTAGCGGTTACAAAGATCCACAGAAATCCTACTGCTAAAGTTGGTGAGTAATGAACCTGCATAGAGAGCGGTAGTATTTCGGAAGTGCAGTTAAAAGGTAGCGCTACTGATTTCAAATGGTTCATTTTGTACCCCCTATTGCCGTATATTCACCTATTTTGGAGGCATTCACTGCCTGTATAAGTTCTGCAAGGGTAATTGTAGAGATCAGAATCTCACTCTGTTCTGGAGTCAAAGTAGAAGTATTTAACCCTCCCAGCCACTTTTCCATTGCCTCTAGAGTAGTATTATGCGAGTCAGAATAAAGCTCCTTATAGTGGTTTAGAAAAATATTTCTTGTGGTTGAGAAGTGGTTCTTGCAGAAATGAGATCCAATATTTTTTAACGCAATTTACATTCGCCCTGCGTTTTACTGACGAAGCCAGGTATTTTCCTATGTGATCAGTCTCCTCATACCTTTTTTGTAAAACCGAGTTGTGATTCAAAATCTCTTTTGATATAAAGTAGTCATGAAGATTATATGTGGCTTGGATTCGTTTGGTTTTAGCCTCTTTTGTAGGGGAGGCTAAATAACTTGCTGATGCCTGGCTAAACTCTTTTGCAGCTGCAGTCTTTATTCTTTTACCATCTTTCTCTGATTAGTCTTGAATGCAATCATTTTGCCTCTGAAAAAGCCATTAAGGCACTAAAGCCATTAAGCCATTAAAGCACACTGAAAATTCTGGTGCTGTAATAATGTTCCGCTCTAAAAACTCCTCTAGTGCCTGCCGCATTTGGATGATAACTGCACATCAAATAATAAGGATTTATTAAATACCCATCTACTCTCAGCCTCTTGGTGAGCAGAGATTTTGAGATTGGCGGTAATTACCGCATAATCTGAGAATGGATTTTCTATTATTTCTGACTCAGTCCTTAAAAGTGACTGAGAAATAAGAAAGAAGTCAATACGAAAGGAATAGTGAAAGCGTCCAGAATGACAAGTAGTATACTTCCTATCCCTTGGATATTCGCATCGCCAGCAATCAACCAGGGCAAAATCTTGCATAAAATGTTGCAGAAGCTTTTTTGACTTAGGCTTTGTCTGTGGCTTGTTTGCCCGCGAGGAATCTAGAGTTGGGTCAATAAGAATATTAAGATCACCACCTAGCAGTAGCAGACCAGATTGCGCTTTTGAAAAATAAAAATAGATTGCAAGGTTTCGGGTAAGTCCTCAATGGGCAGAATAAATAGAGCCAGATGGGGAGGGAGATCTTTCATGCACCTGGTTCCCAAAATTTGGAACACACAGCCCAGGGATGTACGCATGCTAACTAACGAACTAGCCTTCAGGAAGAGACTCAAAACATGGCTCTTTCCTTAAACTCCCGCCTTAGGTTTGTCAGATCAGGATCGCTGTTGTTATGTTTTTCCTAGCGCTGGGAAGCCCATGGGCAGCTATGCGCTTTACAAATCCATAAACATAAACATAATTGTTAACAACATTAACCCCTTCGCTGCTAGGCCTTTTCCCCCCCTGTGCTAAGCCTTTTTTTGGCTATTTGGGGTATTGCGCGCTTAGGCCCCTGTAACTTTTTGACCACATAAGGTATCCACGCCAAATTTGCGTCCTTTTTTTCTAACATCATGGGGATTGTAAAGGTACCCAGGGTTTGTGGATTCCCCTGGAGGGGGACCCAGAAATTAGCCAAAATACAGCAAAATTTGTTTTTTTTGGGAAAAATGCGAAAAAGGGCTACAGATGAAAGCGTCTTGTTTTTTCCTGCAAATGGCATCAAAAAGGGGTTGTGGTGCTGAAATCACCATCTTCCCAGCTTTCAGGGAAAAGCAGACTTTTGTCAGAAAACCAACTTTTTTACACAGTTTTGGCATTTTTCTGGGACATAGCCTATTTTTGCTATTTTTTGTGCTTTCAACCTCCTTCCAGTTAATGGTAGAAATGGATGGGTATGAAACCAATAATGGATCCTGGAAAGCCATACATTTCTGAAAAGTAGACAAAATTTTGAATTCAGCAAGGGGTCATTTGTGTAGATCCTTAAAGTTTTCCTTATAGAAACTAACAGTTAAATGAAGGAAAAATTGAAAATTAGTTGAAAAAAACAGCCATTTGTGTCAACGTTTTCACCTGTAACTTCTTCTAATTATGACAGCTATTTGAAAGCAATATACCGTTATATCCGCTGGACCTTTCTGGTTGTGGGGATATATAGGACTTGTAGGTTCACCAAGAACCCGACGAACCCAGAGCCAATAACTGAGCAGCATCTTGCAATGGTTTTTTATTATGTACCGGGTATATAGCAATTATTTTGGGAAAATGTATACATGGAAAAATTGTTATGAAAGACACCTATGTATTTCGGAAATGGGAACAAAATATAGATTTTAGAAACAGTAGATATTTGCACATTTCCGAAATTGGGAGTACCCATACTAGCATGAGAATTATAGGTCATTTTTCAAAATGACTTATTTTTTACACATTGTCTTTCATTTGGAAGGCAGAAATGCATCGAAAGTCAATAGGTAATAACAGTTGCTCTACAATTCTGTGTTACCCTAAGTCTCCCGATAAAAATGGTACCTCACTTGTGTGGGTAGGCCTTGTGCCCACAACAGGAAATGGCTCAAAATGCAACGTGGACGTACCACATTTTCACAATGAAAAATTACCCTTTTTTTGCAAAGTGCCTAGCTGTAGTTTTTGAACCCTAGCTCTGCGGGCACTTAGGGAAACCTAGCAAACCTATACATTTTTGAAAACTAGACACCCAGGGGAATTCAGGATGGGGTGACTTGACTGGCTCTCACCAGGTTCTGTTACCCAGAATCCCTTGCAAACCTAAAAAATTGGTAAAGAAAACACAAGTTCCTCACTTTTCTGTGGTGGAAAGTTTTGGAATCTGCGTGGATCCACAAAATTCCACCCACCCCGAATTCCCCAAGGTCTTCTGAAAAAAATTGTACCTCACTTGTGTGGGTAGGCCTAGTGCCCGCGACAGGAAGCAGCGCAAAACGCAACGTGGTCACACCTCAATTTCGCAGTGAAAAATGACGCTGTGTTGTCAATTTGCCTAGCTGTAGTTTTTGAACCCTAGCTCTGCCGGCACCTAGGGAAACCTAGCAATCCTATACATTTCTGAAAACTAGACACCCAGGGGAATCCAGGATGGGGTGACTTGACTGCCTCCCACCAGGTTCTGTTACCCAGAATCCCTTGCAAACCTAAAAAATTGTCCCAAAAACACATTTTCCTCACATTTCTGTGGTGGAAAGTTCTGGAATCTGCCTGGATCCACAAATTTCTACCCACCCCGCGTTCCCCAAAGTCTTCCGAGAAAAATGGTACATCACTTGTGTGGGTAGGCCTAGTGCCCGCGACAGGAAATGGCGCAAAACACAATGTGGTCACACCTCAATTTCGCAGTGAAAAATGACCCTTTTTTGCAAAGTGCCTAGCTGTAGTTTTTGAACCCTACCTCTGCCGGCACCTAGGGAAACCTAGCAAACCTATACATTTTTGAAAACTAGACACCCAGGGGAATCCAGGATGGGGTGACTTGACTGCCTCCCACCAGGTTCTGTTACCCAGAATCCCTTGCAAACCTAAAAAATTGTCAAAAAAACACATTTTCCCCACATGTCTGTGGTGGAAAGTTCTGGAATCTGCGTGGATCCACAAATTTCCACCCACCCCGTGTTCCCCAAAGTCTTATGAGAAAAATGGTACCTCACTTGTGTGGGTCGGCCTAGTGCCTGCGACAGGAAACGAAGCAAAACGCAACGTGGTCACACTTCAATTTCGCAGTGAAAAATGACCCTTTTTTGGCAAAGTGCCTAGGTGTCGTTTTGAACCCTAGCTCTGCCGGCACCTAGGGAAACCTAGCAAACCTATACATTTTTCAAAACTAGACACCCAGGGGAATCCAGGATGGGGTGACTTGACTGCCTCCCACCAGGTTCTGTTACCCAGAATCCCTTGCAAACCTAAAAAATTGTCAAAAAAAACACATTTTCCCCACATTTCTGTGGTGGAAAGTTCTGGAATCTGTGTGGATCCACAAATTTCCACCCACCCCGCGTTCCCCAAAGTCTTCTGAGAAAAATGGTACCTCACTTGTGTGGGTCGGCCTAGTGCCCGCGACAGGAAACGGCGCAAAACGCAACGTGGTCACACCTCAATTTCGCAGTGAAAAATTACCCTTTTTTTGCAAAGTGCCTAGCTGTAGTTTTTGAACCCTAGCTCTGCCGGCACCTAGAGAAACCTACCAAACACACACATTTCTGAAAAGTAGACACCCGGGGGCTTCCAGGGAGGTATGGCTTGCGTGGATCCCCCAACGTTTCCTTACCCAGAATCCCCTGCAAACCTCAATTTTAGCTGAAAAAATCACTTTTTTCACACATTTTTGTGTGGGAAAGCGTGGCATCACTGGCCTCACACAAATTTCCTACCACCTAGCGTTCCCCCAGGTCTCCCGATAAAAATGGTGCCTCACTTGTGTGGGAGGCCCAAGTACCCGCGACAGGCAAGGGCCCAAAACGTAGTGAGGCGACATCAAAATTGCCTATCTCAAAACCACCTGGTTTTGCAAGGGGGGTCACCTGGGTTTTTGGTCCCGTGCTCGGCGGGCACCTAGAGAAACCTACCAAACACACACTTTCTGAAAAGTAGACACCCGGGGGCTTCCAGGGAGGTATGGCTTGCGTGGATCCCCCAACGTTTTCTTACCCAGAATCCCCTGCAAACCTGACATTTTGCTGAAAAAATCCCTTTTTTCACACATTTTTGTGTGGTAAAGTTGTGGCATCACCGGGCTGACACAAATTTCCTACCACCCAGCGTCCCCCCAGGTCTCCCGATAAAAATGGTGCCTCACTCGGGTGGGAGGCCCAAGTACCCGCGACAGGCAAGGGCCCACAACGTATTGAGGCGACCTCAAAATGGCCTTTCACACAACGACCTGGTTTTGCAAGGGGGGTCCCATGACGTTTTGGCCTGGGGCTCGGCGGCCACCTAGGGAAACCTACCAGACCCACACATTTCTGAAAAGTAGACACCCGGGGGATTCCAGGGAGGTATGGCTTGCGTGGATCCCCCAACGTTTTCTTCCCCAGAATCCCCTGCAAACCTGACATTTTGCTGAAAAAATCCCTTTTTTCACACATTTTTGTGTGGGAAAGTATGGCATCACCGGGCTCACACAAATTTCCTACCACCCAGTGTTCCCCCAGGTCTCCCGATAAAAATGGTGCCTCACTTGTGTGGGAGGCTCAAGTACCCGCGACAGGCAAGGGCCCAAAACGTAGTGAGGCGACATCAAAATTGCCTATCTCAAAACCACCTGGTTTTGCAAGGGGGGTCACCTAGGTTTTTGGCCCCGTGCTCGGCGGCCATCTAGGGAAACCTACCAAACCCACACATTTCTGAAAACTAGACACCCGGGGGCTTCCAGGGAGGTATGGCTTGCGTGGATCCCCCAACGTTTCCTTACCCAAAATCCCCTGCAAACCTCAATTTTAGCTGAAAAAAATCAAAAAAACGCAAATTAAAAACATATCCTGTCCTACTCTCAGACAACATATACAGCTTAATTCCATAGCGTGCCCTCTTGCTAGGAATGTACTGCCTAAAAACCAAACGGCCCTTGAACAGGACCAAAGACTCATCAATAGATATTTCTTTCCCTGGAGTATAGATCTCTGAAAATCGATCTACAAAGTGATCAAGAACAGGCCGAATCTTAAAAAGACGGTCACATTCAGGGTGATCTCGTGGCAACGCCAAACCATTATCAACAAAATGCAGCATCCGAAGCAAAAGTAAATACCGATCACGAGTCATAACTGCAGGAAATATGGCCGTTGCCATCAAGGGACTGGTAGACCAATATGAACCCATGGACGGCTTCCTTATCAAACCCATCAAAAAAGTAAAACCCAAAACTTCTTCATCTCTTCCAGATTTGTGGGACTCCACCGGGTAGCTCTAGAATGGGGCCTAAGTCTGGCACTGTTGTCCCTCAAAAACTGTTCAGCATACAAATTAGTCTGCTCAACAATCTCACCCAAAAATACATCATCCATAAACAACTGAAAATACTGTATAGGCAAATAATGTTCACAATCCACTCTACACCCTGCATAACCACTAAAGGCAGGTAACACCAGCTGCACCATGTTTGGATCAACCCAGAGTCCAGCACTTCCAGTAGGAAGCCTAGCAGCCCCAGGCTGCAATCCAGATGCCTCTTGCACCATCGGCACAGCAGTATCGTCCTCTAAAACAGGCACTTCATCCGCACTGAGAGTACCTTCATCATCCGATGATTCCATGTGGAGAGAAAACTCACTGCCTGAATCTTCCCCTCCCTCCTCTCCCTCAGACGCACTGTCAGTCTCATAATCCTGCTCAGAGGAAGATTCAAGAAGCAAACCAACCACCTGCTGAGCAGTCATTCTACGGCTAGCCATAATGCTTACTAATAAAGGTAACTTGTCAAACAAGTCAACAACAACAAACACTTTGTAAAATAAGTAATAAACAAAATGCACCTTTATCAGAAATACCTATATACTCCAAAACGATACCACTCACTTGCCAGAAGCAGCTAAACTCACCAACACCTACTCTGCACAGACACAGTATGGATCAACTATATCCCACTAAAAAAAGAAAAAAGAAAATTACACATAAGACAATGCAAAACACATCGCAAAGAATTTCATGCTCAAAACACTAACTAAATATGCTGCCATTATGACACCACTTACAAAAAATTTCATTCATACATGACAATAATACTCATTTGGAGTAAATCCAACAAAAATGTTTTTCTTACCAAAAAAATGCAACTACGCAAAACTGCAGAACAACCACTGTCGAAACCGCAAACAGGAATCAAAAGCTTTACACTAGAATAAAAAGGAGAAAAAAACATTACAATCACATATGCAAATAATGCACCAGTCCACACACAATCCACCAGCCAAGCTAAGGGGTAGGTGGGCCTAAGAGTATAAATAAAATATTCACCCCCGTAAAAGAGGAGCAATCCTTGCCCTTGAGGCCACTCCCCAACACAAAAATTTAAAAAAAACCTGGTGTCTAGTGGCTTCTGCCCCCCTTGGGGGCAGATGGGCCTAAAAACATACTGCTATTCTGCCACCCAAAGAGGGCAGAAATGGCCACAATCATCCTCCCATAAAGGGGAGCAACCCTTGTCCAAGGGGCCGCTCCCCAACATAAAAACCCTGGTGGCCTAGTGGCCCTACAAAAAACAAATCAGCCGATCTGCCCCTCAGGGTGGCAGGGTGGCAGAAACGGCCAAATTAATGCTCCCTAAGGGGAGCAACCCCTTGCCCAAGGGGCCACTACCCACAAATAAATCCCTGGTGGTCTAGTGGGCACTATATCAATAAAAAATTGGGCGATCTGCCCCCCATGGGGGCAGACAGCCACAAACAATGCCCCCAAAGGGGAGTGACCCTTGCCCAAGGGGCCACTCCCCACAGTTTGTCCCTGGTGGTCTAGTGGGAAAAGGCCTAGCAGCGAAGTTATGTAATATGTGACAAAAGTTCTCTTTCTTTGAAAGTATTGTGGATGATGTTATGTTTTTAACCACAAGGGTTGCCATTATAAAACGACTCCTTCTTTCCAATAACGAGGTCGCAAGAATCAGTTCGGTAGGAAAAGCCCTAACAAGTCCTTCTTCTAACGGCGTCGGCTGTGACTCATCCGGTAAATCTTGCTCGTTGACGTCTTCGCTGGAACAAGGCATATGCCCCTCCTCTTATGTCTATTGGTGACAAAAAAGCCATGTGACTCCTTGTTTTCATTCCTGTCTCATCACAGCTGTGTGTGACTCTTTCTGTCCTTTTGTGTTGCCTCCCGTGACCTGGTTAGCGCGAGGTGTCCGAAGCGTATAAACATTCACTTTATTTCATAAAATGTTAGTGTAAATCTACTCAGATTATATTTGCAGTCCAGTGCCTGTGTTGCCAACTAAGGATTGATACTGCTCACAGCCTGACCTTCTCTACTTCACCACATTTTGTAAATCGTGGGCAATTCACTTAATTTCACTTGGCCTCAATTCCCATGTTCACATTAGTCTGAGCCTATACCAAGCGCTGGATCAATTATTGGTTTACATTTTACAGTTAGATCAACCCTGTCTTGTAGTGTCAAAATGTTATGGGTTGATTTGCAAAGCTACTTATGCATGCACTTTTGGTTTACATGTGCAAATGTTGGTTTTGCTAAAAGATACACTAGCATAAAGATTTTTTTATGAACAAATCTATTCACTGGGATGGAAGAAGACGGTAAGTTGTAGTTTCTGGGCTGGGAAATCCTGTAAATTAGTGCTCATCCAGAAACTTGCATGCTTAAAATATTCACCAACTCATCTCAATTCATTCCCACAGAGGAAAAAGTCATAAATGTACTCCTGAAAAGTGAAGGAGTAAAACTTTTTCCAGGGTGGGACGGGATCCCCCACTAATAAAAAGATGTGGCTGTAGGGAAGCATACAACTGTAGCTTGTATGCACATACACAGAACATGAACCCCCAGTTGATGGCATGGGTTAATATTGGCGCGATCTGCCCCCCCCCAGGGGGCAGACCGCCAAAACATATGGGCCTCAAAAGGGGAGCGACCCTTGCCTAACAGTAATTCCTAATAAAATAAAATTTTAAAAAAATTCCCTGGTGTCTAGTGGGCATTCCTGCTGCACGATCGTGCAGCAGGAATGCACAAAAGAGGCATCGGGGGAAAGGAAAACCCTTTCCTTTCCCCCGAGGCCTCTTTTCTTTGAATGCCCCCCTCCCCAGAGCCAAAACTTACCTTTCTTCCCCGACACGCTGAAAGCAAATGGCTTCCAGCGCGTCTGGGGAGAAAGGAAACCTCAATGACGTCAGCGCGCTCGCGCGCTGACGTCATTGATGATGTGTACGGGGGCGGGGGAGGCAGGGGAAGGGCTTCCCTGCCTTCCCCAGTAAAAATTCCGAGATCGATGTCCCACGGGGGAGCGCCAGCGCTTCCCCGTGGGTGGGTCCCATGACGAGCTGGACTCGTCATGAGCACACGCCCACTGTGTGCCATGACGAGTCCAGCTCGTCATGGGCACTGAAGGGGTTAATCAACTGCCTCGATATCTTCATCTGTACCCATAACCATCTAGCACCATGGTCTTTGTGAACCACTGTTATTTCACATTGAAGATCTTTTACTACTAACAAAGGTACACCCCTAATGGCTGCATTAGATGAGGCATACAACTCGTGTTGGATAAATCCCAGAATTCTTCCGAGTGAAGCTCCTTCTTTATAGTGTATCTCCAGTACTAAGATCATATGGGCTTGTAATGATTTAAACCAGGACAACATAGACCGACCCTTCACTCTATTATTAAACCTGTTCACATTGCATGAAGTAAATTTTAAACATTTATGGGCATACACCAAATTAAATATATACATTGTGTGGTTTAAAAAAAGCGCAAATTCTGCACTCTACTTTTGTTGCCACCTCTTTTTTTAGATTTGCTCCTACCCTCCTACCTAACCCACCCTCCCCTCCCCAACCCTTCCCCTGTAGCAGACCACCCTGGAGGGCCCACCACATCTCGGGTCCTTGCCCAGGCATGCCTATCACCCTCCACCCACATTCTCTTTTATGGAGTGCCTCGGAATGGCACCTAGAAGCTATCCTCCAAGGAAGCTGCGGCAAAAACAAAAAATGAAGAAAAGAAGCAGAACACTAGATGAGAACAAACAGAGGGGCATATTTACAAGCCCCTATCGCCACCACAACCTCACTTTCAGTGACGTTGTGATGGTGATAGGGGCCTCGCCTTATTTACAAGGCAGCATTAAGCTACTTAACATGGCTAAATGCTGCCTTGTAAATAAGGCATCCTTTCACGCACTGGCGTAACGAAACTTGAGGGGGGCCCCCTGCAAGGTACGTGGAGGGGCTCCCTCCAGACTAAATCGGGAGCTCTCCTGCCAGAGTACTGTTATATGGCCATTAGGGTCATTGACGACATTGCTAAGTTAGCATGAGCTTTGCTGCCATGATGCTGCTTTTGCGCAGGTTACTACATGACTTTATTTTTTGCAAGACTCCGTTTATGCCTTTCACATGAGAACTGTCTGGCTTTCATGTTTTCTGCTGAGTTCCTGGAGTTTAGTCTGAACACGATGTGCAAGGTCGATAAACAATGCCCCTTGTTATTCTGTTCTGGTCAGTCCATAGCACCTAGACATAACATGCTAAACACAGCTGCAATGGTGGAGACTCGTGCTTTGATATTGCGGGGATGCATGTTGTTTTAACACACACTTGGAGAGAGCCCTTTCCATGGAGAAGAGCTACGCTGTTCCTATGATGTAAACCTTACATCCAGGCTTTAAGGTATGGGGTCTGCTGTCAAAGCCCAGAGATCTTCCTTTATATAATAAACTTCTTCCAGTCAAGGGGAGGGTGGTTAGGCCTTATAGTCCTTTTTCCACTGTCTTTATATAATGACTTCCCCCTTTGTACACTATGGAAGTGTAACAATGCTAATTGTTTTGAGTTTATGCATTTTGCTGCTGGTAGTGGCTCGTATACTGTATTGTAGAGCGCGATAGTTAAAATAAACATTTTAAACTAGTACAGTGACTCTGCCAATTCTTATTGTGGACAAGTACGAGTGAGCGAGCGAAAGGGTATGTCTTGCTACCGCAATTCCTGAGAGAGTCGGGAGTGTTGTGTTCTGGGTTGTCTAATCATTTGTAGCTTTGTGATTTTTGGAGGAGAACGAATGAGACACTATAGCTAGTCGGTTTTCGGATTTTGGGCACTAAGGTGATAGGTTGGTACACCCCTATACACCGAGGTCCTGTTTTCCTGCGCATAGTTCTGTGTAGGTGCAGAATCCCCACAACATGGTGCCGCCAACGTTTGGTCTGGTTCTTATCTGCGAAACTCTTGAGTAGTGCTTGTCAAAAAAAAACCTCACTTCTGTTTCCGGAGACGGCTGTGACGGTGTAGCCTCCTATATTGTGATATAAGTTATAGGTTTTTCAAGCTTGAATTTTAAAAGGTCGTTCTTTTTCTTTTAACCCTTTGTTGCGCTGCCACGCATAGGTTGTTATTCTCTCTAATTCATTATGGCGGTTGCCATAACAGCTCCTAACCGTGCACCGCTCAGGGCTTATTTAAATCAGTATGGGGTACCTGATGCAGGTGTTGAGCTTATCTTTGTTGCAGAGGCGGATCCAGCCTTCCGCTTTGAGGTATTTTATTCTTGGGTCACCTTTTCGGCAGTCGAGGGAGCAGACAATCTGTTTCACGAATATACTGCCACCACGATTCCGCGGGAATATAGACCATAGAGGACTCTTGAGGTTCCGCTCACAGCTTGGCAACACCAAATTTGGTTTAATGGCACCCTTCCTCACCCAATAACGCCGGTCTGTTTAGGCCCTTTGTCGATAGACGGGCCACATGGCCCGTTTTGGCTGGGTATACCCCACACTCACGTTATCTGACATCTGCAACGCTTGCAGAACTCCGCGTATTACATACTTCCTTGATACGTGTGCATAGAGCTGTTATACAGTTCATGTCGCGCAACTTTCAGGCGGGACCACCTGGCGTTGCTGCACAACCCGCAGGACCTGGTGGTGTAACCATCAGTCCTCTTATGGTTAATTCAGTGATGGGCAAACGTCCGCAAAACAAGGATGAGTCCCCTTATTGGCTTGCTGAAAACTTTGGACAACTGGAGGCTGTTTTTCCAAATACCACTCCGGTGGAGAAACACAGGATTAGGCCTGGGCGTTGAACTCCGCTCCGTTCACGGAGTTTGCAGAGTTTTCTGCACTCCGCGGACCTCGCGGAGTGCAAGAAAACCCCGCTTCGCGTAGTGCAGCGGAGTTTTTTCCCTGCTCGCGCTCGCGAACGGTAAGTTCGCGAGCGCGAGCTACTGCTCGGGTAGAATTTCTACCCGAGCTGCAGAAAGACCAGCGCGAACAGCAGTTCGCACTACACTCCGCCACTTGCGGACCTTCGCTGAGTTTTTTTGTAACTTTGCGAAGTTCCACGTAGCAAAACTCTGCGAACTACGCCCAGGCTTACACAGGATCTTAACTATAAGTTTGCCTGAAGACTTAATTCCTGAATTAGTTGATTGTAACACCTGGGGAAAGGTGTTTGCGGCGGTATATTCGAAGTGTTTCGGGACTCCCTCCATGACCGTACTCCCTTCCATGATAAAACGTGTTCAAGATGAGCACGGAGCTGAAGCGGCTGTAGAGTTGGGAATGAGACTGATGGGGGTGTTCGACGTGGTTGCTGACATGATCCTTGCTAATGTCAACAGTGATGCTGTAAGCTTTCAAGTGGCAAAGCACTTGGAGGCTGTCGCAGACAAGCTGCGCGAATTACCAAAGATTATTGCACAGGCTTATAAAACCATAGGCCGCAATAGTCTGGGAGCTAAGCCTTTTACTCAAACACAGACACAATTTCAAATTCAACAAAAAGCCCGGACTGATAAAGGCGGGCGCCCGTTCTTTCCTAAAAAGAACTGGAAAAATAAGAAACAGGGGTAGCAACAGCAGAAGCAAGGTTCGCGTACTTATGACTTGCGCGATCGCGCGAAAATTAAGACTACTGATCGATTTTAGGTCCCTGATCAGCGCTCTCCTCGTTCTTTACAGGACCCATCGGACTCTCAAGTCGGTGGAGGGGAGCGTCAGGATCGAGGCAAAGGTACAACCACTCACCTGGGACGAGATCAACCTCGACAGTTTGACGTTAAAGCCAATCAAGAGGACCTGCCTCGTTTTTGACCCCCGTAACAGAAGAAAAAAGTTGCCGCTTTAACAGCGAGATATGCCTCAGACGGTGAGAACGCGACTCCTGGACTGGACGTGGGCAGTGACTCTGCTCGACAGCGCAGCGAAGGTTACCATAGTGCGGGAGGCACTGCGTCGCTGTCTGGAGGCGACAGCAACTGATACATTCATTACAGTAGAAACTGCAGATACCCGGGTTGCCCCCCCCGGATAGACTCTATGAGATTATTTTCCAAATTAAAGGTGATATACCGCGTCCAGGCAAATCGGTTTTCTGGGAAAATGTAACCTCCTCATACGACATTTTGCTGGCGGAGGCAGATTGGCCTCCACCCTTTGTGCTAGCAGCTTCTCGAGGGGAGGACATGATACTTCCGAGTTTTTCGTGTTACGTCCCTGAGGAACATGCTAAGGCTTACGCAGCTGAGTGGGCTCTGGCCCTTGCCCCGGCGGTATACCGTAATCAGGTGGGCTGGGATATTGATTCACCGGCTCATGAGATACCTTTATGCTCTATGCCACAGCCACAACCGCAATATCCAATCAGACGTGAAGCTAAGGCTCAAGTTTGTGACATTCTAACACAGTTAGAGTATCAGGGTGTGATTGAATCATGTACATCACCGATGAATAATCCTTTATTTACGGTATCAAAACCTGACGGTTCATATTGCATTGTATTGGATTACAGAAACTTGAATAGTCATTGTCGCACTTTTGCAGTGCAAAACACACACAGCTCTGCGCCGGTGAACAATCTTGTTCGTAAAAAATACAAAACTACACTGGATATTTCCAATGGTTTCTACAGTCATAATCTCGACTTGACAGCGTTTACTGCCGTTGGAAATCAGAAAAAATCTACGCGTTTGCCTATGGGGTATAAAACAGCCCCGGGGCATTTGCAGCACGTGTTGTGTCTTTGTTGCACGACATAGATCCAGATGCGTTCTCGTACGTTGATGACATTTATCTGAAGGACGACGAACTTATGCTGCATCTTGTCCGAGTCGACCGAATCATTTTATCGTTTGCCGACTATGGAAACAAGTTTAATTTTGCAAAATCGCACAACGCTCATTTGGCGGTACTCTTTTTTGGCTATGAGCTCAATAATGAAGGTAAGGGGTTAGCCCCCACTTCCTAGAGAAATGTGCACAATTGCAACCCCCTTCTACACTGAAAAAATGTCAGTCTTTGCTGGGATTTTTTAATTTTGGGAGGACATACATTCCCGATTATGCCCAGCGTATCAAACCACTTTATGCGTTGATACAACCAACACATTCTTCTGCCAGCTGGCTTCCGGAACATACCTCTATCCTACATTCTTTGCAATCTGACATGCTTGCAACTAACTACTTGTTGACGCGTGATAACACCACGAACATGGTGATACGAATAGTACCATGGGCAGTGGGTTTCACTTACTTGACGTTCAATGAGGGGGACACAGTACCTATTGCATACAAATCACATTTGTACACTGCAGCTGAAATGCGTTTTTCAAATGTTGAAAATTTTTTGACAACGGTCCAGATGGCAGTTCTGAAGGAACGCTCACTGGCGCAAGGTAAACGCATTCTTATGGTCACGCCCTTCCCTGCTTTGGAGGCCGTGTCTAAGGCAAGTGTACCTAACTCTAAGGCACTACATTCCCGTTGAATACAACGGGCTACTTCTTTGACATCAACAGATGTCCCGTTTATCTTTGACCCTGCACTTCAGACACAGGAGTTTTTACAGTATGAACATGTTCATCCTCCTCCCTTGTCTTTGCTTCCTTTGGACGAGTACCAATGTATCATTTATACTGATGGCTCGGCTCGACCGACCACCGGTTCCAAACACGCTTATTCAGCGGCTTGCACAATTGTTGCTGGCTCAATTTTCAATGGAGAATTTAAGTCTTCCATAGTGCATACTCAAGCACTTGGGGACTGTACGGCACAATTGGCGGAGCTGCGTGCTCTTGTTCTTGCTCTCGAGTTTGCTGATCCTAATGTGAATACTCTTATTGTATGCGATTCTTATTACTGTGTTCAGTCTTTTAATGACAACTTATTCTTTTGGTCTCAAAATGACTATCGAGACTCTAATGGCAGCGCAATTAAGCATAAAACGCTTTGGGTTAGAGTGGCAGACCTTAAACAACGTCTGCCCCTCACACATGTTATACATACTCTTGGCCATCAACGTGTGGGAGCACATGCTCTTGGTAATTTTTTGGCTGTCGAAGCGGCCATATCTGCAGTAGCCACGTGTTCCGTAGCAGCAGTTACAAGGTCCATGACTAAAATTGATAATGATATTCTGGCAGCGGTGGCTGCTACGAAGGAGGGAACTGCTTATCCTCAGGGTTTCCCTTCGAAATACTCATCATATAACTCCCGAACAGGTTCCTTATGCTAAGATTCCTTCAGTTGGGGATCGGCTGATTCACAACTTGGACCGCAGACTTGCTCTGATTAAAGCCGCACATGAGGGCATGGCTTCTGCTCATGCCGGTGTGTCAGCGACAGTCTCGATTTTACAGCAACGTTATTGGTGGCGTGGTTTATATAAACAGACCCGTAATTATGTACTTTCTTGTGACATTTGTCAACAAATTAAACCGTCTACGGTCGCGCGCCCACCACAAACACAGCTGTGTATTTCTAATCAGCCATTTGACTGTGTATATCTTGATCACTTCGGTCCTTTCTCTTCTGATACTGCGTATAAATATATATTTGTTGCAGTTGATTTGTGCACTAGATTCCTTTGGGTTTGGCCACAACTCAGTGCTGACGCTCGAAATGTCATCAGGGATTTGCGTGTCTTTGTCGGGATGTTTGCCTGTGGCACCTTCCATTCGGACCAAGGTCCAGCGTTCGCCTCTAAGGCGTACAAGGATGCGATGAAATCAATGGGGGTGCTGGTGCAGTTTTCGTCTCCATACAGGCCTGAGGGCAATTCAATTGTGGAGCGAATGAACCGTGACTTAAAGCAATCCTTGACAGCTAGAGTCTTAGGTACTGGCAGGAACTGGCTGGCCCATTTGTATGGTGTTCAATGTGCACTCAATAATCTCCCTAGAAGATCTCTGGGTGGGCGGACCCCATAGGAAATGCTCTTTGGCATTAAAATGTTTGTGCCAGACCTTGATGGTCTAGACGTTGTGGCGGCTGCCACAACCTTTGACGTAGATAATCATTCTACTGTGTTACAGGATCTTCAAAAGACCCATGACAACTACGCAACTGGACATTTATCCTCTTCCAGTGATGCAGCACTGCTGATTCCGGTTGCCGGCTGGCTTCCTAAGGTTGGAGATCTGGTACGAGAAAAGCTGAAGAACATGAAAGCATTTGGTAGCTCCTATCGTGCACCAGTTCCAGTACTTGGATTGAAGGGCACTCGTACAGTCATTTTACCACCTTTACCTGGTCGCAAAGACAACAGATACATCTCAGTGGACAATGTCAAGTTACACCATCTGGCCGATTCTGAATAGTGTAACACCTGCCGTTTCCTGCAACACTATTTCTCTGAATCCAGTATACTCAACCTCTACGACTAATGCCTGTACCGGTGAGGATGAGATGGAAACTACTGTTGATCTTTCGCCTGTTCTGCCTCCATCCTCTTCACCCGCAGATGTCAAGTATACATATCCCACAGATGAGTCCCAGAGGGAAGTGCCGAGCGATCCTCGACCATAGGTACTCAAAGTATGGCCCGAGGGCCACTTGCGGCCCTCCAGACCTTTAAATGCGGCCCCGTGTGGAAAACAACAGCAGAAGCAGTCAGCAGCCATTGTTCTGCCTGTTAATCATTCCTCGTGGCTGCATTCATAGTAAAAAAAAAAAGGCATCAAAGGAACATGCTCAAGAAATTTGTGATTCGCCTGCTCACATGTGCTCCCTCACCTTCTTGCTTAGTGACGTCACTCGCTTGCGGAGCGGCAGAGGAAGAGGCATTTAATAAGGGCATGCAGGTTGCTTGCTTTCCGTTCCAGCCCAGCATAGACATAAGCATCAGCCACTGCGGGGGAAACTACTGCTGTGCTGCAGGTCTCTGCAACCTCAGTAACCAAACGGCGGTAGCCACAGCCACGAAGGCGGTCCGTCATCAACATCAGTCAGTCATATCCGTGCCACCGGCCTTTTCAGCAGCACCAATCTGTGCAAGTTTTGAACCTTCCCAAGGTAAAGGTGTGCTTTTTATCCATGTTACCACGCTATGCCTGTCCAATAGTTCTCCCTCCTTCACCTCCCAATGAGCACATGTAATTATAGTGCCTTCTGAATAAGACACCTGCAGTTTAAGCTACGAGCCTCCCTGGTACCAAACCGGGTCCCCTCCTTAGAGCAGGCGGGCCTCTGTAAACATTCCTACGTTACTGTATGAAGCATGCTGTGATTCTGCCTTGTTCTTCAAACAGGTCTCTCAGAGATGTGGTGCGGGTTTGGAGAATGGTTTTCACGGAGAGATCCCAGATGCTCAGTGACATTCAGTGTGATTATAGGTAATGTGTCTGTAGCGCCACGCTAGTCACTGAGTTCCCGCTTTACACAATGAGTAGGAATGCATCCAAGTGTGACCCAGTGACATGTGTCCTAGTGAGGGCCAAGTTGACTAATAATTGATTCCCGTCCCAGCTGTATATTGGGGGCAACCATGAATTAATTAATTAATTAAATGAATGGACCTATATTTATACATCTCGACCAGCAACTCAAAGGGCATCCCCGAACTAGCAAGAGTGGACTCTTACAAGTAAAATTAACCGACCTAGATTAATCTTGCTTGAAAAAACATGTTTTCATTGTTTTTCTCAAAGGTGCAGGTCCAAGGTTTTAATATCCCTGCCACATGCAGTGCTGCTTCCGATCTATACCTAGTTAAATGTGCAGCCCCCAGACTCATCTGTGCCGTATCGCATGCACGGTATAGTGCCCTTGCACCCCTGCCCGTACACTACAGCTCTGTGATGCATCAGTGCCTCGTGCCTCATACAGCACACTGCCCCTGCACCCCTGCCCCATACACTACATCTCAGCGACCATCTGTGCCTCATGAACGTTACAGCACAGGGCCTTTGCATCCCTGCCCCATACACCACAGCTCTGTGACCATACATGCCCCATGCACCGTACAGCACAGGGCCCTTGCATTCCTGCCCTGTACACTGAAGATATGTTTTTACTTTAGTAGCACCGCCCCGCCCCCTCCCACAGGCTCATCGGTGCGGCCCTCGGCCACAAACCAGACTGTACTTTTGGCCCCTGAGAAAAAGTTTTTGAGTACCCATGTTCGACAACATCATGCTGATACATCCCACCCACCTTTAATACCGAGGGATGCAAACGGTTATTTTGGGGACCATGCCAGCTTCTCTTATGACTCATCCTCTTCGTCTTCCAGTTTGGCACCCCCACAGACTAAATTAAGTGTTTTCTTCTCTTGGTTCAAAAAGACTTACTTGGTCCCTCCATGGACCTACATTTGGTTGGTGCTTATCCTTATTTTCCTCTTCATGTCAATTGGCTTTGTGACAGTGTTCTTTTTGCTCATCAATGGTCCTTATTTGCCAGAACGCTCTGCTGTGAACTTGGTCAATGGAATTCTGGCCCCTCACACATCGTCCCATATCATGAAACGTGATCAGACACTTGTGAACATTTCAGCGTTCCTGGTTGCAGATGGCATCGTTTGGGACAAAGTAGCTTTTGAAATTCACGGTCCGACTGAGGTGCTCAGGGTGCAATACGTGTTTTGCGTCTCATTAGGAGATGTGGTGACACGGGATATACATTCTGACAATTGGGATGTTCAAGCAGTACATTCGTTATTTTCAGATTTAAAATATTATGCTGCTTTTGATGCTGAAGATTTGTATTTAAATCCTGCCAATTATGCTGATCTCTTTTGTTATCAACATTATGGGCATCATTTTTTGCATAAAACAAACACATTAAGACCAGTTTTTAATCACACTCAATGGGAACATTGTCCCACTCCCGTACAGGGGAGTTCTAAAACTCTTAGAGATAAGTTCACATATTTTACAGATTATGACACGTCTAATCCGGAATCGTATTTCTTTAAACTACAATTGTCATCTCAATCCAAAATTATCTTGACCCACACTAAATTGATTTACTCCAACTCATTTAGGACTAAATTGGCCACACAGGGTTATGATTACTGGAAAGAGACCATTGAGTTAAAATCAATCTGGGAAACTAAACAATGGCAGGTTCAGGGAACTGGAGCATTACATCGTGCCTGCCTGATCCCAACTCAAATTTTATTTTTAAATGATACAGTGTACCAAACCACTTGTTTCGGCATGGCAACTGTATAAAATTTAAATGTCCCCTCCATTCCGTCCTTGGCGGAATACGACAATTGGCGTGCTCAGGCGAATTATACCATCGATGCTTTACAGGCATCGTTTCGAAATGACACTTTCAATGTCTCTGAAATTGGCTCATCCGGATGGTTGGTGTGGCAAACAAATTCAAATGCATGTCAATTGCGTTTTTATAATGTAACACCTGGTTTCACACAGACTAGACCGGACCCTCGTTATCAACATTCACATTCGGTCACCACATACTCGGTGGGTAAATTATGCCAACAATGGTTGGTACATTCCACCCTTTCATCTGTGAAGCAACACTTATCGCTCTTGTCAAGTGACATCAATTTGGCTGATTTTATTCTAGGACCTAGGGTTCCTAGATCGAAGAGGTTTATATATGCCGCTTACAATGAAATCTGGAAACTTTCGCAGATTGAGGCAGCGCTTCGTCTGCGCCAAATTGATCAAGCAAATTTAGAGAAAGTCCTGGCCGTGGTCGACAATAGCATCAACACACTTTCTTCACGCATTTATACATTGGATAATATTGTTTCTTCTGTTATTGATATTGTTCAGAGTGATGTATCTGTGTTGTACCGTGGTCAAAATCAATTACGATCAGTTATGCAGTTTGCATGGACGTTACAGACCCTTAAAATGGGAAAAGTCCCTTGGGATTATTTGAAAGCTTCAGCTTTATTTTTACCATTTAATATGACTGATAAACAGAGATTTATGTCCATGAAAGATGCTGCGTATACACTTTTGCATATTGAACAATTGGAGCCCTTGCTGTTCTCGGTAGCGGAAACGGACTCTGCTGTTTGGTTAATTCATGGGGTTATATATCTCCCTTTTTCGCTGTTTCAATTTAAATCATGCATGCAACATTTTCCGATTGGCTGCTTTGAACCCCTGGGTAGTGCGTTTCTCCATGAATTATGGTCCCTACCTTTCATGTACAGATGTCAGCAGGAGGATAAGGAAGTTTTCCTAACAGGGGAGGACTGCGATTCTACAGTAGGACATTCCCTGGTTTGTAAACATGTTAAGTTGCACGGCGCTTGTAATGTGTCGGCGCCTAATCTTGCTTGTTTTTTTAAAGGAACTCCAGTCCCGTCATTAATTCCCATTTTTACCTTGCTTACTAACGGCAGTTATCTTATTTTGAACAACCAAGACTGCTGTGGTTTACGGGCAGGAATTCCCTATTTAGTAACATTCTCACAACAAGTTACTTGTTGTAGCAATGTGCTTTTTCCGCCCCCGCATGGGACTGTAGATATTTCCATTTGGCCTTCAATTCCGACTTTGAAAACAGATTTCAACAAATTAAGCAGGCTCAAAGCGCTATTATTCCAACAAGAAGTGGCTCTCACTTCAGCTCGAGAGACCTTCGAGTTACAGGTGGCTAGGACATCTAGCGAGATTCAGTCACTTCTGAATACCAACCTCCCACTTCACTTTGGGGAGCTTATACATCAAATATTTAACGCGTCTGACACTAAAGGCCTTGCACATTTTTTTAAACATGTGGGATCCGGCCTTGTGACTTCTCTTCAGACGATATTTGGAGTAATACCAGCTTTTATTCATTCTATTTTTCCAGCGTCTTAAGCGGATTCCCTTTATTACTAGCATTAGCTGGTGGAGTCCTGCTTCTTCTATTCCTGCTGCGCAATGGCTGCTCATCTTGTGGTGATGCACAGACCAGGCCAATTGCAACTGTACCGTCATCGAATGCAACAAGTTTTTGGATGCTTGCCATTCGCTTTGCCTACTTTACTTGCGTGCAACCAGTATTCTACTTTCGACAGTGCCCCTTCTATTGGGCTATGGATTTATGCCTCTCCAATACGTCATGTCCAGTCCCGGATTTTATCCAGTTGATGGGTCCCTTAAAGGCTCATGACCAGGCTTGTTCTGGGGCTGGCCGTATGGCGCGTGCAGCAGCATTTGGAGTATTGGCTGAATGGGATATCTGTGCGGCTGCGCGGAACCTCTTGCATCAGAGTTTCATCGAATATCACGCAAGTTGTCCGATTATGCTTTTGGAAGCTTCAAACTACGAGGAGCACATTTGTTCCTTCGATCTCCTTGAGTGGATGGCATCCCTTTTTTCTACTAACGATAGGGATGATCTTTTGGAGGGAATTGCGTTCTTAAGTTCCCGTACTTTAATGGATTAACCACCTCCTTCATAATACCATCTTCCTGGAGACGACACTCTTTTGTACGTCAAAAAAATACAATTTTTTTACTTTTTCCAATTTTTTTTTTTTTTTTGTCTTCTCACACGCCTTTGAACTATGTTTGGCTGTTGAACTCTGTTTTGGTTCTCTGTCTATGTCCTATGGCCTTACCAAGGGGAGGGTGTTATATGGCCATTAGGGTCATTGTCGACATTGCTAAGTTAGCATGAGCTTTGCTGCCATGATGCTGCTTTTGCGCACGTTACTACATGACTTTATTTTTTGCAAGACTCTGTTTATATCTTTCACATGAGAACTGTCTGGCTTTCACGTTTTCTGCTGAGTTCCTGGAGTTTATTCTGAACACGATGTGCAAGGTCGATAAACAATGCCCCTTGTTATTCTGTTCTGGTCACTCCCTAGCAACTAGACATAACATGCTAAACACAGCTGCAATGCTGGAGACTCGTGCTTTGAAATTGCGGGGAAGCATGTTGTTTTAACACACACTTGGAGAAGAGCTACTCTGTTCCTATGATGTAAACCTTACATCCAGGCTTTAAGGTATGGGGTCTGCTGTCAAAGCCCAGAGATCTTCCTTTATATAATAAACTTCTTCCAGTCAAGGGGAGGGTGGTTAGGCCTTATAGTCCTTTTTCCACTGTCTTTATATAATGACTTCCCCCTTTGTACTCTATGGAATTGTAACAATGCTAATTGTTTTGAGTTTATGCATTTTGCTGCTGGTAGTGGCTCGTATACTGTATTATAGAGCACGATAGTTAAAATAAACATTTTAAACTAGTACAGTGACTCTGCCAATTCTTATTGTGGACAAGTACAAGTGAGCAAGCGAAAGGGTATGTCTTGCTACCGCGATTCCTGAGAGAGTCGGGAGTGTTGTGTTCTGGGTTGTCTAATCATTTGTAGCTTTGTGATTTTTGGAGGAGAACGAATGAGACACTATAGCTAGTCGGTTTTGGGATTTTGGCACTAAGGTGATAGGTTGGTACACCCCTATACACGAGGTCCTGTTTTCCTGTGCATAGTTCTGTGTAGGTGCAGAATCCCCGCAATAGTACTGTGCTGAGGGGGCCCTATGGAGCTTAGGGGCCCCCGCATTACGTGGGCCTGTGTTACACCACTGATTTCACGCTGTATTTAACGTGAAAGGTGAGGGCAATGGGTGTTGCGTGGGCGTTCCACCGCAACACCCATTGATTTTGACGCTGCCTCCTATTTAGAAGGGCAGCGTAAATAGGAGGCAGAGCCAAAATTAAGACCAGGGGAAACCAGGGAAAACCTGGTCTTAAACAGGCAAAATGAGGAGAAATACTTTATTTCTCCTCATAATTGCTGTTTCCATGTGTGCGGCCTTGTGCAGCGCACATAGAAACAGCAAATTGCCTATGATTGTTTATGTGCAGGAAGGAGGATCTTCCTGCACATAAACAATCTTCCCCTAAACACAGGCACCCTTGCACTTGGTGAAAGGGTGCCTGCATTGGCGCCAGGCAGCTAAAGTTAGCACCAGCGCAGGGGGAAACGCAAGGCTGCACCATATTCTAGTAAATATGGTGCAGCCCTGCGTTTCTAAAGTGAAGAACGGTGTCATTAGCCTTCCTGGTTTCACGACACGCTTTGTCACTTTATTGTAAATATGCCCCAGAGAGTGCACAGAAAGAAGAAAAAAAATTATAAAAAGGAAGAATAATAAAGCATTTCAATCAAGAGCTCCTGAATTTGCTGTTACAAACTTTTAGTTCATTCTATCCACAGTCTCAATCTGTGTGTTTCTCTTTCCCCTCTCCTTCATTCCCCCTTGTGGAACGATCCTCACTTTGCTCCCACTATTGCTGTTGTCGTTGGAGAATTTCATTTGCCTGACCAATTGAGCCCAGTACATGGAAATAACCGTCCACCAGAGTTTTTAGTTTTGATTGTTGTACCAAGGCAGCTTTAATTCCTTGGCTTTTGAAGGGTTCAATAATTGCTTTAAACTCTCTTTGCCACCGAGCTGCTATCACGGACATATCTGAAAAGATGTTAAAGTGACTTTTATCTTCCATCTGGAATACTTTTGATCTTGTAGCTGCTGACAAGATCATTTCTTTTACCCGAAAGTCCCCAAAATTAACCAAGAACGGGGGTGAAAATTTGGAATTTGAGGGTTGGGTAAAGGGCACACGGTGAGCCCGCATGATAGTAGAATCTTCAGGTTTATTCTGCTTGTTCAGAAGGACATATTGACGAATTAGGTTGGATGTATACTTGTTTGGGTCTTGGCCAATATCACGATTTTCAGGAGTCCCTATAAAGTGCAGATTTCAGCATCTAGATCTATTCTCTAACTCATTCAATTTCAAAGTGATCTCGGTTATTTGTTAGTTTTGCTAACCTGGGGCACAATGGTGTCCTGAAAGTCCTCTAGGTCAGATATACGTTGCTCAGCTTGCGTCAATCTGGAGTTGACTTAGAGTAAATTCTGATTATTGCTATTAATCTGTGTCTGTACTTCATAGTGAGCCTTATCCTGGGAAATTCTCATCCCTCTCAGTTTGCCCAGGATTTGCTGTAACATGTACTCCAGCTGAACATTCTTTCCTAGTGCCTCCCCTGGTCCGAAGCTCTGCTCAAACAGCTGCTAGGAAGAGGAGCTCGCACTTTCTCCCATCCCATTCTGGATGTTTTTCGTCCACTCCTGCAGAGAGTTGACCATCGGGCTGCCCAGCTCCCAAGGCCAAAGCCCTTTTGATGGACCATCTGCCTTATTACCCATATAGAGTAGGTCAGGAGCCTTTGAACTAAACAAAGGGTATGGTGGGTTTCCAGCTGTATTTGCCGTATTTGATGTCTCACAAGGTGTTGTGGTACTAGAAGAGCTTCTCCTTCCTTGGACAGGATTTGGGGCCATTAACTGGTTAGTAGAGGTTAAAGAGTGCTTTTCTCTAGCAATTAGTACTTCTGGTTGTTTTTCGCCATTAGAGCTGGTACTAGGCTGACCATCACCTTTGGATCCTGACTGTCGTAATGGAGATTTTGTGTTGTGCGCAACTCAGCGGCCTACTCGCTGCTTTCCTTCCGAAAGATCTGCTGCTCTTTTGAACCCTTAGTCGCTTTGGGTTTAGGTGGAGTACGACCACGTCCTGATGTTTCGTGTAACGTAGTACGCGTCATTGGCCCGAACAAACCTAGGGGCGACGTGTTTCAATAGCTCAGTCCGCTAAGTTGTTGTCTAAGAGCAAAGTGAGGCCTTCTACTTTAATAGTCCCTACAAATTAATTTAATGTGGCTTTAAGAAGATGCCATACACTACTGCAGCTCACTATAGCTGTGGCTTATGAGAGGCAAGGTGCGCCAGGGCATCTGCGGTAGCACCTGGGGTCCAAATAGCGCACCTACACCTAGATAGGCCGTCTCTGTGGGACACAAACCATGCACTCCGCCCCAAGAGGGGAGCCTAACATGACTCTCCGGGTTTACCGCCCATGAACCGATATGTGCTGTGCGCTCACCTGTCTCTCTGCCAAATTGAGTTGTGAACTCCTTCCCTTTGTCCAAGCGGCACTTCGACTGTGTTCCTGAGCTCGGGCGCCCGATCGGCACCTCGTCCTTCCCGACGCGGTCCGCACCTCACCACCAATGTGCCAATACTCCAACCACGCTCTCCTTGCGCTCCCAGCGCAGCACAATATTGATCTCATGGCGGCTTCCCAAATGCAGCCTCGTAGACGCAAGGCTTGATGGGAGCTACCCGCGTCCAAACTGTTTTAACTTGAAAGGCCCAAGGGTGAGTCTTGACCATTCTTGGTTAAGTTTAAAGGAAAACCTAGGGGTAAAGAAGCCTTTATTCCCTGGCCCAACTGTTGCCAGCTTTACACAAGCCCAATGGGAGGGGGAGCTGGTCCCAGAACCAGTTTGGTACATCAAAAACATGTTGGATCTTACTCAGACTAAAGCAGTTTGGGATAGTTTGCAGTAAGGCAAAGAGCATGTGCCTCAAAAGTGGGGAGGGATTCCCCTGAGAACACTTTTCTCCTTGATTAGGGAGTGTCCTTGAGTCACCTCCACCCAATGGCTAGTGATACCTATAAAAGTTACACCTCATCCACAGTTCATGAGAACACACCTGGACCTGCGGAAGTACAGAAGAGGGCTAGGACTGCTGTATTTGACCGGTGTGGAGATCTCAGAGGCTGGGCCTCCTCCCACATGTATTCAGAACTAAAAAGCTAACTCCAAGGGTCAGTTGGATGATCTCCTGTGGGGTTATAGGGACACAACAACAGGACCTTTTGCTGGCATAACCAGCTGACCAGTAGCAGCTGGACTTGGACTGGCCCCTGCTGGTGGCTTCTGCTGGAGTGAACTATGGTCTCCAGGTGCTATCCCTGAGGCCCTGGGAGGACTAGAAGAGACCAAGAAGAGCAGCTCCAGAAAGTCTGAAAAGTTGGGACGTAGAACATTTTTGAACTTCCAAGACCTCTGGAGCATCATACCGCCAGCATCCTAACCACGCTGAAGGATTTTAACTTCCATTTCAAAGGCTAAGCCAGCAGGTAAAATCTTTGACTCAGGATAACAAGCTTGGTGTAGCTGACCTCTGCTCCTCCATGGTTAGCCTGAAATTGCTTAAAGGTGCTGGTCAACTGTGAACACTGATTTCTGAATTGTGCTTTACTTTTACTTGGCAGTTTGTGCCCTGAAGCTTTAGAAATTCATATCTCCAGTTCTCCTTATGGGAATTTAGCTGTTTTGGTGTGATTTATCTTATTAAATGGTTCTCTAGGTTTAGGAATTGTTGTGGGACTTTTACTGTCTTGTGATTTGATTTTGTTAGTTACTACTGTTAAATACTTAACGCTTTTTCTTAATTTAAACCTATCTACTATGTGCCATAGCTACCAGGGGTTGAGCCCGGGTTATGTTATGGTATGGAAATTGGTAGAGTGCCCTGTCACCCAGGAGGGTATCATGGAGCTGAGCAGGTATAGCCAAACCTAGTGCCTAGTGAGACTATTCATAAAGCCAGGTCTTCAGCTACTTGTGGAATGCAAGAAGTGAGGAGGAGGAAGCTCTTCTTTGTAGATGCAGGTCATTCCAGGCTATTGGAAAGCTCTACTGCTGGATCTGGTTTTCCGTATGTGTGGGATGTGTACAAGTAGGAGTACAGACGAGCTGCGATGTCTGGAAGGTTTGTGAGAGCAGATGCGACTGTTGAGGTATGCTGGGCCAGTGTAACACAAGTGCCTTAAAAGTGTGGGTGAGGAGTTTAAATTGTGCTCTTTTGTGTATGGGAAGCCAGTGGAGCTCCTTCAGGTGTGATGTGAGTGCAGTGTGGGATGTTGAGAGTAATTCTGGCTGTCGAGTTCAGAATGGTCTGCCGCCTCAAGGTGAGTTTTTCATTGATCCGGGCTTAGAAGGAGTAGTCAAGCTTGCTTTTGCCGAGTGCATCTGTAACAGTTTTCGGGTGCTGATTGGGAGTCATTTGAAAATTTTCCTTAGCATCTTCAGAGTATGGAAGCAGGAGGCGGTGATGGTGTTGATTTGGGTGGTCATGTTGAGTTTGTTTATTGAACTTGTGGCTTGGACCTGACAAGATTTTGGATTCATTATGTGGGAAGGACTCAAATCATCCCAACTGATAACCCATTTTCTAACAGGGTTGCACTCCACCATGAGCCATTTTAATGTGCCCTTTACAGAGATCATGATCTGGCTCAAGTTTCTCCCCATTCTTTTCTGCTGTCACATGGACTGCAGCCACTGAGGATTGAGTCTATTCATGAGACAGACTATTTAAGGTTGTAGTAGGCGAATATCAATTAAGTGAAAGATACTAATAAAAAAGTCAGTAAAAATGAACTGATATAAGCTTGACCTGGATCAGTTGATGAAATACAAATATACTCTTTGTTATCTTATTAGACAATGAAAAGACAATCATATATGGATTTCAGCACAAATCTACAAACCAATTTTTTTCGTAAGTTCCGTTTTCTCTATCTGCCCTTGTTACAGTTTAAAGGAACATAACAAAGAAACAACTACTATGTCACCTATGTCTATCTCAGAAAGACACCACAGAACACATCCTGTGCATATGCCACAAAGTAAATGAAAGAAATACTTGAGACCAGTTTTCAAAATCTATGCCACCAGAACAATGAAAGAAGCAACTGTATTGAGCTTCAAGGGCTGGACAGGAAAAATTATTGGATGCACTAAGAAAATTTAGGCCGTGACAAAAGCAATATAAATGTATCTAACTTGACTAATTACTGTGCTATTTGACGAAATTCCACACCAAATCATCTCTAAATGCCTTAAACGAACTAATAAACACAAGACATATTTAAAACTAATCTTCTGAGAAACAGGCAATGGAATATGTGTATCAGCTTCAATGACAGAAACAGATAAATTGTAGAAAGCACTGTGAAACTGTTCAAAATTAACTGTGGACTCTAAATGTTTTACCACTTAGACACGATATATTATATTTGAACGTGTCTTGTTATAAATATTGAAGCAACATTAACTTGAAGATATTTTAGTAATTTATTGTACAATAATTATTATTGTAAATGTTTTTTTAAACTAATACAGTAAACAATTTTCACTTCACTTAATGCGTATGTCCATCTACCTTGATTGGCTGCTGTCACAAATCCTCTTCTGCTCTGACTACAAGTGATGCATGTCGTCTTTGTCCAGATAGTCTCAGCAACTGTTGGGGTACTTGCTGTTTCCAGGTTTGGAATCTGAATTCTGTGTAAACCCCAATTTGGGGACACTATTTGGAGGTTTCTCAACAGCTGGTTGATGTCTTTCAGGGTAGAGGTTTAGGGTGGTTTTCCTACTGTATCCGGTCCACCTCCTTGTCTCCTTCAGTTCACTTTCATGGCTACCCACCGACCTACTTTCAATGTTAGGTGTTTGGGTGTGCAATCTTAAATTTATGAAGATGCTGACACGAATCTACTGGACAATACCTACATATGTTGGTCAACCAAGACAAATTAAGCAATTATTCATAATTCACCACTTTTTAGCTTTCGCCTAGCCATTTAAATTCTTGGTAGCACCATGCAATCAAATCTTTCATATATCATGTGACTTCCACAATCGCCTTAAATTTGGAACAGTACAGGAGTCTTCACAAATCTCTGTATCAACAAATCCTTCATGCTTTGAACACCCATACAACTTTATTATTGCCTCAATACCACTGATTTAAAAAAGGCGGGGCACACACCTGCTACCTTCACTTTCGGACATAACTTGTCAATGCCACAAAATAATCCAAACAATTTCATCCTTGGTCACAGACTACACTTCTATCATAATCTTGGGGCTATGAGAGCAATGGATTTTCAGGAACTGCTACTGACTCAGATATTACTAGGCCAGGGGCAGCCTTCGGGCTTTATTTTTAAGCACTCAACTTCAAGAGTGTAAGCCATATTTGCCTTTGCAACTCACTCCCTTTCCTTGTCTCAACTAGCATGCCCTCCTCTAACTTCATCTTTATTTGCCAGAGGTAGAAAGTAAAGGGACCCAGAAAAAAAAGTCAACAGAACTGGAACCTCCCTGATGTGCTGGAGAGTACAATGTACTTTCGTCTTATGGGATGAGACTCCCCTCTCTTCTTTTCCTTGCCTGATATCTCAAAAGAGATTCCTACAAGTACATTTGAGTCCTTGGGCTTTCACCCGCTGAGCTCGAACCAATACTTCAGTACCTCAGTAGTCGTACTCTAATCACAGCCTCACTGATATTCACAATTTGGCCCATGTTTCTACTGTTTAAGATCTAAACTTGGATTGCAAGCATATGTTTCCAGACGTGCAGACTCAGATCAATACAACAAGTCACCAATGTTGTCATGCACTCACCTGCCTAGCCCGTTCAAAGAACAGAAACTCCTTAGCAAATCGTGGCCCTTGGGGGGAAGAGGGGTTGGGATAAAATAAGAAAAGAGAGAATTGCGGTATAGGATCTTCTCTGTGGCTGAGCGACACTGCGTAACAAGATCTGTCACTTCTGAGACCTTCTATATTAGCCAGGTTGCTGTACCTGGGACCAGAACCTCTGTTTTTGCCATGATGCATTGCACTGGAAAAAACAAGAGGGGCAGTTAACATCAGTAAACTAACAATTCTACATACAATGAATATGCATTAAATTCAGCTACACAAACTTACAGGTTTTATCAGCTGCTCGGCATGAGAGCAGAATAACCAAAACCACAGATTGGAGTGAAGCATTCCTAGGAATAACTTGAAATACAGATTTTAGTACAAGGTCCATATGTATAACAAAGACTCTGAAGTGCTTTCTCTAGGCACTACTGTTCATCAGAGTAACACAGAGCTCAAGTCTTTAATTCTCACGTAATACAATTCTAACTCCAAGGTTGTAGTAAGAGTCCAGTGTATGAACACACAAGAAGCGCTGGAGTAATTCACATTGAGAACATGGAAGAAAGTCTATAGTCTTTGAAGACAGGAATAATCGGTTCTGTTCATTACTGAAGGAGGTTTAGTACACACTAACCTGATATCAAGTACTTAGCCTAGTTCTTCAACTTGTCTGAAGTACAAAGAAGATCTGGAGCCTTGACTCAGGGAGACACAGGGGCGTCCGGAGTAGCTGTGCAGTAGGGAGCAAGGAGGAAGACGTCGAGGGAGCTGGTGCCACAGGAACCACTGGTTCGGATGGACTCGAAGGAGACTGGAGTGCTTCTTGGTTCCGGCAGGATTCTTCAGGTGAGTGGGAAAGGTGAACCTTGTTCTGCAGGGAGCGAGGCTGAGCCACGATTCAGGTTTGGGCGGGGTTTATATACCCTCTCGAAGGCTCAATGGATGTAGCTAGATCACGTGCAGCATGTGGGGCACATGGCTGCCTGGAAGGTTCTTAAACCTTGGGGAAAACACGTGCTAGTACACTCTCTACAAGCTTACACAATGGGCAGGCACAACTTGTTGATCGGAACCAAATAACAGGAAACTAAGGTATCGTTTTCGCTCAAACATGCATAGTGGAAAACAACATCAAGAACCCACTAACAGCGAGAGCCAGGCTTGCCATTGTCTCGCGGGATTCTGGGGGAAGCTTGCAGGGATTTAATGAAAAACTACACCAAGGTTCTAGGAACAGCAAGATCAGTTAATTCATTGGTTCACAGGATTTGGGGAATGCTTGCAGGAATGCAAGCGCTGTGTAATTACGGGTGCTAGGGTATTATCGGTCATCAAGGAGCAGGGAAGAATCAGTCATGAGGATGCTGCGGGAACACTAGCCATGATAGTGCGCCATAAAAGGACCATAGGTGAAAAGCAACATGAGCCCTGCGCTCTAGGCCCACTACACGGAGGGTGCATGAGTGAGTTGTGAGAAATATGAGGCTTTTCCAAGATCCTTGAACATGTAGGGCTCGAAAAGCAATGTCAAATATGATACTGTATGTGTTCCCCATTGACCAGGATGCTGGGTACATGGTCTGAGTTGAAATGATGGCCCCAAAAGCATCTGTAAATTTCCAGGAAAGCTTGGATACCTAATCATGACCTAGCTCAAAGTACATTGTGTGAAGGTGGAGACTTGAGGCAGCATAATACAGTTGTTCCAGCTTTTAGGATTAAACACCTGTCTTGGGGTGTTATCTAGTTGAAAGAACACACTATACTAACACCTAAAAATATAGCTAATATGGATATAGAGTAAAGAGTAAAAACAAAGTGTTGTATTCGCACAACATCAAAAACACTTGGCATATTAGCACTAAAGACTAAGTAGCACATTGAGAGGCACATTTATCATGATTTCCAGCAGTGCAGCAAGGGAAGGTGCTGCACTGCGTTACATGAACTGGAGAGAGCAGAAATGCACTATATCTAATATGACATGGCGATGTTCTGCTCTCTCATAGCGCTGCTTTACTTCTGGCTGCCTACCAACAATGTAGGCACCCTTGCGCCGTGACGCAAGGGTGCAGCCATTGAGGTCAAAATAGTTTTTGTGCAGGAAGGCATGTTTTCCAGCACAAAAAACTATTCTTAGAGACATATTCCTCTTTGTATGTGTGCTGCAGAATGACTGCCTCAATGCAGGAAGAGTTCTCTTGGTGGTGAAACACAGACAATCTGCAGAAAGGAATTATTTTGACTGTGAAACCACAAATTACAGTAACAATGGATGCCAGCTCTCAGGTTGGTGAGCATGGACGGAGACCCAACAAACTCAAGGACAGTGGTCAACAGAACAGATAATAAAATCATCCAACTGAAAAGAATTGCAAACAGTCCACCTGCCCTGCAGGCTGTTGCTCAGGAACTCCGAGGTAAAGCGGTCCTATTTCAGACAAATAACCACACAGTGAAAATTGATATCAACAAGCAAGGGGGAATTAGGGTTCCTTCTCTTTCCTCGATAATGGATCACATATTCAATCAGGCTCAATGGAATATCACTTCTATAACAGCAATTTACATCAAATGCAAGGCAAAAGTGTTAGCGGACAGAGTCAGTCAGGAGATTATCCCTCAAAAGAGTTTTACCTCAGCCGTCACATCTTCTGTTTGCTTTGCATCAGAAGGGGTAGAACAAATGTGGATCTTTTTGCCACAGAGTCAAATGCTCTTATTCCAAGGTACTGTTCAAGGTGGAGGGAATACAACTCTTGGAATTTGGATCCTCTTTCTTGCCCATTGCCTCTATGGCTTTCCCCCATTCCCTCTTCTCCTCAGATTCTTGATCAGGCTGAAGCCGGAAACATTAGAAGAGATTGTGATTGCACCAGCCGGGCCTGGCTCAAGCTAGTACTCTCCACTTCTGATGATGAGAGTGGATACAGAGTGGCTTTTTTCCATAAGATCCATCTCCCTGTCATTCCCTTTTCTCCAGGTAAGCAGTTACAGAAAACTAAGATTGATGGCATGGAAAGGGCAGAGTTCACATTGGGAGTTTACTGATTGCAAAATTTTAAACAGAGAAACACACTTCCATTGGTGAATGGCATTGAGAAAGGCGAATCTTTGCCGAAACGCGTCTGCCACATTAGAATAAATGGATTCTGCTTGTACCCACTGAGTGCTCCTGATGTTCTTTTGAGCGTCTTTGGTGGTGATGTTAATCTGTGCAGCCACTGGCACAGTGTAAGAAGGCACCCAGTCTGAAAGGTGTTTGGCAGTATACAGTGGTATTTGGTGGTGAATTTTAATTAATACTGCCAGAACCATTGCGAATCTGTGAAGGAGGAGTTCTTACCTGACACTGAGTCCACATTACTAAAATGCGGAAGCGTGAGTTACTAAACCAACGCTTTGGGTGATGTAACTCTTATGGAACAGAAACGCGGCCGATCGAGGGAGCGAGAGGATACTTTTACAAATAAAACGGCTCCCGAAATAATGTGTCTGGCCAGTATACAGATAAAAGAGCAAAGTGCACTATAGGACTTGTACCCTGTGTGGGAAGAAAGATCTACCAAAGATGCCATCAATCCATGGGCACGCTGTCAAAAGTAAAAATTAACAACACATGGTGATATGCTGGCGCAACGAAAGATCAGACTGATTGTAGTCTGCCATCGCTGTTTGCAAGTGAATGACAAATGGGAGTGCGTTTCTCTGTTTAAAATTCTGCAATCGGTAAACTCCCTGTGAGAATGGCATTGAGAAAGGCGAATCTTCGCCGAAACGCGTCTGCCACAACAGAATAAATGGATTCTGCTTGTACCCACTGAGTGTTCCTGATGTTCTTTTGAGCGTCTATGGTGGTGATGTTAATCTGTGCAGCCACTGGCACAGTGTAAGAAGGCACCCAGTCTGAAAGGTGTTCGGCAGTATACAGTGGTATTTGGTGGTGAATTTTAATTAATACTGCCAGAACTGTCCCAAATCTGTGAAGGAGGCGTTCTTACCTGACACTGAGTCCACATTACTAAAATGCGGAAGCGTGAGTTACTAAACTGATGCTTTGGGGGCTGTAACCCTGATGGAACAGAACCGCGGTCGATCGTGGGAGTGAGAGTACACTTTTACAAATAAAACGGCTCCCGAAATAATGTGTCTAGCCAGTATACAAATAAAAGAGCAAAGTGCACTATGGGACATGTACCCTGTGTGGGAAGAAAGATCTACTAAAGATACCATCAATCCACGGGCACGCTGTCAAAAGTGAAAATTAACAACACATGGTGATATGCTGGGGCAACGAAAGATCAGACTGATTGGAGTCTGTCATCACTGTTTGCAAGTGAATGACCAATGGGAGTGTGTTTCTCTGTTTAAAATTCTGCAATCAGTAAACTCCCTTTGGGAATGGCATAGAGAAAGGCGAATCTTTGCCGAAACGCGTCTGCTACAAAAGAATAAATGGATTCTGCTTGTATTCGCTGAGTGCTCCTGATGTTCTTATTGTTCTTTTGAGCGTCTTTGGTGGTGATATATTTATATTACCTACTGGCGGTCGCCAGTAGGTAGTTATAGTTAGGACCTTGTTTCTATTCAAAAAGCGTTTTTTCTTTTGCCAATAACTTTGGCGCTGTTTGACGAATCTATGCAAAATTTTCCAAACTAATGACCAGCTCTGGTCAGCTCCTGTCTTGAAAGTTTCGGGGTGATTGGTCAAGTGGTGGCCGAGAAAAAAGGGGGGTCCCAAAACGTGTTTTCAGCCCGAACTGCTGAACAGAATTACATCTAATTTCGCAAAAAGGTAGCGCTTGGTTCAGAAAGCGCCCTTTTTTTAAATGGTGTAAATCCGTTCAGTAGTTCCTGAGAAATTAAAAAAATAAAAATGTATATATCTGAGCACTGAGGAGGATTCGCGAATCCTCCCAAGCATGAGCTTCATTCTGATTGGCTGCCAACACTCCAAACTAGAATGTGTTGGCAGCCATCTTGTGACTCGGTAACCAAGTCACAAGAAAACAGTTAAAAAAACATTAAAAAACAAGAAAAGGGGGCAGGGTACAAACAGCCTGACCCCCTAGGCCTGCTCAGGGGGTCCCACAAGGACCCTCCGGGACAAAAAAAGCATTTTTTTAAAAACAAATCGGCCGAATTCGCGCTGGTTGCGCGAATCCGGCCAAATTATTATTTTTTAAACGAAGCACGTGCTCCCACGCTTAGTTTTCTATAGTCCCCTGGGTGGGCCAGATCCCAGAGGCAATGCGCAATTAATTACCGGGGGCCCGTGGGGGCCCCCGCAGCCCCGGGGACCGCCACTTCCCCGGGGCTTTATTTTTTGTCATGGTGCACCAAGGACAGGCATTCTTCAGGGGCGCCCCAAAAGGAACAGCTAATTTCAAATTCATTAGGCTGGCAAGAATGGCACGGCCCTAAAGGGGCACCCACTGTGGGCACGACTTGTTTAAAAGCACAGGAATCCAGCACCTAAATGGACCGATTACCCGCCTGACATGCGCTGAATGGCGCAGAATTAGGCTTCACAGTAAATTAAGACAGGAGTAGGGTGGGTGAAAGGGACCTGCAGGGGGTGCCCGGCCGGGCGGGGTGATGAATGGCTTCTGGGGAGCTCTGACACGTCCCGCAGAAAAGGCAGTGCCTTCTTAGAAATTCATGGGCCGCGCTGGAGCCTTCACGGGTCAAGCCCGAGTTAACTAAATGATTCCTTTTAAGAGCGTTTCTTTTGCAGTCAAGTGGTAATACCTGACTAGAAACTGCTAAAAAAGGGCTCCACGGAAGGGCCTGCCATGGGAGAGGAGAGTAGAGGGGTCCCTTGGGAACGGAGGCAGGGTGGGGCTGGTTGGGGGTGCAGGGATCACAGCCCAGGTCCTCCCATGGCTTGTTTGCGAGGTTGGGACGCGATCTCTGTACAACCCCAAAGATGTGTCCGTCAGCTCTCGGTGAGCGGCAGGTGCAGTGCGTCGCATCAGCTAACAGTCACCTTTCGCCCTAGACAGGCCAGCTTCTTCTGGGGGTCTGTAGAACCAGGTGCATATCACTTCTCATATAGCATGAGTTTAAATTGAATAAGCCAGGTGGCTGCCAGTGCATCTAACCCTGAGGTAGGCAGTGGTACATTCAGTGACATGTAAAGTATCCTCACCCGCATTTTCTTTTGTGAACGACACTTCCCCCCCCACACACACACACATGTCCCTGGCCTTGGGCTGGGGGCTCCCTTAGAATTTGCAAGACCAGGTACATGTCTGCTGTTTGCGGGCAGTGTCCCCTGGGTCGGGGGGCTCAATCAGGTGCCTTTACGCGCAGTTCCACCAGTGGCCTGGAAAGCCCTCGGGGTCGGTTACCCACACACATGTATCCACTTCATGTGCAATTCCCTCAGGGGCCTGGTAATTAGTTTGGGATAGAGAAGGCCAGGGAAATGCCCTCTTTACATGGACCCCCACCCCTGGCCCCGGGGCCAGGTACTCACCACCAGAGAAGGACTGCGCCAGGACCTTGGCAGTGTCGCAGTGAAGGCCGTCTTGAGGCTGGTGTGGGCCGTCTTCTCCTCGAAGAGCTGCTCTCCCGCCGCATCCCTCCACCTGCCGTAGAGGAAGCTGTGCAGGATGTCCGAGGTTATCATCTCTGCCGGGGAGAGCCCCTGTCCCGGCTTCAAACCCCATTTGAGCACCAGGGTCTCTTCAGCCAAACCGGAGCCCATCATGGAGCCCTCTGTTCTGGGCACAGCACCTTGACGTGGGCAGAGTCTTGAGGTGGCAGCAAACCCCCGGGCCTTAGGGTGTGCGCAGCGCCTTGAGGGGGGAACCGAGCCTTAAAGTGGGCACAGCCCCTTGAAATGGACACAGGGCCTTGAGGTCTGGCACAGAGTGCTCAGAGCCTTGTAATGAGTGCAGTGCCTCGAGGTGGGCTTAGGGGTTCGAGGTGGGACACAGCAGCTTTAGGTAGACGCAGGACCTTGAGACATCAAAGTTAGTTTTGAGGTGGTCGTTGAGCCCTGGGGTGAGTAGAAGAGCGCCTAGGTGGGCAAACTCTATGAGGTGTGGCAAAGGGAGGGCAATGAGCTGCTTCCTGAAAGTTGTCTTTTGTGGGGGCTTGGCTGGATGGGGACAGGATGGCTGGCTTCCAGAAACTTGTGGAGAGGGTTTCCCTGGTGAAGATGGGATCCTGGTGCAGAGGTGCTCTGGCACACACCGCTCCTGCCTCATGCTGTCGAGGTGACTGGAAGACTTCCCCCTGGCAGCTCCTCTGCCCCTTTTATACGAGCCTCTCTGACCTCCCTAATTGGCTGGTAATCACCCCTTACATTGGCAGATAAGACTTGCTCTGCAAGAAAGAGCCAAACCTTCGGAACTGACCCCTCCCTCTGGGAGGAGGAGGGAGGGCGAGTTTGAGAGGGAGGTCTCTGCAGCAGCCCCTCATGTGGAGAGAGGGGAGGGTGCTGCTTGGACACCTGCTGACTGCACACACGCCCCCCCAGGTTCGACTGACCAATGCAGAGAGGCTCAAACTCCAGCACGTGACATCTGATGAGTGAGTGCCTGACAAAGAGAGGGTCTGAGGTGAAAGAGTGGCCATATTCCCACGCATTTCAACAGTCGAAAATGTACTGTTCACTAAATAGCAGGTAACAGGTGTCAGGGGGAGGGCACGTGTACTAAGTGTGACGGTCAGCGCGCTAGTGGTTGCTGCCGGCGCGCGCCGGAAGTCCCGGCCCCTGCGTTCACACCGGATGGCGTGAGCGCGTAGATTAATAAAGGTGGGCGGAGCTGCGCTAGGCAGTCCGCGCGTAACAGATGTACCGTGTGTGTGTGTCCTTATTGCAGCGGCCCGCATCTCTCTGCAGCGCACGCCTCCATTGGGCGGGTGGCCCCCCCCGAATGTAAAACTGGCAATGAGGACGGAGCAAAGCACGCCTGTCAGTGCTCTCCATTGGGTGGTGCCGCAGCGCCTCCGTGGACCAAGAAATCAACACGTGTCACAGGCCACGCCACGTGGCGGCCAAAACTCTCACCAGATACGAGAGCAGCGCAGGGGCAAGCAGAACAAATCCATTTCTCACCCCCAGCACCTGGTATCAGCTCAACAGGGCAAACCACGACCACACCACCACGGGTGAGTCGTGCGCAACGCAAAGGAGGGCCACACAAGCCCGCCCTGACCCAGCTCATCCTACCCACGTGCGACAAGGCCGCGCTCATAAGCGGACCGCGCAAGGCCCAAAGTACCAATACCACCACCTGGCACACCAAGGCCGATCACCAGGGCGCAGCACCCTCGCTGTGATGCCCAGTTGCACTCACCGCTGCCACCACGGGAGGCCAAGACAATGGCACGCAAGCCACAGCAATGATGCACCACCCTCCCACAGGACTCCTGCCTCCCTTCAGCGAGTTAGCGGACCCTGTCACGGCAGCTCCAAGGTGGCAGACCTGGCTCGGCCACCTAGACAATTATTTCATTGCCACCAGGGAAACGGACGGTGCAGTGAAGCACTCACTGCTTCTCCACTATGCAGGGGAGGAGATCTACCTGCTTTTCAAGCATCTCCCCAACACAGGGGCCCCTGAGAACTACGAAGCGGCGGTCGCTGCCCTAAATGCACACTTTGATCCCCAGTTGAATTCAGACTTTGAGCATTTCAAGCTGATGCAAACCAAGCAAAGAGAAGGTGAATCAGTAGACTCTTTTCATGCACGGCTGAGAGAACTTGCCAGTACTCACCTCGTGGGGGACAGAGCCACAGAGGAGATCAGAGCTCAACTGATTCTCAGAATCCGCAGCAAAGTCCTGCAAGGCCTCATCCTCAGGCAGCCGAACATACCCATGAACGACATACTAGTGCTGGCACGTTCCCATGACCTTTCAGCGGCACGGGCAGAAGAGATGGACCTTGCGCTAATGCGCAACGCAGACAAGGGCGCCATCGTCAAGACTGAACGGGCTGACGCAGTCAGAACGAAGGACAAGGCCCACAAACCACGGGGTCGCCCACCACACACCCCAAAGAGTCAATGCGGGTATTGCGGGTATGAGGAACACCCCCCACAGTCTTGCCCAGCGCAAGGGAAAACATGCACCAACTGTGGCATTGCGAACCACTTCGCCTCAGTGTGCAGAAAGAAAACACAACATCAGGAAGGGAACCGACCCACACAGATGCGGAGAATGGTCCGCCAGCTATCATGTGTCTCGTTAGCATCCCCGCCAGGAGGGAAGAGGGAAGAACAAACAGTCTACCAGGAGGACGACTCAACATCGGAGGAAGAAGAGGAGACGGACCTAGTCTCGTTCACCCAAGCCCTGAAAAGACGGAGACGGCCCCAGCCCCGATGCATGATACAGATAGCAGGGTCAGAAGTCAACGCGGTAATTGATACCGGAGCGTCAGTGACAGTCATGGGGATCTAGCAATACAACAAGTTGAAGCCCAAACCCGAACTCAGACAGTCAAAGACAAAAATCTTTGTATATGGAAGTGACTCACCATTACCCCTCCGAGGCAAAATGACCGTGCCAGTGCGGTCCGAAGACACTGAAATCACAGTCGACATCCATGTCATCAACCAGGAGGCAGATACACTGCTGAGCAGCCACGCAGCAGAAGACCTGGGACTAGTGAAATTCGCCAGAAGCGTACAAGCTGACCAGACCAAAGAACTGCTCAGCCAGTTTGAAAACCTGTTTAAGGGACTAGGATGAATAAAGAGGGCCCCCATCAAATTACACATAGACCCGACCGTCACGCCAACCGCGCTAAGACACAGGAGAATCTCCTTCCACCTCCGACCGCTAGTGGAAGAAGAGCTGCAGAAGCTGGAAGATCAAGGGGTCATAGAGAAGGTTTCAAGTCCCACGCCATGGGTGTCCCCCATGGTGATCGCAGAAAAACCTCGCCAACCGGGGAAGATCAGACTCTGCATTGACATGCGCCTCCCCAACAAGGCCATTCGACGCAAACGCCACATAACGCCGACCATGGATGATATTGTGGCCGACTTGAACGGATCCAGATGATTTTCAAAGCTGGACCTGAATGCCGGTTACCATCAGCTGATGCTTGCAAAAGACAGTCGATACATAACCACATTCAGCACACATCTAGGACTCTGAAGATATAAACGTCTGAATTTCGGCATATCCTCTGCTGCTGAAATCTTTCAGAACGCAGTCAAAGAGATCCTGGTCGGGCTACCTGGTGTGTTGAACGTGAGTGACGATATTCTCATCCACTCACAGACGGCTGAAGAACACTACCGGCACGTGAGAGCCATGCTTAAAAGACTCCAGGACTATGGGGTCACCCTGCACAAGGAGAAGTGCCTGCTGTTCCAACAACGAATAGAGTTCTTTGGCTACACGTTCACACAGGAGGGCATACAAGTCGACCCTCAGAAATCCCAAGCCATCAAGAACGCATCAGCCCTTCTTACCGTGGCTGAGGTCCGCAGCTTCTTGGGGATGGCTACGTACTGTGGTCGTTTCATCCCGGATCTAGCCACCATCACAGAGCCACTCCGAAACCTCACCCGAGCAGACGCCATGTGGCAATGGGGCCCAGCCGAAGAGACGGCGTTTCAAGCCATCAAGAACGCTCTCCTCGACCACACCACGCTGGTGTACTTTAACCCCGCCAGACGGACAGAAATACTTGTGGATGCCAGCCCCGTAGGCCATGGGGCCGTCCTCACTCAAGAACAAGAGCCCGGACGATGGGCCGCTATAGCATATGCCAGCAAAGCGCTATCCCCGACCGAGAAGCGATACGCTCAAATCGAGAGGGAAGCCCTGGCAATCCGTTGGGCCTGCAGACACTTCCACTTATACATATGTGGACACCCGTTTACCATCATCATGGATCACCAACCCCTGGTGCCGCTGTTCAAAGGATCAGCACCCCATCCACAACCACGGTGGGCCATCGGGCTCCAGCACTACGAAATGGACGTAGCCTACCGGCCCGGCGCCAAGAACCCTGCCGACTTCCTCTCGAGACACCCAGACACAACAGAAGTGGAATATGAAGAACCGAGCGCCCACGCCACAGAAGCCCACCTGAATATGATTTTGGCGCTCACATGCCCTCGAGCGTTGACCCTCGAAGAGGTGGCAGCGGCAGCCGAAAGGGACCCAGTCATCGCCAAAGTCCGGGCCGCCGTCCAAGGAGGGCAGTGGCATCAATTCTTACACTCAGCGAACTCGTGGGCAGGCCCAGAAAAAGAAAGCCTGATACACATGTGGAGAGTCAGGAATGAGCTGAGCCTCACCCAGGGAGGTATCCTACTCAGAGGGCCGCGCATCGTCATCCCTGCATCCCTTCAACTACGGGCAACACAGCTCGCCCATGAGGGCACCAAGGAGTGGAGAAGATGAAGGCCCGCATGCGGGAGAAGGTCTGGTTCCCGGGAATGGATGTCCGTGTAGAAGAGACAGTCCGGAGATGCCCCTCCTGTCAGGTGACGAGTGGGCCCGAGAGACCCGCACCCATTCACACTGAGGAACACGGACAAAGTCCCTGGGAGAAGTTAAGCGTGGATTTCGGGAGCTTTCCGGACGGCCGAGTCACACTAGACCTGATCGACAGCTACTCAAAATACCCTGTGGTGGAAGTTGTCAACTCAACAGCCTTTTCGCATGTTAGCCCCACTATAGAAAAGATATTCGCCATGTTCGGATGTCCGGAGGAACTCCAAAGTGACAACGGACCCCCGTTCCAGGGGCACGAATTCCGGGAGTTCCTACAACACCACGGTATCCGGCACAGGCGCATCACCCCGCAATGGCCCCAAACCAACGGGGAGATCGAACGATTTATGAGGACAATTAACAAAACTCTTCGCATCACAGTAGCGGAGCAAAGCGATCCAGAACAGCAGCTGCAGAAGTTCTTGCGGGAATATCGGAGCACCCCTCACAGCTCAACGCGCCAAGCACCCTGGGCGCTAATGTTCAATGGCAATCGCCGGGATGGCCTCCCCACAGCACCGGGGTGGACCCCCCCCCTCCTTTTGACGAAGAGGGCGCCCTCAGACGAAGAGAAAAGCGCAACAACACCGCCAGCCAGGCCAGAAGAACGGTGTCCCGTCGGCTACGGCAAGGGGATACTGTCATCATTAGGGACCGGAGGCCAGGGGGAAAATTCCGGACTCGATATGAGCATGGCTACTGGACAGTAGTCGATATGAAGGGGACCATGGTGACAGTTGAGAAAGAAGGGGAAACAGTGACCCGCAACATCTCATGGTTCAAACAGGTAGTCAAACCCACCCGTTACACTGACATCGCTGACAACCCCGAAGAACCCAGCGCCAGCCAAGAAGCGCCCTGAGAGGCAGAGGACCACCATCCTGGACCAGCTCCATCACCTGGAGGTCCGGAGGCAACCCAAGAGCCCCCGGAATCACCCCTGGTGCCCTGCACCCCGGTCCCTGCACCCAGCTCCCGTCGGGGCCAATCCAGGTATGCTCTGAGAGAGGACCCCCAGCCAAGCACTCGCCTGAGAGACTTTGCCTGCCAAGTAAGTGAACTGTGAGACTCATGGGAACCAGTCAAGGACTGAGTTGAGATGGGATGTGATGGTCAGCGCGCTAGTGCTTGCTGCCGGCGTGCGCCGGAAGTCCCGGCCCCTGCGTTCACGCCGGACGGTGTGAGCGCGTAGATAAATAAAGGTGGGCGGAGCTGCACTAGGCAGTCCGCGCGTAACTGATGTACCGTGTGTGTGTGTCCTTATTGCAGCGGCCCGCATCGCTCTGTAGCGCACGCCTCCATCGGGCGGGTGGCCCCCCCCGAATGTAACACTAAGCGAGACATAAAGGTCAAATGTGCCCTTTTCACCCAAGGACCGGCTTCCTGCAATCGCTGCCCCCTCCTGCCCCAAACAATGCCCGTCAGTCTGACAGGGTCTGTGGTGCACGAGAAGTGCGGACCACTCACAGCCTCGAGCCCCCCAGACTGGGCGCAGACCTCGCAGGTTTGGTTCTTTGTCCGGAAAAGAAACCGAAAGGAACATCAGCCTATCCCAGAACTTTAAAGCGCCTTGATGCGCTGCGCAAAGCGCCCAGGGTTCCAACTGGCCGGGCAGAGGGTAGAGTTTGCCGTCTTTAACGTGCTGGTAGAGGTGGTCCTGACACTGTATTAAAGAGCTGTGTTTGTGTTTGATGGTGTTTGATTTGTGTTACACGTTGGTACAGAAGGACAGGCGCGGACCACAGTGAGAACACACAAAATAAAGTAAATAACAGACTGATGCTGGCGGGGGTCCCTGAATGGAAGTCCTGGCATCGAATTAAAGTGCTTCAGTGGCTGCTTAGAGCATTTTAATAAGGGTGACAGACGAGGCCGAAGGAGGGAGCTGAGAAGCGGTTTTAATGGGCTTTAAGATGCTTGCCAATATCTTTAACGCGCTCTATCATTGCAATAAAGCACTGTATAAAATGCTTTAACATATGTTATAATCTGCCTACATTTGCATATAATGTACCTTAAATAGGGTGCCTAGAGTGCCAGTGGAAGCGGCGGGGATACGTGCTGGGTCGGGCACAGAGTGAAAGGATGTCAGTCCGCGCATACAGTCTCCGGATGAGGCTGGTTAAACAGTTAAAAAGCGCGTTAGAGTGCTGCATGAACCGATTTAATACAGGGGCAGCTAGATGGCAGGTCAGACAGCATTGAAGCGCTTTAACTAGGGGCCGATTGATGGCTAATCATGCGCCGTGTTGAAGTTGAAGCGCTTTATACGTTTCTCTCATGAGGGAGGATGGCGGGTTAGACGCCTTTATAAAAGCTTCTGCCCTCTCTATTGTCCAGTTTAAGGAGTCCCTTCAGGGAGTGGGTCGGCTATAATTAGCGGTTTTCTCGCTTTGAGGTGCAGTCCAGTCAAAGAGGAAAAGCCGACAGCGCCGTGCCCCAGCCACCGAACCAGGATGTTTCGATTTGAGCAGAAATTTCTTGTTTCGAGAGATCTCATTTTTGATAGGTTCTGCACTTGAAGCGGGTCCCGTGGGCACGTGTTAATTGGCATCATTGCGCGCAAAGGACCCCGTCCGGTGAACACTTCAAAAAATTCATTTTGGGGCCGGAATAGCAAAGTTGGACAGGGCTTTAAATCTCTGGATTTAAATTTAAAACTAACCCGTGAGGTCGGCGTCCGCATCGGATTAAGAAAGCAGCTTTAGCCGCCATCTTGCTATAGCGAGGGCAGTTTACGCAGGACCACAGGTGCCCATGTGCGTAAGAATACGCATTATTTTGTTTAAAATGTTCCCCGTTTTAGCCGTGGGGGATTTTTACAAGTAGAATTATTTTCTAAACACATTGAATTAATGGAGAGTTATTATTAAGGGCCAGATTGGAGTGAGCTTTTTCAGCAGTTTCACAGCAGCGCATGGATTTGTGCCGGTTCACTTGCGCCTGGGGGCGAGGTGACGAGGAGACCACATTGGGTGTATAGCCGGGCACTGCCAGGTGCACAGGGGTGGAAAGGATCAGCGGGCCAGTGTGGGCCAGGTGTGCCCGCATCCCGAGGGGGTCCCAGGGACAGGAAAGGGGAGGGTGATGAGAGACTTCTGTGAAAGTGCGGGGGCCTCTGGACTTCTTGGGGGTTAGGGTCCAGCTCATGTAGGCTCAGAGCCGGGCTGGGAGTAGGATGCGGCGCCCTGCCCCACGCTCCTGTACAAACTCTGTCGAAACGCGTAGCAACTGAGTGATAAAGTTTTTGCACAAGCAAATCATCATTCCGAGTGTGCGCCTCATTTGAGATATATATATATATATATATATTCACTGAAAAAGACGTTATAGTTAGAAATTAGCATTTAAAAAACCTTAGAAATTCACTGAAAAAACCACAGTTTCAGGGACGTTATAGTTAGTTGGACATTTCACTCGTACAAAACCAGAGAAATTTGGCCGTTATAGTTAGTTGAGCTAACTATAACTCGCGCCCCCGCAATGCACTGCTGATGACGTCACATATTACATCATTCATGACATGGTCAGTGACATCACTGATGACATCACTGATGACATCTCAAATGACATCACTGATGACATCACTGATGACATCTCAAATGACATCACTGATGACATCATCCAGTGACTGTGCGTTTCTGTAAAGTTTAATATATATATATGCCAAGGTGTATTGAAGAATGAGTGGGTGTATAAGTGTCTGAATGGATGATTTAGTAGGTGCGTGACTGACTGTATAAGTGAGTGATTAAAAATGTCTTACTGAATGCATGGGTTAGTGACTAAACTGTGTGAATGTCTATATCAGTCTGTCAGTTGGTATGTAGGCGGCTGCATTGGTTGGTGAGTAGCTACATGAGTGTCTATATGGGTTATTGATTGGTTGTCTGGGTATCTGTATGGGTGCCTGAGTGTCTGTGTATGTGTGACTCTGCGCATAGATGTGTGAGTGGGTGATTCACTGGGTGTATGGGTTCAAGAGTGCATCTGTGAAGGTGAAGCAGGGTCTAGTTTTTACCATATAGTGCCCCAGGCCCATTCTGTCCACGTCCACATCTGAAGCATAAGAGTCTCAATTGTCCCTGCCAGCCCACAGACAGGGTTGTGTTAAAATTTTCCACACTGCATTGAGCGTCTAGGAGGCAGTAGGTCCCTTCCCTCCTGTATACTCAGATGTACATCTTTCTGAACATCAAGATGTAGCAATAACAGGATGTGTCTGTCATTTACCAGAACAAAATTGGCCAAGAGTAGGAGTGGGGGCCAACTGGGCCAACTGGGACTTTCCGCAGCTTTAGAAATTACAAGTGACCTCACACCTTTTGTATTCTTCTGCTTTCCTAAAAAGTTTCTGAGAAGTGATGCAAATCATTTTCGATAAATGTTCAATTTCATTATGATTTACGGTCAAACATCAAGTGACCTTTTGGTAAACGTTTGTAATGTAAGTGTCACTTCTGTTTTCCTAATATTTCCGAGAAGTGACCAAAGTGCGTCATGTTCTGCGGTCAAAGCACCTGCTAATGTCGTGATTCTGTGGTCAATAGTTCTTCATTAAATGAGTATAAAAGAGCTGCCCTCAGTCCATTCGACGGACTACCTCGCACAAATGAACCCTTGGGTCATGACGTGTGTGTGTGCCCCCTCAGCCATCTTCTCTAGCATCTTCTCTAGCATCTTTGGCTGAGGATATAATGCTTATTATATTTTGAAATGGTCTCTTTCTCTCTCCTCTGCATTGCCGTGATTTTTAAACTTACAAAATTGCATGATTTACTTTTTCATCTAGAAAGGTGTCTCTGAAACTTGTTATCTTCTGGATTACACGATGCTATTTTTGATTAACAATGTACCTTTCACATTCATTGTTCAAACTTGTTCTTCGAATAAAGTGCCACTCTGTCTCAGTTCCTGCATCTCACAACTGTGTTTCCTTATTTTAGATAGAGCACCCCTGCTCAAATTAAGGGGCTGTAGTGTACCATAAAAACCACCCTTTAACAGCTGGCGACCACGAACAAGGCCGTGCAGACGTTCTAGGATGCGAGGACTTGGGACACGCCAGACACTGCCATCGGTGCCTCTTCCTGACTGACAGCAGCACATGCCCGGGTAAGTCACTTTGCCTTGCTCCGGTGTAGGTGTTTGGCTGTGGTGGGGGGAGCACTGACAGGTACGGTTCTGCTCGAAGTCACTGTTCCTTGTAGACTACTGTCTTGCAACGTCAAAGAAGTCTCTTTAAGGTAACACACGTATGCAGGCGCTGAGCCAGGAGTTATTGTTAGATTTTGACTTATGAGGCTGTGGTTTTCCCGTGCACGGGGTTTCACGTTATATATTTCTCTTCATATCGCCTGTCTAGATTAGACAGGGATCGCTTGTCTCATTGGTCTGTCAGTGGGACATGGCATGCGAGTGGATAGGACAGATATGTGTCAGGTCTCCTCAAGCGTCTAGAAGACAAGCCAGTGTATCTTCTTCGATAACTGATGCGCAGCGGTCAAGCGCCTACTCTACTTAGAATAAGATAGGCAAGGGGAGTGGCGCCTTGCATCTCCCAGCTCCTGCGGGTTCTGAAAGGGTCAGAACTCCAAGAAAAAGTAAACGTCAGTTCACGTCTTGTGGATGGCACTGGAGGTTTTGCGATAGCAGATATTAGACATCTCCGGCTTTTGCAAGTGATCGTCAGTATATATATTTCATTACTGGCAAGACAATTAAAATAGTTAAAAAATAAATGACAAGTGATCGTCAGTAGTGACTGGCAAGGGACTTTATAGTGCTTAGGAAATTATTACAAATGTCCAGCTTCTGCAGAAAAAAAGTTAACGGCTGATGAAGTACAATAAATAAGATTTGATATATTATCGCTTTAAATAGGAAAGTGTTTTTAAAATGCGTAGCACGTTAAGGGGAAGTTCTTTTACTTTCAACGGTGCCTTGCTTTGTGGCTTCCTGTTTTTCTCGTGTGAAGCCAACGTCAATGCTCTTACGAATTCGTTCGTCCTTTCTATTTTCTGGTAATATTGAAATGCACTGTTTTGTTCTCTAAGTAATTCTAAAAGACTGGTCCACTTTCTTACACCATGTTTGCATGATTGCTCACTCGTGGTTTTTCTCTCTACTCATCTTTCATTGACTCTGTTGCGGTTCTGTCTACAAAATAGGTACCTTGTGCACCCATTACAATTGCGTTTCCTTTGTTCATTTGTTTAGCGAGAAAAACAACTAGGTGTATAAATGCATATGTATATGTTGTGTGCATGTTGATTATATATGTGGCCGCTGTTAAACTTCCTGTTACATTGAGCACACCCTGCCCTCTCATGTCCCCTGCCCATTTCTTATTAGTACTAGTCTTTAAATAGTGCATTGTCACATTTAGTTTCCAAATAGCAGCCTTCGCAACACTTAAATTACGACTTTTGTGAACAATTTTCAATAGGCTCCCCTATTTAACTCATTACACCCTGAATAAAGTACATTCAGTTCCTTGACCATCACACCTCACGCTTCTCACCTCACCTTTCCTACGTGCTTGGCCCCATTGTAATGGATCCTCCCACTTGACTTTCCAGTCAAGTGGCAGATAGAGGGGGAGGAGGGATTTCGCAGGCATTTATTGACCACAACACACAGCCAACTTTTTATGTTTCTGGTCACTATTACGCCCTAGACTTGGCCCCAACTTCAAATGATAGGCCAGCCATTGGTTCCCTTCCAATACCAGATGACCTTCTCCTTCCATCCTCTCCCCCAATGAACAATGAGATAATAAATTCAGGTCAAACACTGCAATGTCTTACTGGCCCCCGCTCAATGATAGAAGCTGTAGTTCAAGGGCTGCCAGGTCAAATAGACGCACAATTCACAATGAAGCTTACACCAGCACAAAATACTGCAGCACCAAGCAAATAAGCCCCAAATAATTTACTCCTACCTGCGTCCAATTCAACAACAGCCCAAGCAGTAAAGAGTGCCACCCCTCCAGGCACAAGCAGTAGCCCGAATGCAAGCACCGATTAGCTAATAGAAAGGAGATTTTTGAAATTGTGGCTCATGTACAAGGAAGTTAGTGACACTGGGCTAAGAGCAACGTAAATATCGGAGCAGATGGTGATCATTAGACAGAAGAAAGGAATTAGCGAAATAAGACTGTTCTTCTCTCCCGATTTCATGTGCACAGAACTAGGGAGAGAAGAGGGGAGACAAATTTATGGAATGGAATGCACACTAACTACACCAAATTTTCGTCTTGGATAACATATAACATTTCCTGGCTGGAGATTCAATGACACCACAATACGCTTCAAAATATAGGTCCAATACATTATTCGCTACCCTATGACCACTGAACTAAAGAAACACTACTGACCACCACCTCTTTGCCTGGCATCAATTAAAAGAATTGTTCTGGGTTCGGTGTGGGCTTGGTTCGTGAATAAAAGAATTGAGCCTAATGGCGCAGCACATCAGGGCTTTGCTCACAGGCTTCCCTCATTTTAAGTATATGAATTAGACATCTCTAGAATTCGGTTTTAGGGTCCACTTTGGTACAGAGACCAGAGATCCATACGAATAGATTACCACAGATAGCCACCACACCAACTTCCTCCACACACGCCCCAGTGCTAGGAAATGCGAGGAATAAATAAGAAGTGCTAATATAAAGTATATTTCAATGTTAAAGGACAGTATGCATTAAGCAGCAGTGCTCAGTATTGCAATATTGCCAGAATAAAATGTGTGTAGATTTAAAAATGACTTTTAAAATGCAGTTGCAGACTTTAGAGGTGGTTGCATATATTTTGCAGTTCAATGGTTGCATATATTTTGCAGTTCAACTACTATGAGTTTTTATTTCCCAATAGTGTTACTGGGATGGAGATTATTAAATGTTCCTATCTCCTGGGAACAATTATAGTACCATGTTTTGGTTCTTCTTTCGCTTTCGGAGTTAATTGATGTTTTGAGGTTTTGCAACATTATTATTTTTGGGTTCTTCCCTACGTCCCTAAGAAGTGTACTAGGTTTCCTGTTTTCGGGATGTTTGCATACATATGCTCGATAGTAATGTTTCCACCACCTCATGTCTGGTTAGAAATAATAAATAAAAGAAGGGAGTACAACTAGATCCCTTAGATTTTATCTATAGGCAGGCTATAACAGGGAAAAATGTCATACCACAGGCCCTACTACAAGTTTACCACACGTTTGGATCAAAGTTGGACCATGTGTCCACTGTGATATTCAAGCAGCAACAAATTTCAGCAATGCCTGAACGGACTGCTTAAAAATAAAATAAGCAAGATAAGTGCCACAATTGAGGGAAAGAAAGAAAAAAATAAAATAATAATTAAGAAAAAATAAAAATAGTTAATTGCCCATGGATCACCCTGTTTTCACTCAGAAATATTTCAAGTTCTGATCACCACTTAACACCCCATCAGCTTGTCACTGAACAATTAATAAATGTATCAGTACCAGCAACTAGACCTAAAAGTAAAAGTGAAAGTTCTTCTGAAATTATGAAAAATGAAATATAAGAGTATTTGTATGAGTTAACACGCACTGCGAAGTTTCTTTCTACTCAGGTATCCAAGGTAAAGGAGAAGGGCCCCATCAATCCTGAGCTCCGACATATCCGTCCTGGAACACAGATTCTTGTCCAGAAAAATGTCAGACGGTGATCCAAAATTTGAAGGACATTTTAAAGTCATAGACTCTTCACCAACAACTGTCCGCATTGCCAAGAGGAAAGGATTAACGGAACACACTTCAGGGTCGACCCTGCACCCCCTCAACACTGATCGATGAACTAGAGAAGGGTAACTTGTTCCCATTGACTGTCCCAGAAGAAGAAGACGATGATCGTTTGGTGGTCTATGGACTCAGCCGCCGCCACACAGAAGTGTTTTGTGTGAAGTTATGTATTTGTATTACAATATTTTACATTATTGTCGGAGTGGCACTAGGACTGTTTGATAGGTTCGCTGTTATTTCTCATTGTATTGATAAAAAGGCTTGTATTCCTCAAAATGTTGGAGTTGTCAATACCACTGTGCACCCCATGTCACCTCCCAATATACCTGCCAGCACATGTACTGGAAATAGTCCCCGTAGTAATGCAAAAGGTTCAACATCCTCTGCCAGTACCATCAGCACATCAAATACTTATGCGCACCCTGTGTCCTCATCCCATTCCCTTGTTGGAAGAAATAATGCAATAATGTACATACTGCCCAAGCAGTTAGACAGCATGCTGCTCATGACTCCCTTCACGACAACATGTGGTACAGTGAGATGGCCACAATAGGGAGACAGGAAAATAATGAATTCTGTTATGTGGCTCATACATTCCCCATGCAGTAGGCGCAGATAGACTGTTTTCCTAGGGAAGTATTACCACACACTGTAGAATATCTCCTACACCTGTTCCTCTACAGAATACAGGGGCAAGTTCAGATTATTGAGGCCAACTTCTCTGAAGTGATGGTAAATAGAACAGTGTGGGACCACACCCCAATGATGCATGAGGTTATCACTGACAATTCCAGAATAGAAGGGAAGGTAACTATGATATTTTTAGGAGTTCCTGATGTCGACTTTAGTGTAACTTTTGGTAGGAACAATGGGTTTATGATAACAGGATCACTATCAGACTGTCATGGCTCTTTGCCCCACTGCCCAAATTGCCCATGCCAAAATAGAACGCGTATTTGCACAAATTTACGTCCATGACAAATGGAGTGCCCCAGGTTACTTGAGATATAGAGCAGTGTTCTTAGGGCTACATAGGGTAGACTCAGATTATGAAGATGGGATAGACTGGATGTCTACTTGGGGTAGGAAGAAAATGTCAAATTATAAAAAGATTACAAATTAAAGTCACCTCTTCTCTGTTTTCTAGGAAATGGCACGGTACCTGTTGGGTGCAACTCTGGATGCAACATTACCATCTATAATTTGGACATGCAATATGGCACCTCCAGCCTAATGGACTTCTACTGGGCCTGCGGAGAATGTCTCTATCTCCAACAGCCTCCTCGATGGAGCAGCCTGTGCTCACTAGAACAATGCACAAAGTCTCCCTGATCGTTCCAGCAGCCAATATCTCCCACATCCATGCCCATCTCTGGTCTGTTACCTTGCTCCACAGACATTGGCGGTATGCTGAGTACTATGGGTGGACATCATTCAAAGACATACCACAGGAGTTCCGCCTATTGAACAGGGTCCAGCTATCTTCAAAAAGGAGGGTATGCGTTCGGATGGGGAGTCTGTGCTGCACATTGCCAACGATAAAGAAAATGGCTCCATCACCAAGGCCATCAAAGACTTGAACAACATAGAAAAGAAAATGATTGCTGGAGGAGGTGCCATAGCAGACACAGCCACTGATTGGTTGAACTTTGACTGGATACCTTCATGGCTGTCTGCCCTCCTAAAAATTCTAGTACCGGTTTGCGGTGTGCTGTTGCTCATCTGTTGTACCGTTCAGTTGTTCTGTCATTTTGCTAAAAATACTGATAGTAAATTAGTAGGTATGAATTATGAAGGAATAGGGAACATTCATAAAGCCTATATATATAGGAAAAATGATAGAACAGGGAATGGGGATAACTTAGCACTTATAGAAGTAGTAAGTAGTAGAAGTCACAACAATAGGACTACATTCAATGCAGCCTGCTACAATTACTTAGTGCCAGGTCAATAGCCCCCAACTCACTAGTAGATACCAACTGAGATAGGATTTGAATATAGATCCACCATCACCTACACCAACACCATATACATCCCTCATTGACATACCTGAAGAAGAGTATATAGAGTTAAGGAAGACGCAGGAGAGCCAATGTTCCAAATGTGCCAATGTTCCAATGTGATTGACACCCCTGGGATACACCAACTAGAAGGAGGGCCTGCATGGTATGCTGTAAGAATTTTGTTCAAGAATGAACAAGAGGAGGGCTTGAAGCAGGGTCTAGTTTTTACCATATAGTGCCCCAGGCCCATTCTGTCCACATCTGAAGCATAAGAGTCTCAATTGTCCCTGCCAGCCCAGAGACAGGGCTGTGTTAAAATTGTCCACACTGCATTGAGCGTCTAGGAGGCAGTAGGCCCCTTGCCCTCCTGTATACTCAGATGTACATCTTTCTGAACATCAAGATGTAGCAATAACAGGATGTGTCTGTCATTTACCAGAACAGAATTGGCCAAGAGTAGGAGTGGGGGCCAACTGGGACTTTCCGCAGCTTTAGAAATTACAAGTGACCTCACACCTTTTGTATTCGTCTGGTTTCTTAAAAAGTTTCCGAGAAGTGACGCAAATCATTTTCGATAAATGTTCAATTTCATTATGATTTACGGCCAAACATCAAGTGACCTTTTGGTAAACGTTTGTAATGTAAGTGTCACTTCTGTTTTCCTAATATTTCCGAGAAGTGACCAAAGTGCGTCATGTTCTGCGGTCAAAGCACCTGCTAATATTGTGATTCTGTGGTCAATAGTTCTTCATTAAAAGAGTATAAAAGAGCTGCCCTCAGTCCATTCACTGGACTACCTCGCACAAATGAACCCTTGGGTCATGACGTGTGTGTGTGCCCCCTCAGCCATCGTCTCTAGCATCTTCTCTAGCATCTTTGGCTGAGGCTTTAATGCTTATTATATTTTGAAATTGTCTCTTTCTCTCTCTGCATTGCCGTGATTTTTAAACTTACAAAATTGCATGATTTACTTTTTCATCTAGGAAGGTGTCTCTGAAACTTGTTATCTTCTAGGTTACACAATGCTATTTTTGATTAACAATGCGCCTTTGACATTCATTGTTCAAACTTGTTCTTCGAATAAAGTGCCACTCTGACTCAGTTCCTGCATCTCACACGTGTGTTTCCTTATTTTAGATAGAGCACCCCTGCTCAAATTAATGTGCCGTAGTGCACCCTAAAAACCACCCTTTAACAAAGGGCTGCATGGGTAGGTGAGTGTGTGTATGGGTGTGTTGGTGAGTGAATGGATGTCTCAGTGGTACATGTGTGAGTAACTAAATATGTGAAAGGCAGTATATGTGAGTGCTGGAGTATATAAATGACTATATGTGAGAGTGAGTGATTGTGATAGTGGCTGTATGGGAGTGTGTGCTTGTGTCTGTGATTGTAGAAGAGAGCAAGTATGTGTTAGTATCTGTATGAATAAGTGAGGTGGTGCGTGTATAACTGTATAGGTGAGTAAATGGGAGTGTAATTGATTCTTTGCATGACTGACTAGGCGTGTGAGTAACTCTATGGATGAGTGGCGTGTGTGAGTGTCTGTATAGGTGTATGAGTGCATATGATAGTGCTGTATTGATGAGTGACTGCATGTATGAGTGACTGTATGGGTGAATGAGTGGATGTGTGTGTAGACCTAGGAATCAGTGAGTGTGTATGTAGTTACTGGTATTGGTGTGTCTATGGTTTCGAAAATGGTAGTCTGTATTTTAGAGTGGGTGTATCAAAGGTTATATTAGGGTGTGAGGAGGTGCATCAGATTATCACGTCGATGATGTCATCAGTGATGTCATCAGTGATGTCATTTGAGATGTCATCAGTGATGTCACTGACCATGTCATGAATGATGTAATATGTAACGTCATCAGCAGTGCATTGCGGGGGCGCGAGTTATAGTTAGCTCAACTAACTATAACGGCCGAATTTCTGTCGTTTTGTATGAGTGAAATGTCCAACTAACTATAAAGTCCCTGAAACCTGTGTTTTTTTCAGTGAATATATATATATATATATATATATATATATATATATAACATGAAAAATCAATGATGCGCACACTCAGAGGTAGAGGAAGCTTTGTGCAAGAGTTTATTACTCAGTTGCAACTGAGTAATAAACTCTTGCACAAACCTTCATCTACCTCTGAGTGTGCGCATCATTGGATTTTTCGTGTTGGTATTACTGCTCTGGTTTTCGCTCTACCGGTGTTCGCGCACCACCTTACCACGGGCGGGGATCCCAGGAGGAGTCACCCTGGTTCACGGATATATATATATATATATATATATATATATATATATATATATATAAAAAAAAAATTCTGTTTAAATAACAATATTTTCCTATTTGCGGGTAAATTGTACCTGCAAAAACGCGGTACCGCCATGGGCACGTGCTTCGCCCCCAGCTACGCGAATCTTTTCATGGGCTGGTGGGAGAAGCACGTGGCCTGGGGGGAGACAAAGGAACCTTGGCTGGACAGCATTATTTTATGGGCAAGATATATAGATGACCTTTTTGTTGTTTGGAGGGGAAGTCGCTCCTCGGCTGAGGAGTATATTGCCTCTCTAAACAATAATGGGTTAAATCTTGAATTCACAGGTCACATTAGTGACAGCGCAGTTAATTATTTAGATTTGGAAGTTTTTATTGAAAGTAATACACTACAAACTCGACTCTACAGAAAGCCAACAGCTGGAAATGCTGTGTTGCATGCAGCGAGCTACCATCCCAAAAGCCTTATAAGAAATATTCCATTTGGTGAACTATTGCGTATTAAACGCAATTGTTCTAACCAAAGAGATTTTAAGATAGCTAAAAACGAAGCGATAGGAAGATTCAAAAGGCGGGGATACAGTAATGCTACCCTACAACAAGCAGAAGCAAAAGTGGGGGAAATAGATAGGAAGACTCTATTGGTAGCAAAAACTAAAACAACTCCTGCACAAGAAAGTAGTGTAAGAATGATTACAACGTACAATAATAAATCTAGTGCAGTTTTACATATCTTCCAGAAAAACTGGCATATCTTACAGACGGACAATATTTTAAAACATCATCTTCCGTCTCGCCCTTTAATTACTTACAAACGCTGCCAATCAATTAGTGACCATTTAATACACAGTCACTTTGATCCCGCGATGAAAATAAGAAACAGGATTAATATTTTGGGATTTTATCCGTGTTTACATTGTAAGGCCTGCAAAAACAGCAAGAAAACCACCACCTACAGGGGAAGGCCAGGGGATCCTAGGCCCATCAGAACCATCAAAAAGTTCCTCAACTGTAACTCAGATTTTACAGTATATTGTTTAGAATGTCCCTGTTTTAAAGGCTACATAGGAAGCACTATACACCCGGCCAAAAAGCGCATCCTCGAGCATATGCGCGCAATAACAAACAAAGATGCTACCTATGCAGTTGCGCGCCACTTTGAGCAATATCATCAGAGTAATCGAGATCTCCTCCAATTTTATTGCAATGATCAGGCAGATAGAGGGGAAAGAGGAGGTGACAGGACAAAAAAGCTGCGGGTGTTACAGTCCAAATATATTATTGACCTACAAACGAAGGCCCCTATCGGGCTGAACAACGATGAAGAGTTGTGGGTCCATTTGGACTAACAGGGAATATGAATCAATGAAGGAAACTGAAAACTGATAGGGGGTATACCTTAGAGATTTGTATATAATGTATATGTTGTATATATTGTATATGTATTGATCGCTGATTAAGATGACTGACAATAATTGCCCATTTGGGCTGAATAAGGATGTAGTTGTTATGAATTAAACCGCTCACATTGCTGCATTAATGCCCATTTAGGGCTCAATTTTGATACAAATGGAATTAATTCGGAAAGAATTACATCTTTTGAAATCATTGTATGGCAGCTTTGCCCTTTTTAGTGGCATATACATGTGTATGTTAATGAAATTCTAACGGACATTCATATATTATAGGGCAAAGACTGTCGAAATTGATTCCACTGTATATGATTTTAAATCTTCTTTCATTTCACTTATTGCACATTTTTTTAAACTCGGCAGTATGACAATTGTGAGATGTAAACCACACTATAAGATGGCCACTATTTTTGGCATAGCAGCACAATGTAAGTCCATTGTTTATGTCAGTCATTAATCATGTGACATGCTGTGAATTGAAATACTGCCGGTCTAGCACAGGGCAACTGACATCGAAAAAGCCGCAAGGCGAAACGCGTCTGTCAGTAAGCGGGGGTCTGCACCAATAAAGTATTTTATACTTTGAAACTGTTCCCGTGAGTGCTTTCCGTTGGGTACTAGGAAATGAATGTACCTTGTTGCAGCATATATATATATATATTATATTCTGCCAGTAGATAGTTATGGTTAGCACCCAGTTTCTTTGGGTAGAACGTTTTTTGTTTTGCTATTAACTTTGTTGATGTTTAACAAATCTTCACAAACCTTTCAAAACTAGTTTGCCAGTCATTTCAGCGGCTGTTTGGAAAGTTTCGGGGGTGATCCATCGAGCCAGGCCCGAGAGAAAGGGTGGGGTCCCAAAACGCATTTTCACCATGCAATTTCCTACAGGGGCTTTAGACACAACTCTAGCCCGAACCGGAAATACACCAAGTTTGGAAGAAAGCTAGATCTTGGTCCAAAAAGAGTGCTTTTTGTAATTTGGTGTAAATCTGTTCAGCAGTTCTGGAGTTATTAAAGTAAAAAGATTTATGCAGATCTAGAGACGTGGGTCCACCGTGGCGGATCTGCAGATCCAACAACAATTCTGTGATTGGCTTGCCACAACCTGTGAGGAAAGTTGCGGCTGCCATTATGTGCATCGGAACTTGGTTTGCAGGGAGGAAAATAACATTTAAAAGTAATAGAATGGGTGAGGGTAGAGTAAACCTGACCCCACGGGACTGATGGAAGGGTCTGTGAGGGAACACTTTGGGCATTGAATTTGTCCAAAAACATTTTTTTAAGGGCGTGAGGGTCCGCGGATCTACTACGGGCCGCTCAGTGCGACCCCTGTGTGCTCTGCGGAGGATCGGCAGATCCAGACCCCAATTAGAAAAACACATACACCCACTCAAAGACCCCCCAGACCTACTTACACTCACTCACACACTCATATACCCACTTATACAACCACTCACATGCACATACAGCCCCTCCCACACACACTCACAGACCCACAAAACCACTTACAAACCCATAGACCCACACAGCCACTCACCCACCCACTCACACATCCACTCACACACTCATACACCCACTTACACACCCACAGAACCACTCACTCACTCACACACCCACTCACACACCCAGGCAGCCACTCACACACCCACAAAACCACTCACATACGCACTCACAAACTCTTACAGCCACTCACCCACCCATGTACACATCCATGTGCACACCCACTCACAGATCCACAAAACCACTCACACAGCCACTCTATCACCTGCACACACACCCACATCCACACAACCACTCACACAGCCATATAGACACTCACACACCCACATAGTCACTCAGACAGCCACTAACACACCCTCACACAGGCAGTGATACACTTGTAGAAATTGCAATAGCATATTTTGTATTAAATTTGCTGTTGCTTTAGTATTGAATGTGTGCTTTTGGTTGGAAGTGGATCAGGATCCATAAAGTGAATTTAAAAAAAGAAAGACTTGATGCATTGCATTTATAGAAAGACTACCTGAGACTACCTGAGCTAACTATAACTTGTGCCCCCCCCCGCAATGCACAGCTTATGACCTCACATACTACATCACTCAGGACATCGTCAATGACATCACTGATGTCATTGCTCATAACATCTCAAATGACATCTATGTCCTAACTCTAATGTCGCTGCATCTTTTGGGTTTTTTCAGTAAATATATATATATATATATATATATATATATATATATATATATATATATATATATATATATATATATATATATATATATATATATATATATATTGTCCAAAGGGTGCTCAGATATGGGCCGCACTCCGCTGTCAGGTAGGTTAACAAACCGCTTTATTGAAAAACATGCAGCTTCCCATCCCGTTGTGTAATCCCTTGGCCTTACGCGTTCGAAGCCTTCGTGCTTCTCATCAGAGGCCGACGTCAGGAATCACTGGTTCATTGCCTCCACATCCCCCTGCATGCTCTTTAATCACTTTCATTGGCTTCCGGTGTGCCCTTACAATCAAGTTAGTTATCACAATGCATGCTGGGGCATGTAGTTAATTTAGCATTATTTTACCCTCCAGTGGGTTTGATTCTTGCGTACTAAGTTCGGGATAAGTTTTACAGCCCTCCAGTGGGCCCCAGATGAAACTATGCATGTTTGAATTTGGTCACCTGCTGCGCCGATACAGAGAGGATCTTTACCCCTCTTACGGACCTTCCGTTGCTTTCAAGGCGGTGCGTAGCCCCCACGGCCGGAGCCGCCGTGACTACATGCCCCAGCATGCATTGTGATAACTAACTTGATTGTAAGGGCACACCGGAAGCCAATGAAAGTGATTAAAGAGCATGCAGGGGGGATGTGGAGGCAATGAACCAGTGATTCCTGACGTCGGCCTCTGATGAGAAGCACGAAGGCTTCGAAATGCGTAAGGCCAAGGGATTACACAACGGGATGGGAAGCTGCATGTTTTTCAATAAAGCGGTTTGTTAACCTACCTGACAGCGGAGTGCGGCCCCATATCTGAGCACCCTTTGGACAGCATGTCATCACGGCGGCTCCGGCCGTGGGGGCTACGCACCGCCTTGAAAGCAACGGAAGGTCCGTAAGAGGGGTAAAGATCCTCTCTGTATCGGCGCAGCAGGTGACCAAATTCAAACATGCATAGTTTCATCTGGGGCCCACTGGAGGGCTGTAAAACTTATCCCGAACTTAGTACGCAAGAATCAAACTCACTGGAGGGTAAAATAATGCTAAATTAACTACATGCCCCAGCATGCATTGTGATAACTAACTTGATTGTAAGGGCACACCGGAAGCCAATGAAAGTGATTAAAGAGCATGCAGGGGGGATGTGGAGGCAATGAACCAGTGATTCCTGACGTCGGCCTCTGATGAGAAGCACGAAGGCTTCGAAACGCGTAAGGCCAAGGGATTACACAACGGGATGGGAAGCTGCATGTTTTTCAATAAAGCGGTTTGTTAACCTACCTGACAGCGGAGTGCGGCCCCTTATCTGAGCACCCTTTGGACAATATATATATATATATATATATATATATATATATATATATATATATATATATAGTATGTAAGGAGTACCATACAAACGGTACACGTAAGAATACTACAGCACTTAAGGGCGATAAGAAATATGGATCAAAGGTACCCCGTAGCTCGTCATATGCATGAGTACCATAATGGAAGATGTGAAGATTTGCAGTATTTTGTCATCGATTCTGTACCGAAAAATAGGAGAGGGGGTAACAGAGAGTTAAAGTTAAGACAGCTTGAATCAAGGTATATCATCATTTTAAATTCCAAAATCCCCTCAGGCTTAAATTCGGAGGAAGAATTATATATACATATTTGAAGAAGGATTCTTAATGAATACACGCTCTGAGTCCTGTTGACAGGACACTAAGTTTGAGTATGAGACATGAGATTTTTTAATATATAGGTTAATATTTAGATGCACATTAAGCACTTTAATTAGCACAAATCGGTTGAAGTACAAATAGGGAGAGATAAAGCTAGTAAGGTTTGACTCTATTCTTGATTCTTTTCTTTTATACAATCTATTAACCCCATACAATACAAAATATAAATACCTTAACAAACAAATAAGCATCATTAGGTTCTTATTGGTACTATTTGTTATGTACCATCAAGGATTCCATGGAAAATAAATGTTATTGCATGGGCTATGTTTAGATTAATACAGATGATCTGGATATATTTTAAGGATTGTATAGGAATTAGTATGAATAGTAGAGAGAAAGCAAACCATCACTTTGCCCCAATGAGAAAGATGCAAAGTGAGCACTAGCACTGTATTATTAGTGAATAGAATTAATTCCCTTTGAGTGATTTAAATTGGGTATAAGAATACAACATAAGTTTTGTTTCATCTTTTGCACGGATGTTGTTGTAAGAAAAAGTTTTTGTCTTACAATATTAGGTAACGCACTTTAAAAAATGTTTACAGCACTTGCACTTTATTAAACAAAAGAAAAAAAGGGAAAAAAACAAAGAGAAAAAAATATTAGTGAAACACTTAGTAAAAGATCAGAAGTAAGTTTTCCATTTCCATGCTGAGCAAGCAGTAGTCATTGGATGATGCATATTTAAATAATGAACTCTTAAAACATGTCTCCTACATGTGAAGAAGGCAGCTGTGACTTTTCGAAATGCGTAATGCCGTTTTGATGAAAGAGAATAACAAATCTACTGCTTAAAAAAAACCCCGGTGTTGTCGGTACCTGTGCTACGTTGGAGCAGGAGCCCTTTCTTTGCCTTACGCGTTTCGGAGCCCAGCTCCTTGATCACAGGCTGCCAGGGTGCACGCAGACATACTAAAAGGCAAAAATGTCTCAGCACATTTCAATTTACCTTTAGTAGGTTTCACAGGTGAGTTAACAAGTGTTCATGCTGGGATATGTAGTCCCTTTCAGACAGTGTTCTGTCTCTTGTAGACTCTGCATTGCAACACTGAATATGCATTTTAAAATTACCCTCCAGTGGGCCTCCAAATAATAGATGCTCAGTAATTTGTGCTGATCTGCTGTCCCAACCAGCTCTGGATTTCCAGGCTTTCATAGCCCCAACTCGGGGTGGTGCAGTCTTCATGGCCGGACTGCCGTTCAGTTACATGTTCATCAATGTGTCTCCACTTTAAAGACGCACTCCACAGCAGATCTAGCCAAAGCAAAAGGCATTTTTAATTCAGAGTTCCTTGTTTGCCTTACGCGTTTCGAAGCACAGCTCCTTGATCACAAGCTGCCAGGGTGCACGCAGACATACTGAAAGGCAAAACTTCTCAGCAGATTTCAATTGACTTTTAGTAGGTTTCACAGGTGAGTTAACAAGTGTTCATGCTGGGATATGTAGTCCCTTTCAGACAGTGTTCTGTCTCTTGTAGACTCTGCATTGCAACACTGAATATGCATTTTAAAATTACCCTCCAGTGGGCCTCCAAATTATAGATGCTCAGTAATTTGTGCTGATCTGCTGTCCCAACCGGCTCTGGATTTCCAGGCTTTCATGGCCCCAACTCGGGTGGTGCAGTTTTTATGGCCGGACTGCCGTTCATTTACTTAGTGGAACAGCAGTAAAGATAAAATAAACTGAACATTTTCATCTGGGAGGCCCACTGGAGGGCTTTTAAATTAAATGAACATTTTGCTACAGCACAGAAACCTACTAAAGGTAAAGGAATTTTAAAAATGCACTACTGATCCAAGCATGCAACACTTAGTTGAACTCACCTGTGAGGCCTACTGAGGGCTAATTAAATGGACATGCAGAGGGAGTGCTTTTTCAACATTCTCTGCAGTATCATGAAGCCTGTGACCAAGGAGCTGCCTGCTCTGAAACGCGTAAGGCAATGAAGTGTATCTGAATGAAAATGCCGGTTTCCTTTTATTAAAGAATCAGTGGAATTCATCTGCTTTTCGAATGCGTCTTCAACTGGGGATGTTTTGTTGAGAGGTTCATGACCGGCAGTCCAGCCGGGAAGCCTGCACCACCCCTCAAGGTCAAGGTTAGGGGGCCACGAGGACATGGAACTACTCCCAATCTTCCTTAGTGGAACAGCAGTAAAGAAAAAATAAACTGAACATTTTCATCTCAGAGGCCCACTGGAGGGCTTTTAAATTAAATGAACATTTTGCTACAGCACAGAAACCTACTAAAGTTATAGGAATTTTGAAAATGCACTACTGATCCCAGTATGCAACACTTAGTTGAACTCACCTGTGAGGCCCACTGAGGGCAGTTAACCATACAAAGGAAGAATACAACATTCACAAACAATTAAACAGTCATCCCCTGAGTTCGGGTCTCTAGTGTCTCTATCGCGATTCCCTGTCCCATTTACTCCTTGCTTTAGCTATTTTGGTTATTCCCATTCACTACTGGTAACATCCAGGAAACAAATGCGTGGGGCTCCCCAGGTTAGGCAAAATTAGGCTCAATTGGCGTCTATATGATGTATAACTTTATCTTCAGCTGCAATACTTTTACAAAATTTTTTGCACTTTAGTATTTTATTCATTGTAATAATCAGTACTCATTTGCCTATTTGCACTTAGTTACTATCTTAGGTATTCTATTAGCACTAGCACTTTATACAGCATAATTAGCACAAAAGCACTTTTTGCACCAATATAGTGGAGTTTGGATCTTTATCATAGTACTGTAACAACGACCAATTACAACAAGATATTTGCTTAAGGATAGCTGACCGACAATGTTAGCACATATTATATCTATCAAATGTATTTGTACATTTTATGAATTTTCAATGCAAAATCCATATAGGCATATCGTAAACATCTATTGTATAACACTCGGTCTCAATGTAGCTTCATACATACTGGAGTTTAAGTGTTTTACTATTTTATGATTAAATATATCGCATTCTTTTAGCATCCTAATATAGCACTTGCCAGTATAATTTTGCGTATTTTGCACATTTTTACAACTGTGGTTAAATTATTTGATGTATGATCCATAGCCTTAATTTATTTATTGTTCGTGCTTTTCTCCTAAAGAGTGATTCTGATAATGAGTATGTCTTCAGTGGCTACTGATGACGTCACTGATCACATGATGTAAATGTGTCCTATAAAAAATATGTAAAATGTAGCGTGATCATGTGAATAAGGCCACGGATGAGGCTGAAACGCGTCATGATGGACTGCACGTATTGAAAAATAAATTTTATTCACTTTGGCACCAGCAAATATCGAAGTCCGCACCTGTTTGTATGACTCACTGCATCAGGACTGTTGGATATATATATATATATATATATATATATATATATATATATATATATATATACACCCACATACATACATATATATATATATATATATATATATATATATCACTTTTCTTCCGTATCAGGACGATTAGTACCCAAAAAGACGGACACGGACCCAAAGTAAGTGTTCAAGTTATTTTACTCCGTTTGTCGCCATAACGCGTTTCGGCTCTCACGAGCCTTGTTCACATGACATGACGAAACACGAGTTCTGTGCATTTTTAAAGTGACAGTGCAACCAATTAAAACCTCACATGACCTACAATTGATAGACATAGAGAAAATCTCAATAAATATCAAACATTTTTAAAGTATAAAAAGAGTTACAGGTAAAATACTACATGATGCCCATATTTGTTATTTTTCTTTTTGACATGTGGCAAATAACGACCAATGAGAAATTGCCGGTCATTTTGTGATCTAAAAAAATAATAATGTGCAAATCGTGCCTAAAGTGCTATGTGCAAATGTATATTGATAAAATACATTTAATAAAAATGTCTACTGCAAGTAAGTTGCTGAGCTAATATGTGTTGCTATCTATGTAATGGTTGCTCAGCTATCACCATTTCTAATCACCCTCATATAGTTGGATCACATATGGGGCTATGATGTATATTTAGATTACACCAGTTGTATACGGTGGGAGTCGGATGGACTTGAGTAGGGTATAAGACATAATCTCTTGAAGCTATAAGATTGAATAGAGACAGGTACCAGCTATTGCATATTCCTTTGAGGTACAGAATGCCTATTGGTCTGTTTGGTGTGTACAGCCATACACAATTAATAATAGAGTGCAAATGTTGCTGTGCAAATATACTGTGCAAAGATGCCTTACATATATCATATCACTGTGTAAACATTCATCATATGTTAATACACATACTACTAAATAAATATATATATAAATATAGGAATACACATAAATATAAATATAAAAAAAGATATAGATATAAATATATAAATATAACCATATAAATACATGTAAAATCTACACATAAATGTATCCAGAAAAAAAGTAGATATAGTACTGTATGATAAAATAATATGCATCATAAATTGATCTACCTATTTATGTGGGGACCAGGCCTGTATATAGCCAAGCACAGCAATATTAAAATCAGACCTAAAACCACATTGTACCTTCCCGTGATAGTGACATTAAAATAATATTTAAAGACATGTATATAGATCCTCAGTGACATTGAGACCTCCTGGAAATATTGTATCAAGTTGTAAAATGTATCTGGTCTCCAGTTTTCTCAATTTATGGTCTCTGTCACCACCACGTCTGCTGGGCGATACTGTGTCAATCACAAAGTAGCTAAGGTCTTTGTTATTAGATTGATGGAATTCCCTAAAATGACGAGCTACTGGATAAGTATTATCTTGATTTGTGATTGCACGAAGATGTTGGAGAACCCGTTTATGGACTGGTAGCTTGGTGCTGCCTATGTACCTAAGGCCACAAGGGCACATGAGCACATAGACAGCAAATTCAGTTTTTCAGGTTAGGAGTTTTTGAATTTTGTATTCCCTGTCACTAAACGGGGTGGAATATGTGCTGGTGTTGACTCCATGGATACACGCTTTACAAATCTTGCATTTATAAAATCCCTTGTGTGTCTGTAACCATGTGGTATTCTCGATAATTTCAGGATTAGTTGTGACTAGACTATCTCTCATTGATGGCGCTTTGCTATATGTGATGGACACCCTCTGCGGTAGCAGGGGTCCAATCACGGGGTCATTGAGGACGAGAGGCCAGTTTGATTGTAAAATGTTCTGAATAGTTTTGTGTTGTCGACTATAACCCAAAATCATTCGAAATTCATTGGTAATCTGGCTTGTCCCTGTGGAGTTCGAAGCTGTATGGGATTGTTCATCCCTGGTCATGGTCATAGATTTAGAGATGGCCTGATTGATGATATTGGCAGTGTATCCTCTCTCTAGGAATCTAGATTTACTAAAATTCTGAGCTCTTTTTAGATCAACTTCATTGCTGCATATCCGTCTAAGGCGAAGCATCTCGCCATACGGTATGCTGTTGATCAGATGTCTGGGGTGTGAGCTATGCGCATGTAAGGTAGAGTTGCCTGCTGTCTCCTTTCTATACAGACAAGTCTCCACCTTGTTGTTAAGAATATAGACTTGTGTGTCAAGAAAGTTGACCGATGCCTCACTGATGGTTGCTGTGAATTCAAGATTTAGGGAATTGGAATTGATCTGAGTAACAAACTCTTGTGCCTGCTCCTTTGTCCCTTGCCACACTATCAGGAGGTCATCAATATAGCGGAGCCATAATTTAATGTTGCTCTCGACTATATGTTTATATTCAATATTGAGGACCAGCTCCTCCCACCAGCCCATGTGAAGACATGCATAGCTGGGGGAGAAGCTGGCCCCCATGGCAACCCCCCTTGTCTGTTGATATAACAAATTGTTGAACATAAAGATGTTGTTGTTCAAAGAAAACTCAATCATAGAGACAAGCATCTTGCTGTGTTCATGATCTTGTATGGGACGTCGAGCCAGGAAGTGTTGTATAGCATTGATTCCATCTTTGTGATTGATGCTAGTGTACAGTGCGGCAACGTCTAGCACTAACAGCAAATAATCTTCCTGCCACCCCACATCTTTGATTTTTCTGATAAAATCACCCATGTCCCGAACATATGACGGCAAATTTTTAATATAATCTTGTAAAAAATAGTCTACATATTTGGACGAATTTTCCAACAGCCCATCTTTAGCTGTGATGATCGGACGGCCAGGAGGTTTGTTGATATCCTTATGTAACTTCGGAATGAAGTATATTGAAGGAGTAGTGGGATTGTCTTTTTGAGAAATTTATATTCATCTTCACTCAATTAGATCTTTTCTCCTCCATGTGGCCAGTTTCTTGTAGTAGTCCAGATATGTGTTTTTCAGATTTGCTGTGTTGCTCCGACTGTAGCATGATCTATCATTTAGTTGACTCAAAGCTTCATGTTTGTATTGCTCCTGAGACCACAGAACAATGTTCCCACCTTTGTCACTATTACGTATGACAATACCTTTGTTTTTTTGCAATTTTTGAATCAAGCTGTTATATTTTTGATCCTGTCTGCTGTATTTTCTTTTGGTCATAAGCACCGATTTGTTGAGTTTTTTGATGCATGACGTGACTGTTTCATGAAACACATCAATGGAGTCACGTGGTGCTATTGGGTTGAATGTAGATCTTGGTTTGAAGGGGGTTGTGACCCTTGTGATTCCATGCCCGCTCGTACCTTCAATGGATCTACTTGTCATAGGCTGTTGGCTAGTCTCCCCATCCCATAGTTCCTCGAGTTCATGGAAGAGAGGAAGATCCGATTGTGTTATATTGGATTGTATTACTTCATCATCAACAGTTCCCCTTTGCTGGCGTTGGGTATTGTCGCCCTGAAGCATATGATATTTTTTCAATTTCAACTTTCTGACCCCTTTATATATATCCATTCTAGTTGATGCATAATTGAAATCGCTATTTGGGCAGAATGAGAGACCGAGACTTAAAATACGTGTTTCCTCTGATGTTAGTTCAATTTGAGTTAAGTTGACTACAGTTTTATTGGTAGCTGACGAGTTGCTTATCTCCTCTTCCAATATCCCGACCTCTTTTTTTGTTGTTGTTGGCGGCGTTTTCTGGCTTTCTGCCTCTGCCTTCGCTTGAAGTTTGTCCTTGTCCTGCGTGATTCCTTTGTGGTCTTGGTCGAAGAGTTTGTCTTCTCTCCTCGCATAAAAAATTTAGTTCTTCACCAGGTGATGGCTTTGCCATTTGTTGGGGGTGTCTCATCTCTGATTCTGACTCACTGCCCCCTGCAGAGCTGAGGTCCGATAATATATATATATTTATTTATTTAATAAAAGTCAGAACCCCTTTCAGAGGGCAACGGGGCACGCAGGTGTTACTGGGCCCAACCATGGGGGTTGAGGCCTTTTACTCTCTGGACATCCGGAGTAAATCTATGGATTCTGAGCAACTGGGCCAAGTACCCCTTCTGCACTTGACTCCCAGTAGCAGACGTGGTTGAGCAGTCCATGGCTCCCTCGGGGGTGAGGAGGTGTGGATACAGATTAGTGAACATGGGCTCACAACTCAAAATGTGCACAGCAGCAGGAATAAATCATTTTCCATCCAAATACTCACTTTTATGAAAAAAGAGAAGAATTGTATTTCTACTGTTAACCATACAAAGGAAGAATACAACATTCACGAACAATTAAACAGTCATTCCCTGAGTTCGGGTCTCTAGTGTCTCTATCGCGATTCCCTGTCCCTTTCACTCCTCGCTTTAGCTATCTTGGTTATTCCCATTCACTACTGGTAACATCCAGGGTATGACTCACTAGTAGTCCAAGTCTCAAGAGTTCACTAAATCTCTGATTTTAAAGTCAATAGTGTTCCAGCGCACACGCACTTGATTTAGCAGCAAGTTCTACCGGGCCATAATACCCGAATCAAGTCTTACCCACACCGGCAGAAGTGAGTCCTGGAGTGCGCACTGTCCGCAGGCCTTCACATCGGCTCCTGTCCAAGTCAGATGAGTCAGCTGCACTCAGCAGGTGCAGGCTCTCTCCCTCACGGTCGCACTCCTGCAGAAATCGGATGTTTCCTGCTGCTTCTTTTGCTGGCTAAGTATTTAGATGCTCCCAATGTGGGGGGGGGGGATCTTCAACGATCCTGATCTTAGTCCCTTTTGGGTGAAGATGCTTCCACAGCATCCTTACTCATGCAACTGGGTTGAACCAGTCACAGTCCTTGTTGTTTCCGGTAACCTACGAGTCACCACCGCTCTCTGTCCACAAGCTCCAGCTAGGTCAACACAGCAAAGCTATCCATAGCAGCCCCTTCTGGCATACAGGTTTGCTGCACCGCTGCCACACAAGGATTCATCCCTTCCCACACGGCAGTCTTTACCAAGATGGCCCCTCCTGGCATACAGGGCACAGCTTTGCTACAGTGTAAGGCGTCACTCCCCTAACTGCATGGCTGTCTTTAACACGACTATCTTCACTGCAGCCCTCTCCTAGCATAAAGGAGTCGCTGACTCAGTCCTGCACAAGGGCAACTACCTGATCGATACAGCAGCCATTTCCTCACACCTCGCAAAGGTAGTCCACTTGACAGGTCTCTCCACTGGACCTTGCTCCCTCCAATGCTCTCCTCTACCTCACAGGGCACACTGGTCTTAGCAATCATGCAGGTGTTGGTGCTAGAGGCTCCAAGGCAGGTGGTCTTGGATTCCCTGGGTGATGTCCCCTCACACAACAGGGAGACTAGCATGCCTTTGCCCCTAATCCTAATCACAGTCTGAAGTCTTGCAGAGCTTCCCCTCCTCACACAGTCGTTCTGGCTGCTTGGGAGATCACAACTTTTGGGGTCTCACTCTCCCCTTCTTAATTTTGTCTATGACAACAAAAATCAGCATTAGGGATCAGACATCAGTACAGTTGGGCACGTCTATTCCCATGCAGAGGACTTTTTGTCTCAACAATATGCTTGAAAATGAAGGATCTCAAGAAAACAACAGCAAGCCGGGGCAAAAATTCAGATTCAATAGGATACAATGAGTCACGAATAAATGTAATTTCCAAGAAAGAAGTGGCTCTGAACAGACGGACTCATGTAATAACACAAATATATTTCCACTACAACATTTCAGCTTCCTCTTTCCTCAAGAACGCCAAGATTGTTTGCTCAGTGGCTGCACAGCTGGATTTTCAAAAAACATCATGAGGGAAGGTTCCAATTGGAATGTGGAATCAAGGTAGCCCTGACTTCTCTTGAGATATACAGTAATCAGGTGATGTTTAGTCCATCTGGATGCATTATTGGTTGTTTTTTGTCAAAAAGTATAGAAACAGTTTTTTGTAAAATTTTAAAAACATGGGCACGTGTCCCACACAGATCTCATACACTTTCGCCTCTACTTACATACCGATTTTTCTTGCTAGCATTAAAGCCCAAGTCACCATTGCTGGGCAGGGTCCAAACAAAAGAGGGTCGAGATGTGGGTCTTTTTGCCATTTTTTATTAACTTTTAAACAAAGTGGTAGACAGCCTGTTTTTGGGTTTTGGGCCTAGGAGTGATAGCCCAGTGGAATGAACAGAAGAAACAGGTTTTAGGTATTGATGGTGATGCAGGTGCAGTGGCACCAGTGCCCAAGTGTATGAAGCGTTAACTAAACCCCAAATATGACTGTTTTACTATGGTTCCTTGTATGCATTAGCGTCTAGTGCACCCTTGCAGAGTCACTGTTGCTTTGGTCTTCTGAGCAATGGCCCAACGGAGGGGAATATTGATGCAGAGGAGAAACCTTAACTTGAGCCTCAGAGAAATAGCAGGGAGGGGGATGGGGCAAGATGTGAGTCACATGTTTTAACAAAGGGCAGAGGATCAGCCTGCCTGTTAGGAAGTTACTAGTAGCTATCATTAACGAAGCAGGTGCAGTGGCACTGGGGCCCAGGAGTGTCTGAATCACAACTGCATCACAATTATGACTGTCTCACATTATATAAGTGGCATCAGACTTATATTCCTTGCTAGCATTAGAGCCGAGGGCACCCTTGCTGCAAATAGAGGGGAAACATGTGGAGCTATTTATTTCTGAAAGGAACAGAGATCCTGTTTCAGGATTAGGAGTGATGGTCAGGCATAGTGGGGAAAGGGGAGAAAGAGGCAGAGGAGACAGCCTGCTACTCAGGGCCACAGCTGTCATTAGCATAGCAATTCACAATACCCTAATTATGGGGAGCGGTGTTTGTGAATAAAAATATTTCCTCTGAGGTGATCTCCCAAGCCCAACCCCCTGCGCTCAGCCATCCCCTCCCGCTCCTCCAATTCTTGCCATAAAGTTTTGAGTAGTGACTCCAAAACATTTACCTTAGGGGGTCTCAGAGCAAAATTGTTTGAAGACCTGCTTTACAGCAGACAGCGTGAGGCAGTGGGTCAGCCCACTTAAGTCACTTCTAACTTAGCTGTGACTGGGGAAAGTTTGCTCTTTCCCAAAAAGCATATCAGCACAGAAGGTTGTTCCCTTCAGTGTAGGGAGTACCACAGCAATGTGTGCTTTTTGAAACAGAAAAAAATATTTTTGCTTTAACCAATTTTTTTTTATAGAGTCAAGTGTACAGCACTTTCACCCGAAAATAAAGCTTTACAAAAGCCATGCCAAAACAATATAAGTATTGACAAAGCCTGCAATAGAACTGTTGGATTTACCATTGCTTACTTTTATATTGACAAGGGCCCTGCTGCTCCTCTAAAAATAAAGTTTTACAAAAACAGTGACTACAATGTAAAAGTGTGCTTTTTGAGACCAAAAATATTTTTTCATTTATGTATTTTTTTTTGTTCTGCTGAGCCACTCCCTTAGCAATTGCATAAAAAAGTGGCAAAACAAGCATTGGCAAAAGCAGACATGGCTTTGACAATGGTTGTGTTTTGTTTTTAACCAATGGTATTCAGATGTACAGGTTTGATCCTGGTGTTGGCTCAACATCCTACGATTTTGGGTACATAACTTATTTTCTCTTGCCTAAAATAATGATGAATAAATAAACACAATCTGACCGTTTGTAATATAATCTAATGCTCACGTAAAGTGCTCTAATGTCCTTGGGTCACGTTTGTGCTTCATTAAAACTTCAACAAAAAAAACATTTTTTTTCTCATCATTGGCAAAATAATAGGTGTATGCTGGCTAGTAAGCACATACATGCCAACATTTTGCCACTCAAACGTGGGAGATTTTGAAAAAAATTGAGAGAATATTTTTTCCTCATTTGCATACATAGGATCAGAGACAGTTTCAGACACAAAGTTAAATTAAAGCCATTTTTGGATTTAAGAAACAGGAGTCTCCTGCCTGAATCGAAACTTTTATAGCATTCGTGAACTAGAATTTCTGTTATGGACACGGAAGCTGAGATTATGCATTCTCTTCTTTGCTTTATTTTAACAGTAGCCATGTAAACAAACACATTAACCATAGAGCTGTAGAAATAAAAAACTACAAAACCCAGAGTTCCAACATGAACTACATTTTCCACAATAAAATGTCAACTATCAAATCAGCACTCATGTAGATCTAAAAAGAGGGTGAACAGTATTAGCGCCGCCTCTTCCGCTGCAAGGAATCCCTTTCTTGAGTATCCAAATTCATTGTTTCATTTTTGCTTTTGATCTGAAACTGAAAATAAAGAACCATAACTTTGTATTATAACAACGGTGAGGTCAAATGCATTTACATTGTTCAATTATTCAATTGCTGGGTGGGATAATCTTTGCCTTTGTGTCCTTAATAGAACTGAAAATTCTCCCTCAAGAATGCTATAACATTTTCGATTCTATGTCAGGACCGGAGGCTTCAGATTGTGCAAGTTTAAAGCCTATCAACTACCAAAGAAAAAGGGTTACTTACTGGCTTATGGCAGAACTCCTTTGACATGGAACCCGATGACCAATAGGCCATGCAGATAATTTCTTCCAAGCATGCTATGGGAATTATTGGGCCAGGACTGAAGAAACCTAAGGACTAAGGAAATGTCCCAAAGAGAAGAATACTTCGATGAAGGTGGAGCAGCACAGCGTACACCTCTGTGACGCTGGGAAACTATGGCATTTTTTTCCCAGAGGCCTGTTAGCAACAGGAAGATGACCAGCAGAAATTGACGATCTGTAAGAATTGATGGTCCTATAGAAAAGGTTGTCCGAGACCAAGGGGGCCAAAAAATTGGTGACTTGAATCACATCTGCTGCCACGGGATCCAAAAGCCATTCCATGCACCAGCCAGAACAATGTTTCCATGGTACTTGGTACTGCTTATGTGTGGAATCCACCCAGGCTTTGTCAATGAGGTCGAGAGCCTGTTCCGAAAGTCCTGGCACTTGCCAGCGTCTCTGTCGAAACAGGTAGACAGAAGTAACCACTAACCTGCTCAGACGGCCAGCAGGGATGATGGATTGTTGCTGAAACCCCTCCTCCCTTATACGCTGCCACACAGAGAGTAAAACAGAGAGATCACTACCCTGGTAGGAAGCGCGTCGGGGAAAAGGGGAAGTAGATAAAACAAAAAACACTGCTGGGCTTGTAGAGGCGCTGGTCCGAACCTCCTCATGTCTACACAGATCCTCAGGACCCAGGAGAACCTCTATGGGAGCGGAGAGACCCTGCATGCAAGAGAGGAAACAGGGATAAGCGCAACACACCTATATGTCTTTCCCACTGTGTAATAGTACACCACAATACACACTCATACAGTCATCAAGCAGTGAGGAGTAGGTAAATGGGTTTTACATGTGCTTCATGTACGACATTCAGGGGTAGTCGTACTTCACAGAAAATCCCAAATATGAAGCACAGAAGAAAATGCAGGGTTAAATCCAACGAACACAGCCGCTAATCACCAGCTAATCCTCAGGCGATGTGCAACTAATAAACATGGCAAGAATAGTCACGGGGCTTGAAGCGAACCACTTAAAGTCTCCAGTGGTGCTCACAAGCTCTGTTAATTACCAGCATGAAGTAACGTCGATCGGAAAGCCGAGGACGGAGCAGAGTCCTTCGTGGCGTCCGAACTCGAGCAGCTGAATCCGCGGATTCAACAGCTGGAATCCGCCGGCAAAGTTACACGATTCTGCGCCGACATCCACCGAGCAGAAAACAAAAACGAAAAGACAAAAGGGGCGGCAGGTGCCTCGGTTGATACTCCTCACCGCCACAAGCCGCTGGGAGTAATGAGACTCTGGAAACTAAGCAGGCGAGTCTCCAGGTAACATCCAAAGGATAGGAACGACAAGCACCAGGTCAGCATAACCGAGGGGCTTATATCCTGCCCTAGTTCCACTGCTGACCTCTAGGGTGACTTCCTATTACAACCCCAGAGGACTCTGGGATTCGTAGTTTTTTAGACACTCGCTTCCTATTCATACAGGAATAGCTCATACCCGCCACCACCATGACAGGACCCCCCCCCCGCAAGGACCGCCGTCTCAGCGGATGACTAGGTTTCGAAGGGAATCGTTTGTGAAAACGCCAAAGGAGGCGTGGACAGTTAAGGTTCTGGACAGGCTCCCAGGACCGCTTCTCAGGACCGTAACCCTTCCATGCAATCAGGTATAAGACCCGTCCCCTCATGAGTTTTGAATCTAGGATGCTCTGTACCTCATATTCCTCCTCCCCATCCATATCTAGAGGGGTTGGGGCGGTGAGCAATCGGGTGTGTGCACGACATGGTCGAACTAAAGAAACGTGAAAAACGGGATGAATCCGCCACGAAGGTGGCAGGACCAGTCTGACTGCCACTGGGTTTACTATCCTGTCAATGACATAGGGGCCTATGTATTTAGGCTTCAGCCTGTTAACCCCTTTCAAACGCAGATTTCTTGATGCCAACCATACCCTATCCCCCACTTGATAAGCAGGTCCGTAAGATCGTTTGCGATCAGCATACCGTTTATCGTTGGTCTGAGCCGTCAGCGGATGAGTCTTGGCCTCTCGTAGCACTGCATGTAAATGCGCGTGATGTTCTTGTACGGATGGAAGCTTTGACCGGATAGGCCATTCAATAGGCAGTATGTTTGGTTGGTAGCCGTTCATACAATAGAAGGGGGAACACCCCAAGGAGGAATGTTCAGCATTGTTGTAGGCCAGTTCTGCCAACCAAAGCAAGGCACTCCATTCGTCTTCCTGTTGCAGTGTAAAACACCAAAGGTATTGCTCCAAAGATTGATTCATTCTCTCTGTCTTGCCGTCGGTTTGGGGATGGTAACTGGTTGACAGCCTAGCATCGACCTTCATTGCTGTGCATAACGTTTTCCAAAAACGAGAGGTAAACTGAGAAACCCTATCTGTTATCAACACCGCTGGTATCCCATCAAGATGTACAATGTTTTGGAGAAAAGACAACGCTAGCTCAGAGGACGTTGGGATCTTCTTCATGGGGATGAAATGGCCCGTCTTGGTAAGGTGATCCACAACGACCAGAATCACAGTATGTTCCTCACTGGGTGGCATTTCTACAATAAAGTCCATGGAGACTATATGCCAAGGCGACGGAGGAGTAGGAATAGGCCGGAGTAGTCTTACCGGTTTGCTGTGGTTGGCTTTACCTTGAGCGCAAACAGCGCAGTCCTTGACATACTCCCTAATGTCTTGACGTAAGGATGGCCACCAGAAATGACGGGCCGTCAAGGCTGTGGTCTTGTGGATTCCCCAGTGCCCTCCAACTGTGGAATCATGAGTCCAGTACAGGGCCTTGCTCTGTGAAGCCTTTGTGGGTAGGTAAAGAGTATCAGAGCGAAACAGCATGTCCTCCTTCCGAACCCGGAGGTCGGGCTCCTCAAGGATCAGGCGCGGTGATCCACTGGAACTGAGTGAGTCTTGACTTCATTCAGAAATTCGGCAGAGATAATGACTGCTTGTTTCGGACTTGGGCCGTCTAGGGTTTGTAGGATCACAGGTGGGTCTGTTTTTTCCTTCTCCTTTGTTTCAAGGTTCACCCGAGAAAGGTCATCGGCCTCGCCGTTTTGTGGACCTGGCCTGTACTTAATGACAAAGTCATAGTCCGAGAAGAAAAGTGTCCATCTCAATTGTCGTGGTGTGAGAGACCGGGCTGTTTTCAGGAACAACAGGTTTCGATGATCGGTATAGATCTCTATGACGTGTTTGGCCCCAGCAGGTAGTGCCTCCATTCTTCGCAGGCTCTCTTGATAGCCAATAGCTCCTTATCGGCTATGCTGTAGTTGCATTCATGGGGATTTCGTTTTTTAGAATAATACACCACCGGATGGAGCTGCCCAGTGTCAGGGTGACGTTGTGACAAACCCCCCCCCAATGCAAATTGTGAAGCATCTGTTTCCAACACGAAGGGCATGGTAACGTCTGGATGACGAAGAATGGGTGCCTGCGTAAATCGTGTCTTCAGTACTTGAATAGCAGACTCCGCCTCATCTCCCCAGGTGAAACACACTCCTTTTCTCAGAAGCCGAGTGATGTGTTGTACTATGCAAGAAAAGTCCTTTATGAATCTCCGATAGAAGTTAGCAAAACCCCAAGAAGCTTTGTAGCCCTTTCACATTGGTAGGCGATTTCCACTCTGTAATGGCTAACACCTTCCGGTTATCCATTCGCAGCCCACTCTTGTTGATTACATACCCCAAGAACTCAGTATCGGGCACGTGGAACAGACATTTTTCCAGCTTGGCGTAGAGGGCGTTCTTCTGCAAGCGTTTTAGTACTGCTTTTACGTGTTCCGTGTGCTCTTCCTTGGTGGTGTGAATAGATGAGTATATCATCTATATAGACAATACAGAAGACATCCAGGTACCCACGTAGGACTTCGTCCATGAAGTACTGGAAGGCAGCAGGGGCATTGCAGAGCCCGAAAGGCATCACCTGATATTCGTAGAGACCAAATTTTGTATGAAAGGCTGTTTTCCACTCGTCCCCTTGTTTAACGCACACCAAATGGTATGCCCCGCGAAGATCTAACTTGGTGAAAATTTGGGCGCCTTTCAATTGGTCCAACAGAACAGGGATGAGAGGCAAGGGGTAGCGATTCTTCACCGTCACCCTGTTGATAGCCCTGTAGTCGATACAAGTCCGGAGATCCCCCTCCTTCTTGGGGATGAAGAACAGAGGAGAGGAGGTGGGTGAAGAGGACGGTCGTATGAATCCCGACTTGAGATTCTCCTCCAGGTATTCCTTCAAGATTTGCGTTTCCGGCTCTGTTAGGGCTTATACTCGACTGCAGGGGATTGTGGCTCCCGGGTACAAGTCTATTCTGCAGTCATAATCCCGGTATGGAGGGAGGTGACTTGCTTGTTGTTTGTCAAATACTGCTTGGTAGTGCTCATACTCCTGAGGAATAGCCACAATGGAACAAACGAGGGAGGTACTGTTTCCAGTAGCAAAGCAACCGGCTTGCGTCACCTGTGTCTCTGGTAGGAATGCTTCCTGGTTACAACAGTGTTCTTTACAGAAAGGTGAGTACATGCTAACGGAACGAGCAGACCAACACACCAAGGGATCGTGCAAGGTTAACCATGGCGTACCCAGTATAAGGCGGATATGGGGGGCATCGATCAAATCAAAACGTATATACTCAAAATGTTCATCACCAAACTGCATCAATAGAGGCTGGATGTGGTACTTCACGGAACCTGAAGTCAGAGCTGTTCCATCCACCCTCCGTCTAACCACAAAAAGCTGCTCCTAACTGAATTGCCACTACGAGGTTTGGGATGTATTTGTAAGTGAAGGCATCTCACAAAAAGTAACGGACTGGTCTCACACACCACCTGGTGTCATGCTTCATCATTGACCAGTCCTCGCCCTCTAAAACCTTGGTTTGATAGAGGGCGGGCATACACCTGACGACAGGGATGCACTTCTAAACTAAGTGGGGGCCCATAAACAAAAAGTGTGGTTAAAAAACATTATAGTTATCTTAATCGTGTTTTTAATGTTAAAGGTAACTATATGATATTAAAATCAAGTGACGGTATGTGGGGAATTAATGTCCCCTATCCGTTATGTGAGAGGTCAACATGTTTCTGCCTTAATGGCCCGCTTGGGTCCAGGGCATTCGTCAGGACCTAAAAAGAACATAGAGGGCTCTGCTCTTACCAGCTAGTGGTAAGAGTAAACCACTGTGTGGGCGTGAGCACTGCCACACTCCACAACTTGATGGCCTCTAATTTCAAGCCTGTAAAAGAGAAATTGATTGAGAGAAATATATACACTGCCAAACCTTCTAAGTAGTTGAGAACTGAACGCAAAACATGCATTGTTTCAGAAAAACATAAGTGACTACTTATGTGACATGTGACACTCTATTTGTGTACATGAAATCAAATAAAAAAGTGAGAATATAAATCTCACTGTTCTTACCCTAGATACCAAAGCTACTTGCCCCATGGGAGGAGGGGAGGGGAAACCCCTGTAGTCAAACCCTGTTGAGAAACCATGGTACACATTTAAAATAATTCTCAATAAGAAAAATAATTCTCAATAAGAAAACAATTCTCAATAAGAAAAAGAAGAAAAAGGGAAAAAGGTAGATGAAAGAACAGTTTTTTGATCTGTGGCAAAATAAACCTACACATGCAACACCATCTGCCTATCAGGTAATTGAACAACCATACATTCAAACAATTCTCATTCACACCCTTACTGCATCAAGGGAAATTTCCCATGTGGATCCTAGGCGACTGCTCCCGGTCCTCCCTGATGAAGAAATGAGGTAAAGGAGGTCGCGCTATATATAGTGCACTCTATCACACTAATTATCACCAAATGGTTCACAGGTGCTGATAATAATCATGTGATTTTTGGTTTCCTGTGTCACAAGAAAAGGCAGCCTGACCTACCCATGGCGATCGTATGCACATGCTCAGAGTGAACTACAGCTAATCAGTAGGAAAAAGGTTTGTGACTTCCTGTGTCTATTGAAACGAATGCCTGATTCTAAAATGGCCGTGCATGCTTGCAAACAAGGAAACTTTCCTTTTCAAGTTTCTACAAATGCTCAAAGTGGCTAAATGTACGCGCATGTACAATGCTGTAAATACGCGTATGTTCTATACTGTTTTAAATAGCGCGCGATAGAAAATTGCGCGCGATAAAAATTGTGTTCATCTTCAAAGTGGAGAACAATGAATCTGCCAACCACGGTCAGAAAAAGGGTGGTGGGAGGGGGGGAGGAAAGGGAAAGGGGAGGGGGGGTTGGTTTGCAGGAATTAACACCTCACCCTTGGGAAAAATAAATAAAAATTGTATTATATAGGGGGTATAGTACTCAAATATGCACAATGAGGGTCTCAATCAGTTAAATGTAGCCTCACAGATTGTCAGTGCTTTATAGAGTGAATCCTAAGGTAAAATAGGCGTGCCCAAAACATGTAGATAATGTGTAGAAATTAAATTAAAGATGGATTTTAGGGATTCCTATTGTCCCATCTGGAGCCATGGTATTTCATCGTTGAGGCCTTGTTGCCAAGAGCGGAGACGAAACACCCATCGTTGTTCCCTCACATGTAGAGCTTTTGTAAGATCAAACTTATGCGTTTCTTCATCACTTCTAGGATTGACCATCTTAGGTCTGTGTCATTATGGTTTTTTCTGTGAAATGACGCGTCAGTTTAGTGTTGTTCTTTTTACATCGGATGGTACTCCGATGTTCACTGATTCGTACCTTGATTTTCCTAGTAGTCATCCCTACATATCTGAGGCCGCAAGGACAGGTTAGGAGGTACACAACATTCTCTGTGTTACAGTTACTGAATCCTCGTAACTCCAAGGTTTTCCAGTCCCTATGTCTACCTCCTTGGTGTTAGCGGTGAGACTGCAAGAAGTGCAGTTCCCACAAGAGAAATGACCCACAGGTCGTGGGTGGGTCCACAAGGTCTGCTGTTCTCCATCCTCTCTTGTTGGTGTTTTTGCGTGTACCAATTCATCACGCAGACTCCTGTTCCTTCGGAAGGCAAATAGAGGTGGTTGCCACTGATTGCCTGCACTATTAAGAATGTGCCAGTTTTTTCTCACTATTTTTTGTACTGTGTTTGAGGCCGGGTGAATGTAGTAACGCACACCAGTCTTTTGGTGTCTTCTTTAATTACATCCTCTAATAGAGCTTCTCTTGAATTGTTCCTTGCACGTTTTTTGCTCTTCTCACTATTTTCTTTGGATAATGGCGTTCCAAAAGTTTGTTCTCCAGCTCTCCCGCCTGATCCACATAAGTTGTCATATCGGAACAGTTTCGTCGTATTCGGAGGAATTGGCCTACCGGGAGATTTTGTCTCAAAGCCCTAGGGTGGTAGCTTTCAAAAAGAAGTAAACTATTTTTATCTGTGGTCTTGCTATGGACCTTAGTTACAAACCCTTCATGAGTTATGGTGATGTCCAAATCAAGGAAGATTGCGTGGTTCTTATCAATAGTGTGTGTAAATCTGAGATGGTTGTCTATTGAATTAACCCATTGAACAAATTCCATTGCTCTCTCTTCTGTTCCGTGCCATACAATCAGCACGTCATCAATGTAACGCTTCCAAACCTTCAGATGTTCCAGAAATCGGTTATTTGGATTAAGGATGTAGTCTTCCTCAAATTGCTGGACATAAAGACATGCCATACTTGGGGCAAAGGTACTGCCCATTGAAGTTCCGGTGATCTGGTGATAGATGGAATCCTCAAACTCAAAGAAGTTCTCTGTAAGCGCTAATTCAGCACATTCCATCACAAAATGTTGGGGGTCATGAAATTCCACTCCATATTCAAAAGGATATTTTCCACCACTTCCAAAGTTCTTCTCTGTGGGATGCTTGTATATAGGGCTTCTATGTCCATTGTAATTAATATATCTCCAGATGGGTCTATTTCCAGATCTCGGAGAAGGCAAAGGACATCTTTAGTGTCTCGAAGGTAAGAATGTGATTGCTTCACAATCGGTCTGAGGGACCAATCGCAAAACTGCGAAAGGGGTTCCAGGACTGATCCAATCCCGGATACGATGGGTCTACCAGGAGGAGGAGTCCGGTTTTTATGGATCTTAGGAAGCGTATAGAATCTGGGCATCCTAGGATTCTCATTGATGAGGAAGCTGGCTTCTTGTCTGGTAATCCAGTCGTTGGTAAAGGCTTCCTCCACCATGTTCTTAATCCTTGTCATCAGGGGGCCTGTTGGATCATTTCTATGTATGGCATAGCTGGCTGTGTCTGAGAGAAGTCTTTACATTCCTCTTGATACATCTCCTGATCCATAATCACAATAGCACCCCCTTTGTCTGCTGGTTTTATCACAAGCTCGTGGTTGTTCTTCAAACCCTGTAGTGCCGTACGCTCATTTCTTGTAAGATTTTGAAACCCCTTGGTGCTCTCGAAGTTGATGATATCAATCTCCTTGAGAACTGCTTCCTCAAAGGCTAAAACTTGACAAGAGATATTCTGGGCAGGTGGTTGAAAAGTTGACTTCTTCCTGAGTCCCGTTGTCAATTGTTCCTCAGATCTATCCTCATCTGTACCAAAATAGTCGCGCAACTTGATTTTTCTAAAGAACTGCGCAAGTTCTGTATGAAGTACAAAGGGATCATTCTTGGGTGTCGGGACAAAGCCCAATCCTTTGAAGAGGACACTCTTCTTCAGTTGTCAATGTGTGCTTACTAAGATTAACGATATTCGTTAGTCCCTGCTTGTCGAGGGCATATTCGCTTCCCTTTGCTCCTGGTGACCACCGGGGTGGGTTGTTGGTCCTCCCACTGAACCCTTGTATTCCTTCTTTTTGTTTGCCTCTGCCTCTGCCCCCGCCCCGGTATAAAAGAAGGCTGGGGCCTTGTGGAAAACCAAACCCTGGCGGGAAGAAGGGTTGTTGCCAGTACCCAAAGAGGGAGGATATTGTTGGGCCATAGGTTGGCGATAGCCTTGTTGTCTGCTCTGCTGTTGTCCTGAGCTCTCGTCACTACTACTGTCACTCCTTTCGTCCCTCGAACTGAAAGTCCAGTTCAGTGGGGTGGGTCTGAACCGTTGCCTCCTACCTGCTTGTTGTTGTACAGGTTTATCATAATGTTCATCAGTAATGTATGGGTACACTGTTTCCCTACTAAACTTCTGCACATCTTTCCTAAGCTTTAGTTATTTTGGACTGTGTGAGATACTCTTTGTACTCAGTATGGTCATTATTGATTTCTTCAAGTTTTTCTTAAAGACTGATAACTGCACTGTTGTCTTCAATCTACATTCACTTTGTTGAATTTCAACAAGCAGGGCATCCACCAGCTGTCTGGCGGTGTTGATAATCAAAATAAGCCAGTCTTTCGTACACTTCCAGGCAATGCACGACCAATTTATGCGAAACTCCTTGTTGTTAAGAAATAACCTTGGTTCATTAGTGACTATGAGTCCTCTCGGTGCGGTGTTCTTTCTAAGGTACTCTGTCATAAACGCCTCATGAAGGCTGTGCGTATCTGTTCCTTTTTCTTAGTCGACAATGATTCCCATTCGTCAGAATTATTAACTACTTGAGCAACTACTGTTTCGGCTAACAGGGATGGGGCATTGAGGATCTCTGCTAAGACCTCATCCCCAAACGAAAGTTCTATATCCATGTTTGAAGTAGGGTAAAGGGTAAGTGGGCTGGATCGGTAAGAGATCTGCTCCTCTCAATTTTCTTGAGAAGGATTAGGACTTCACTATATCAGTCCTTCTTCCAGTCTGATCCCAGAGTGATCAGTACTTCTTCCTGATATTTGAGTGAAAATACCCCTAATAACGTTCCCACAGCCGTCAGCTGTACAAAATCACAATAACCACAAAAGCTCCCACGTTGTGTGGAGAAGGGAACGAGAGGCACGGGGTCTTAGGAGCTAGCAGCCTCCAACACTAACAGTCCTAACCACAAAAAGCTGCTCCTAACTGAATTGCCACTACGAGGTTTGGGATGTATTTGTAAGTGAAGGCATCTCACAAAAAGTAACGGACTGGTCTCACACACCACCTGGTGTCATGCTTCATCATTGACCAGTCCTCGCCCTCTAAAACCTTAGAGGGCGAGGACTGGTCAAAATATCAGGAAGAAGTTCTGATCACTCTGGGATCAGACTGGAAGAAGGGACTGATATAGTGAAGTCCTAATCCTTCTCAAGAAAATTGAGAGGAGCAGATCTCTTACCGATCCAGCCCACTTACCCTTTTACCCTACTTCAAACATGGATATAGAACTTTCGTTTGGGGATGAGGTCTTAGCAGAGATCCTCAATGCCCCATCCCTGTTAGCCGAAACAGTAGTTGCTCAAGTAGTTAATAATTCTGACGAATGGGAATCATTGTCGACTAAGAAAAAGGAACAGATACGCACAGCCCTTCATGGGGCGTTTATGACAGAGTACCTTAGAAAGAACACCGCACCGAGAGGACTCATAGTCACTAATGAACCAAGGTTATTTCTTAACAACAAGGAGTTTCGCATAAATTGGTCGTGCATTGCCTGGAAGTGTACGAAAGACTGGCTTATTTTGATTATCAACACCGCCAGACAGCTGGCGGATGCCCTGCTTGTTGAAATTCAACAAAGTGAATGTAGATTGAAGACAACAGTGCAGTTATCAGTCTTTAAGAAAAACTTGAAGAAATCAATAATGACCATACTGAGTACAAAGAGTATCTCACACAGTCCAAAATAACTAAACTTAGGAAAGATGTGCAGAAGTTTAGTAGGGAAACAGTGTACCCATACATTACTGATGAACATTATGATAAACCTGTACAACAACAAGCAGGTAGGAGGCAACGGTTCAGACCCACCCCACTGAACTGGACTTTCAGTTCGGGGGACGAAAGGAGTGACAGTAGTAGTGACGAGAGCTCAGGACAACAGCAGAGCAGACAACAAGGCTATCGCCAACCTATGGCCCAACAATATCCTCCTCTTTGGGTACTGGCAACAACCCTTCTTCCCGCCAGGGTTTGGTTTTCCACAAGGCCCCCAGCCTTCTTTTTTATACCGGGGCGGGGGCAGAGGCAGAGGCAAACAAAAAAGAAGGAATACAAGGGTTCAGTGGGAGGACCAACAACCCACCCCGGTGGTCACCAGGAGCAAAGGGAAAGCGAATATGCCCTCGACAAGCAGGGACTAACGAATATCGTTAATCTTAGTAAGCACACATTGACAACTGAAGAAGAGAGTGTCCTCTTCAAAGGATTGGGCTTTGTCCCGACACCCAAGAATGATCCCTTTGTACTTCATACAGAACTTGCGCAGTTCTTTAGAAAAATCAAGTTGCGCGACTATTTTGGTACAGATGAGGATAGATCTGAGGAACAATTGACAACGGGACTCAGGAAGAAGTCAACTTTTCAACCACCTGCCCAGAATATCTCTTGTCAAGTTTTAGCCTTTGAGGAAGCAGTTCTCAAGGAGATTGATATCATCAACTTCGAGAGCACCAAGGGGTTTCAAAATCTTACAAGAAATGAACGTACGGCACTACAGGGTTTGAAGAACAACCACGAGCTTGTGATAAAACCAGCAGACAAAGGGGTGCTATTGTGATTATGGATCAGGAGATGTATCAAGAGGAATGTAAAAGACTTCTCTCAGACACAGCCAGCTATGCCATACATAGAAATGATCCAACAGGCCCCCTGATGACAAGGATTAAGAACATGGTGGAGGAAGCCTTTACCAACGACTGGATTACCAGACAAGAAGCCAGCTTCCTCATCAATGAGAATCCTAGGATGCCCAGATTCTATACGCTTCCTAAGATCCATAAAAACCGGACTCCTCCTCCTGGTAGACCCATCGTATCCGGGATTGGATCAGTCCTGGAACCCCTTTCGCAGTTTTGCGATTGGTTCCTCAGACCGATTGTGAAGCAATCACATTCTTACCTTCGAGACACTAAAGATGTCCTTTGCCTTCTCCGAGATCTGGAAATAGACCCATCTGGAGATATATTAATTACAATGGACATAGAAGCCCTATATACAAGCATCCCACAGAGAAGAACTTTGGAAGTGGTGGAAAATATCCTTTTGAATATGGAGTGGAATTTCATGACCCCCCAACATTTTGTGATGGAATGTGCTGAATTAGCGCTTACAGAGAACTTCTTTGAGTTTGAGGATTCCATCTATCACCAGATCACCGGAACTTCAATGGGCAGTACCTTTGCCCCAAGTATGGCATGTCTTTATGTCCAGCAATTTGAGGAAGACTACATCCTTAATCCAAATAACCGATTTCTGGAACATCTGAAGGTTTGGAAGCGTTACATTGATGACGTGCTGATTGTATGGCACGGAACAGAAGAGAGAGCAATGGAATTTGTTCAATGGGTTAATTCAATAGACAACCATCTCAGATTTACACACACTATTGATAAGAACCACGCAATCTTCCTTGATTTGGACATCACCATAACTCATGAAGGGTTTGTAACTAAGGTCCATAGCAAGACCACAGATAAAAATAGTTTACTTCTTTTGAAAGCTACCACCCCAGGGCTTTGAGACAAAATCTCCCGGTAGGCCAATTCCTCCGAATACGACGAAACTGTTCCGATATGACAACTTATGTGGATCAGGCGGGAGAGCTGGAGAACAAACTTTTGGAACGCCATTATCCAAAGAAAATAGTGAGAAGAGCAAAAAAACGTGCAAGGAACAATTCAAGAGAAGCTCTATTAGAGGATGTAATTAAAGAAGACACCAAAAGACTGGTGTGCGTTACTACATTCACCCCGGCCTCAAACACAGTACAAAAAATAGTGAGAAAAAACTGGCACATTCTTAATAGTGCAGGCAATCAGTGGCAACCACCTCTATTTGCCTTCCGAAGGAACAGGAGTCTGCGTGATGAATTGGTACACGCAAAAACACCAACAAGAGAGGATGGAGAACAGCAGACCTTGTGGACCCACCCACGACCTGTGGGTCATTTCTCTTGTGGGAACTGCACTTCTTGCAGTCTCACCGCTAACACCAAGGAGGTAGACATAGGGACTGGAAAACCTTGGAAGTTACGAGGATTCAGTAACTGTAACACAGAGAATGTTGTGTACCTCCTAACCTGTCCTTGCGGCCTCAGATATGTAGGGATGACTACTAGGAAAATCAAGGTACGAATCAGTGAACATCGGAGTACCATCCGATGTAAAAAGAACAACACTAAACTGACGCGTCATTTCACAGAAAAAAACCATAATGACACAGACCTAAGATGGTCAATCCTAGAAGTGATGAAGAAACGCAAGTTTGATCTTACAAAAGCTCTACATGTGAGGGAACAACGATGGGTGTTTCGTCTCCGCTCTTGGCAACAAGGCCTCAACGATGAAATACCATGGCTCCAGATGGGACAATAGGAATCCCTAAAATCCATCTTTAATTTAATTTCTACACATTATCTACATGTTTTGGGCACGCCTATTTTACCTTAGGATTCACTCTATAAAGCACTGACAATCTGTGAGGCTACATTTAACTGATTGAGACCCTCATTGTGCATATTTGAGTACTATACCCCCTATATAATAAAATTTTTTATTTATTTTTCCCAAGGGTGAGGTGTTAATTCCTGCAAACCAACCCCCCCTCCCCTTTCCCTTCCCCCCCCCTCCCCGCCACCCTTTTTCTGACCGTGGTTGGCAGATTCATTGTTCTCCACTTTGAGGATGAACACAATTTTTATCGCGCGCAATTTTCTATCGCGCGCTATTTAAAACAGTATAGAACATACGCGTATTTACAGCATTGTACATGCGCGTACATTTAGCCACTTTGAGCATTTGTAGAAACTTGAAAAGGAAAGTTTCCTTGTTTGCAAGCATGCACGGCCATTTTAGAATCAGGCATTCGTTTCAATAGACACAGGAAGTCACAAACCTTTTTCCTACTGATTAGCTGTAGTTCACTCTGAGCATGTGCATACGATCGCCATGGGTAGGTCAGGCTGCCTTTTCTTGTGACACAGGAAACCAAAAATCACATGATTATTATCAGCACCTGTGAACCATTTGGTGATAATTAGTGTGATAGAGTGCACTATATATAGCGCGACCTCCTTTACCTCATTTCTTCATCAGGGAGGACCGGGAGCAGTCGCCTAGGATCCACATGGGAAATTTCCCTTGATGCAGTAAGGGTGTGAATGAGAATTGTTTGAATGTATGGTTGTTCAATTACCTGATAGGCAGATGGTGTTGCATGTGTAGGTTTATTTTGCCACAGATCAAAAAACTGTTCTTTCATCTACCTTTTTCCCTTTTTCTTCTTTTTCTTATTGAGAATTGTTTTTCTTATTGAGAATTATTTTTCTTATTGAGAATTATTTTAAATGTGTACCATGGTTTCTCAACAGGGTTTGACTACAGGGGTTTCCCCTCCCCTCCTCCCATGGGGCAAGTAGCTTTGGTATCTAGGGTAAGAACAGTGAGATTTATATTCTCACTTTTTTATTTGATTTCATGTACACAAATAGAGTGTCACATGTCACATAAGTAGTCACTTATGTTTTTCTGAAACAATGCATGTTTTGCGTTCAGTTCTCAACTACTTAGAAGGTTTGGCAGTGTATATATTTCTCTCAATCAATTTCTCTTTTACAGGCTTGAAATTAGAGGCCATCAAGTTGTGGAGTGTGGCAGTGCTCACGCCCACACAGTGGTTTACTCTTACCACTAGCTGGTAAGAACGGAGCCCTCTATGTTCTTTTTAGGTCCTGACGAATGCCCTGGACCCAAGCGGGCCATTAAGGCAGAAACATGTTGACCTCTCACATAACGGATAGGGGACATTAATTCCCCCACATACCGTCACTTGATTTTAATATCATATAGTTACCTTTAACATTAAAAACACGATTAAGATAACTATAATGTTTTTTAACCACACTTTTTGTTTATGGGCCCCCACTTAGTTTAGAAGTGCATCCCTGTCGTCAGGTGTATGCCCGCCCTCTATCAAACCAAGGTTTTAGAGGGCGAGGACTGGTCAATGATGAAGCATGACACCAGGTGGTGTGTGAGACCAGTCCGTTACTTTTTGTGAGATGCCTTCACTTACAAATACATCCCAAACCTCGTAGTGGCAATTCAGTTAGGAGCAGCTTTTTGTGGTTAGACTGTTAGTGTTGGAGGCTGCTAGCTCCTAAGACCCCGTGCCTCTCGTTCCCTTCTCCACACAATGTGGGGCTTTTGTGGTTATTGTGATTTTGTACAGCTGACGGCTGTGGGAACGTTATTAGGGGTATTTTCACTCAAATATCAGGAAGAAGTACTGATCACTCTGGGATCAGACTGGAAGAAGGGACTGATATAGTGAAGTCCTAATCCTTCTCAAGAAAATTGAGAGGAGCAGATCTCTTACCGATCCAGCCCACTTACCCTTTTACCCTACTTCAAACATGGATATAGAACTTTCGTTTGGGGATGAGGTCTTAGCAGAGATCCTCAATGCCCCATCCCTGTTAGCCGAAACAGTAGTTGCTCAAGTAGTTAATAATTCTGATGAATGGGAATCATTGTCGACTAAGAAAAAGGAACAGATACGCACAGCCCTTCATGGGGCGTTTATGACAGAGTACCTTAGAAAGAACACCGCACCGAGAGGACTCATAGTCACTAATGAACCAAGGTTATTTCTTAACAACAAGGAGTTTCGCATAAATTGGTCGTGCATTGCCTGGAAGTGTACGAAAGACTGGCTTATTTTGATTATCAACACCGCCAGACAGCTGGCGGATGCCCTGCTTGTTGAAATTCAACAAAGTGAATGTAGATTGAAGACAACAGTGCAGTTATCAGTCTTTAAGAAAAAACTTGAAGAAATCAATAATGACCATACTGAGTACAAAGAGTATCTCACACAGTCCAAAATAACTAAACTTAGGAAAGATGTGCAGAAGTTTAGTAGGGAAACAGTGTACCCATACATTACTGATGAACATTATGATAAACCTGTACAACAACAAGCAGGTAGGAGGCAACGGTTCAGACCCACCCCACTGAACTGGACTTTCAGTTCGGGGGACGAAAGGAGTGACAGTAGTAGTGACGAGAGCTCAGGACAACAGCAGAGCAGACAACAAGGCTATCGCCAACCTATGGCCCAACAATATCCTCCCTCTTTTGGGTACTGGCAACAACCCTTCTTCCCGCCAGGGTTTGGTTTTCCACAAGGCCCCCAGCCTTCTTTTTTATACCGGGGCGGGGGCAGAGGCAGAGGCAAACAAAAAAGAAGGAATACAAGGGTTCAGTGGGAGGACCAACAACCCACCCCGGTGGTCACCAGGAGCAAAGGGAAAGCGAATATGCCCTCGACAAGCAGGGACTAACGAATATCGTTAATCTTAGTAAGCACACATTGACAACTGAAGAAGAGAGTGTCCTCTTCAAAGGATTGGGCTTTGTCCCGACACCCAAGAATGATCCCTTTGTACTTCATACAGAACTTGCGCAGTTCTTTAGAAAAATCAAGTTGCGCGACTATTTTGGTACAGATGAGGATAGATCTGAGGAACAATTGACAACGGGACTCAGGAAGAAGTCAACTTTTCAACCACCTGCCCAGAATATCTCTTGTCAAGTTTTAGCCTTTGAGGAAGCAGTTCTCAAGGAGATTGATATCATCAACTTCGAGAGCACCAAGGGGTTTCAAAATCTTACAAGAAATGAACGTACGGCACTACAGGGTTTGAAGAACAACCACGAGCTTGTGATAAAACCAGCAGACAAAGGGGGTGCTATTGTGATTATGGATCAGGAGATGTATCAAGAGGAATGTAAAAGACTTCTCTCAGACACAGCCAGCTATGCCATACATAGAAATGATCCAACAGGCCCCCTGATGACAAGGATTAAGAACATGGTGGAGGAAGCCTTTACCAACGACTGGATTACCAGACAAGAAGCCAGCTTCCTCATCAATGAGAATCCTAGGATGCCCAGATTCTATACGCTTCCTAAGATCCATAAAAACCGGACTCTTCCTCCTGGTAGACCCATCGTATCCGGGATTGGATCAGTCCTGGAACCCCTTTCGCAGTTTTGCGATTGGTTCCTCAGACCGATTGTGAAGCAATCACATTCTTACCTTCGAGACACTAAAGATGTCCTTTGCCTTCTCCGAGATCTGGAAATAGACCCATCTGGAGATATATTAATTACAATGGACATAGAAGCCCTATATACAAGCATCCCACAGAGAAGAACTTTGGAAGTGGTGGAAAATATCCTTTTGAATATGGAGTGGAATTTCATGACCCCCCAACATTTTGTGATGGAATGTGCTGAATTAGCGCTTACAGAGAACTTCTTTGAGTTTGAGGATTCCATCTATCACCAGATCACCGGAACTTCAATGGGCAGTACCTTTGCCCCAAGTATGGCATGTCTTTATGTCCAGCAATTTGAGGAAGACTACATCCTTAATCCAAATAACCGATTTCTGGAACATCTGAAGGTTTGGAAGCGTTACATTGATGACGTGCTGATTGTATGGCACGGAACAGAAGAGAGAGCAATGGAATTTGTTCAATGGGTTAATTCAATAGACAACCATCTCAGATTTACACACACTATTGATAAGAACCACGCAATCTTCCTTGATTTGGACATCACCATAACTCATGAAGGGTTTGTAACTAAGGTCCATAGCAAGACCACAGATAAAAATAGTTTACTTCTTTTTGAAAGCTACCACCCCAGGGCTTTGAGACAAAATCTCCCGGTAGGCCAATTCCTCCGAATACGACGAAACTGTTCCGATATGACAACTTATGTGGATCAGGCGGGAGAGCTGGAGAACAAACTTTTGGAACGCCATTATCCAAAGAAAATAGTGAGAAGAGCAAAAAAACGTGCAAGGAACAATTCAAGAGAAGCTCTATTAGAGGATGTAATTAAAGAAGACACCAAAAGACTGGTGTGCGTTACTACATTCACCCCGGCCTCAAACACAGTACAAAAAATAGTGAGAAAAAACTGGCACATTCTTAATAGTGCAGGCAATCAGTGGCAACCACCTCTATTTGCCTTCCGAAGGAACAGGAGTCTGCGTGATGAATTGGTACACGCAAAAACACCAACAAGAGAGGATGGAGAACAGCAGACCTTGTGGACCCACCCACGACCTGTGGGTCATTTCTCTTGTGGGAACTGCACTTCTTGCAGTCTCACCGCTAACACCAAGGAGGTAGACATAGGGACTGGAAAACCTTGGAAGTTACGAGGATTCAGTAACTGTAACACAGAGAATGTTGTGTACCTCCTAACCTGTCCTTGCGGCCTCAGATATGTAGGGATGACTACTAGGAAAATCAAGGTACGAATCAGTGAACATCGGAGTACCATCCGATGTAAAAAGAACAACACTAAACTGACGCGTCATTTCACAGAAAAAAACCATAATGACACAGACCTAAGATGGTCAATCCTAGAAGTGATGAAGAAACGCAAGTTTGATCTTACAAAAGCTCTACATGTGAGGGAACAACGATGGGTGTTTCGTCTCCGCTCTTGGCAACAAGGCCTCAACGATGAAATACCATGGCTCCAGATGGGACAATAGGAATCCCTAAAATCCATCTTTAATTTAATTTCTACACATTATCTACATGTTTTGGGCACGCCTATTTTACCTTAGGATTCACTCTATAAAGCACTGACAATCTGTGAGGCTACATTTAACTGATTGAGACCCTCATTGTGCATATTTGAGTACTATACCCCCTATATAATAAAAATTTTTATTTATTTTTCCCAAGGGTGAGGTGTTAATTCCTGTAAACCAACCCCCCCCTCCCCTTTCCCTTTCCCCCCCCCTCCCCGCCACCCTTTTTCTGACCGTGGTTGGCAGATTCATTGTTCTCCACTTTGAGGATGAACACAATTTTTATCGCGCGCAATTTTCTATCGCGCGCTATTTAAAACAGTATAGAACATACGCGTATTTACAGCATTGTACATGCGCGTACATTTAGCCACTTTGAGCATTTGTAGAAACTTGAAAAGGAAAGTTTCCTTGTTTGCAAGCATGCACGGCCATTTTAGAATCAGGCATTCGTTTCAATAGACACAGGAAGTCACAAACCTTTTTCCTACTGATTAGCTGTAGTTCACTCTGAGCATGTGCATACGATCGCCATGGGTAGGTCAGGCTGCCTTTTCTTGTGACACAGGAAACCAAAAATCACATGATTATTATCAGCACCTGTGAACCATTTGGTGATAATTAGTGTGATAGAGTGCACTATATATAGCGCGACCTCCTTTACCTCATTTCTTCATCAGGGAGGACCGGGAGCAGTCGCCTAGGATCCACATGGGAAATTTCCCTTGATGCAGTAAGGGTGTGAATGAGAATTGTTTGAATGTATGGTTGTTCAATTACCTGATAGGCAGATGGTGTTGCATGTGTAGGTTTATTTTGCCACAGATCAAAAAACTGTTCTTTCATCTACCTTTTTCCCTTTTTCTTCTTTTTCTTATTGAGAATTGTTTTTCTTATTGAGAATTATTTTTCTTATTGAGAATTATTTTAAATGTGTACCATGGTTTCTCAACAGGGTTTGACTACAGGGGTTTCCCCTCCCCTCCTCCCATGGGGCAAGTAGCTTTGGTATCTAGGGTAAGAACAGTGAGATTTATATTCTCACTTTTTTATTTGATTTCATGTACACAAATAGAGTGTCACATGTCACATAAGTAGTCACTTATGTTTTTCTGAAACAATGCATGTTTTGCGTTCAGTTCTCAACTACTTAGAAGGTTTGGCAGTGTATATATTTCTCTCAATCAATTTCTCTTTTACAGGCTTGAAATTAGAGGCCATCAAGTTGTGGAGTGTGGCAGTGCTCACGCCCACACAGTGGTTTACTCTTACCACTAGCTGGTAAGAACGGAGCCCTCTATGTTCTTTTTAGGTCCTGACGAATGCCCTGGACCCAAGCGGGCCATTAAGGCAGAAACATGTTGACCTCTCACATAACGGATAGGGGACATTAATTCCCCCACATACCGTCACTTGATTTTAATATCATATAGTTACCTTTAACATTAAAAACACGATTAAGATAACTATAATGTTTTTTAACCACACTTTTTGTTTATGGGCCCCCACTTAGTTTAGAAGTGCATCCCTGTCGTCAGGTGTATGCCCGCCCTCTATCAAACCAAGGTTTTAGAGGGCGAGGACTGGTCAATGATGAAGCATGACACCAGGTGGTGTGTGAGACCAGTCCGTTACTTTTTGTGAGATGCCTTCACTTACAAATACATCCCAAACCTCGTAGTGGCAATTCAGTTAGGAGCAGCTTTTTGTGGTTAGACTGTTAGTGTTGGAGGCTGCTAGCTCCTAAGACCCCGTGCCTCTCGTTCCCTTCTCCACACAATGTGGGGCTTTTGTGGTTATTGTGATTTTGTACAGCTGACGGCTGTGGGAACGTTATTAGGGGTATTTTCACTCAAATATCAGGAAGAAGTACTGATCACTCTGGGATCAGACTGGAAGAAGGGACTGATATAGTGAAGTCCTAATCCTTCTCAAGAAAATTGAGAGGAGCAGATCTCTTACCGATCCAGCCCACTTACCCTTTTACCCTACTTCAAACATGGATATAGAACTTTCGTTTGGGGATGAGGTCTTAGCAGAGATCCTCAATGCCCCATCCCTGTTAGCCGAAACAGTAGTTGCTCAAGTAGTTAATAATTCTGATGAATGGGAATCATTGTCGACTAAGAAAAAGGAACAGATACGCACAGCCCTTCATGGGGCGTTTATGACAGAGTACCTTAGAAAGAACACCGCACCGAGAGGACTCATAGTCACTAATGAACCAAGGTTATTTCTTAACAACAAGGAGTTTCGCATAAATTGGTCGTGCATTGCCTGGAAGTGTACGAAAGACTGGCTTATTTTGATTATCAACACCGCCAGACAGCTGGCGGATGCCCTGCTTGTTGAAATTCAACAAAGTGAATGTAGATTGAAGACAACAGTGCAGTTATCAGTCTTTAAGAAAAAACTTGAAGAAATCAATAATGACCATACTGAGTACAAAGAGTATCTCACACAGTCCAAAATAACTAAACTTAGGAAAGATGTGCAGAAGTTTAGTAGGGAAACAGTGTACCCATACATTACTGATGAACATTATGATAAACCTGTACAACAACAAGCAGGTAGGAGGCAACGGTTCAGACCCACCCCACTGAACTGGACTTTCAGTTCGGGGGACGAAAGGAGTGACAGTAGTAGTGACGAGAGCTCAGGACAACAGCAGAGCAGACAACAAGGCTATCGCCAACCTATGGCCCAACAATATCCTCCCTCTTTTGGGTACTGGCAACAACCCTTCTTCCCGCCAGGGTTTGGTTTTCCACAAGGCCCCCAGCCTTCTTTTTTATACCGGGGCGGGGGCAGAGGCAGAGGCAAACAAAAAAGAAGGAATACAAGGGTTCAGTGGGAGGACCAACAACCCACCCCGGTGGTCACCAGGAGCAAAGGGAAAGCGAATATGCCCTCGACAAGCAGGGACTAACGAATATCGTTAATCTTAGTAAGCACACATTGACAACTGAAGAAGAGAGTGTCCTCTTCAAAGGATTGGGCTTTGTCCCGACACCCAAGAATGATCCCTTTGTACTTCATACAGAACTTGCGCAGTTCTTTAGAAAAATCAAGTTGCGCGACTATTTTGGTACAGATGAGGATAGATCTGAGGAACAATTGACAACGGGACTCAGGAAGAAGTCAACTTTTCAACCACCTGCCCAGAATATCTCTTGTCAAGTTTTAGCCTTTGAGGAAGCAGTTCTCAAGGAGATTGATATCATCAACTTCGAGAGCACCAAGGGGTTTCAAAATCTTACAAGAAATGAACGTACGGCACTACAGGGTTTGAAGAACAACCACGAGCTTGTGATAAAACCAGCAGACAAAGGGGGTGCTATTGTGATTATGGATCAGGAGATGTATCAAGAGGAATGTAAAAGACTTCTCTCAGACACAGCCAGCTATGCCATACATAGAAATGATCCAACAGGCCCCCTGATGACAAGGATTAAGAACATGGTGGAGGAAGCCTTTACCAACGACTGGATTACCAGACAAGAAGCCAGCTTCCTCATCAATGAGAATCCTAGGATGCCCAGATTCTATACGCTTCCTAAGATCCATAAAAACCGGACTCCTCCTCCTGGTAGACCCATCGTATCCGGGATTGGATCAGTCCTGGAACCCCTTTCGCAGTTTTGCGATTGGTTCCTCAGACCGATTGTGAAGCAATCACATTCTTACCTTCGAGACACTAAAGATGTCCTTTGCCTTCTCCGAGATCTGGAAATAGACCCATCTGGAGATATATTAATTACAATGGACATAGAAGCCCTATATACAAGCATCCCACAGAGAAGAACTTTGGAAGTGGTGGAAAATATCCTTTTGAATATGGAGTGGAATTTCATGACCCCCCAACATTTTGTGATGGAATGTGCTGAATTAGCGCTTACAGAGAACTTCTTTGAGTTTGAGGATTCCATCTATCACCAGATCACCGGAACTTCAATGGGCAGTACCTTTGCCCCAAGTATGGCATGTCTTTATGTCCAGCAATTTGAGGAAGACTACATCCTTAATCCAAATAACCGATTTCTGGAACATCTGAAGGTTTGGAAGCGTTACATTGATGACGTGCTGATTGTATGGCACGGAACAGAAGAGAGAGCAATGGAATTTGTTCAATGGGTTAATTCAATAGACAACCATCTCAGATTTACACACACTATTGATAAGAACCACGCAATCTTCCTTGATTTGGACATCACCATAACTCATGAAGGGTTTGTAACTAAGGTCCATAGCAAGACCACAGATAAAAATAGTTTACTTCTTTTTGAAAGCTACCACCCCAGGGCTTTGAGACAAAATCTCCCGGTAGGCCAATTCCTCCGAATACGACGAAACTGTTCCGATATGACAACTTATGTGGATCAGGCGGGAGAGCTGGAGAACAAACTTTTGGAACGCCATTATCCAAAGAAAATAGTGAGAAGAGCAAAAAAACGTGCAAGGAACAATTCAAGAGAAGCTCTATTAGAGGATGTAATTAAAGAAGACACCAAAAGACTGGTGTGCGTTACTACATTCACCCCGGCCTCAAACACAGTACAAAAAATAGTGAGAAAAAACTGGCACATTCTTAATAGTGCAGGCAATCAGTGGCAACCACCTCTATTTGCCTTCCGAAGGAACAGGAGTCTGCGTGATGAATTGGTACACGCAAAAACACCAACAAGAGAGGATGGAGAACAGCAGACCTTGTGGACCCACCCACGACCTGTGGGTCATTTCTCTTGTGGGAACTGCACTTCTTGCAGTCTCACCGCTAACACCAAGGAGGTAGACATAGGGACTGGAAAACCTTGGAAGTTACGAGGATTCAGTAACTGTAACACAGAGAATGTTGTGTACCTCCTAACCTGTCCTTGCGGCCTCAGATATGTAGGGATGACTACTAGGAAAATCAAGGTACGAATCAGTGAACATCGGAGTACCATCCGATGTAAAAAGAACAACACTAAACTGACGCGTCATTTCACAGAAAAAAACCATAATGACACAGACCTAAGATGGTCAATCCTAGAAGTGATGAAGAAACGCAAGTTTGATCTTACAAAAGCTCTACATGTGAGGGAACAACGATGGGTGTTTCGTCTCCGCTCTTGGCAACAAGGCCTCAACGATGAAATACCATGGCTCCAGATGGGACAATAGGAATCCCTAAAATCCATCTTTAATTTAATTTCTACACATTATCTACATGTTTTGGGCACGCCTATTTTACCTTAGGATTCACTCTATAAAGCACTGACAATCTGTGAGGCTACATTTAACTGATTGAGACCCTCATTGTGCATATTTGAGTACTATACCCCCTATATAATAAAAATTTTTTATTTATTTTTCCCAAGGGTGAGGTGTTAATTCCTGCAAACCAACCCCCCCCCCCCCTCCCCTTTCCCTCCCCCCCCCCCCCGCCACCCTTTTTCTGACCGTGGTTGGCAGATTCATTGTTCTCCACTTTGAGGATGAACACAATTTTTATCGCGCGCAATTTTCTATCGCGCGCTATTTAAAACAGTATAGAACATACGCGTATTTACAGCATTGTACATGCGCGTACATTTAGCCACTTTGAGCATTTGTAGAAACTTGAAAAGGAAAGTTTCCTTGTTTGCAAGCATGCACGGCCATTTTAGAATCAGGCATTCGTTTCAATAGACACAGGAAGTCACAAACCTTTTTCCTACTGATTAGCTGTAGTTCACTCTGAGCATGTGCATACGATCGCCATGGGTAGGTCAGGCTGCCTTTTCTTGTGACACAGGAAACCAAAAATCACATGATTATTATCAGCACCTGTGAACCATTTGGTGATAATTAGTGTGATAGAGTGCACTATATATAGCGCGACCTCCTTTACCTCATTTCTTCATCAGGGAGGACCGGGAGCAGTCGCCTAGGATCCACATGGGAAATTTCCCTTGATGCAGTAAGGGTGTGAATGAGAATTGTTTGAATGTATGGTTGTTCAATTACCTGATAGGCAGATGGTGTTGCATGTGTAGGTTTATTTTGCCACAGATCAAAAAACTGTTCTTTCATCTACCTTTTTCCCTTTTTCTTCTTTTTCTTATTGAGAATTGTTTTTCTTATTGAGAATTATTTTTCTTATTGAGAATTATTTTAAATGTGTACCATGGTTTCTCAACAGGGTTTGACTACAGGGGTTTCCCCTCCCTCCTCCCATGGGGCAAGTAGCTTTGGTATCTAGGGTAAGAACAGTGAGATTTATATTCTCACTTTTTTATTTGATTTCATGTACACAAATAGAGTGTCACATGTCACATAAGTAGTCACTTATGTTTTTCTGAAACAATGCATGTTTTGCGTTCAGTTCTCAACTACTTAGAAGGTTTGGCAGTGTATATATTTCTCTCAATCAATTTCTCTTTTACAGGCTTGAAATTAGAGGCCATCAAGTTGTGGAGTGTGGCAGTGCTCACGCCCACACAGTGGTTTACTCTTACCACTAGCTGGTAAGAACGGAGCCCTCTATGTTCTTTTTAGGTCCTGACGAATGCCCTGGACCCAAGCGGGCCATTAAGGCAGAAACATGTTGACCTCTCACATAACGGATAGGGGACATTAATTCCCCCACATACCGTCACTTGATTTTAATATCATATAGTTACCTTTAACATTAAAAACACGATTAAGATAACTATAATGTTTTTTAACCACACTTTTTGTTTATGGGCCCCCACTTAGTTTAGAAGTGCATCCCTGTCGTCAGGTGTATGCCCGCCCTCTATCAAACCAAGGTTTTAGAGGGCGAGGACTGGTCAATGATGAAGCATGACACCAGGTGGTGTGTGAGACCAGTCCGTTACTTTTTGTGAGATGCCTTCACTTACAAATACATCCCAAACCTCGTAGTGGCAATTCAGTTAGGAGCAGCTTTTTGTGGTTAGACTGTTAGTGTTGGAGGCTGCTAGCTCCTAAGACCCCGTGCCTCTCGTTCCCTTCTCCACACAATGTGGGGCTTTTGTGGTTATTGTGATTTTGTACAGCTGACGGCTGTGGGAACGTTATTAGGGGTATTTTCACTCAAATATCAGGAAGAAGTACTGATCACTCTGGGATCAGACTGGAAGAAGGGACTGATATAGTGAAGTCCTAATCCTTCTCAAGAAAATTGAGAGGAGCAGATCTCTTACCGATCCAGCCCACTTACCCTTTTACCCTACTTCAAACATGGATATAGAACTTTCGTTTGGGGATGAGGTCTTAGCAGAGATCCTCAATGCCCCATCCCTGTTAGCCGAAACAGTAGTTGCTCAAGTAGTTAATAATTCTGATGAATGGGAATCATTGTCGACTAAGAAAAAGGAACAGATACGCACAGCCCTTCATGGGGCGTTTATGACAGAGTACCTTAGAAAGAACACCGCACCGAGAGGACTCATAGTCACTAATGAACCAAGGTTATTTCTTAACAACAAGGAGTTTCGCATAAATTGGTCGTGCATTGCCTGGAAGTGTACGAAAGACTGGCTTATTTTGATTATCAACACCGCCAGACAGCTGGCGGATGCCCTGCTTGTTGAAATTCAACAAAGTGAATGTAGATTGAAGACAACAGTGCAGTTATCAGTCTTTAAGAAAAAACTTGAAGAAATCAATAATGACCATACTGAGTACAAAGAGTATCTCACACAGTCCAAAATAACTAAACTTAGGAAAGATGTGCAGAAGTTTAGTAGGGAAACAGTGTACCCATACATTACTGATGAACATTATGATAAACCTGTACAACAACAAGCAGGTAGGAGGCAACGGTTCAGACCCACCCCACTGAACTGGACTTTCAGTTCGGGGGACGAAAGGAGTGACAGTAGTAGTGACGAGAGCTCAGGACAACAGCAGAGCAGACAACAAGGCTATCGCCAACCTATGGCCCAACAATATCCTCCCTCTTTTGGGTACTGGCAACAACCCTTCTTCCCGCCAGGGTTTGGTTTTCCACAAGGCCCCCAGCCTTCTTTTTTATACCGGGGCGGGGGCAGAGGCAGAGGCAAACAAAAAAGAAGGAATACAAGGGTTCAGTGGGAGGACCAACAACCCACCCCGGTGGTCACCAGGAGCAAAGGGAAAGCGAATATGCCCTCGACAAGCAGGGACTAACGAATATCGTTAATCTTAGTAAGCACACATTGACAACTGAAGAAGAGAGTGTCCTCTTCAAAGGATTGGGCTTTGTCCCGACACCCAAGAATGATCCCTTTGTACTTCATACAGAACTTGCGCAGTTCTTTAGAAAAATCAAGTTGCGCGACTATTTTGGTACAGATGAGGATAGATCTGAGGAACAATTGACAACGGGACTCAGGAAGAAGTCAACTTTTCAACCACCTGCCCAGAATATCTCTTGTCAAGTTTTAGCCTTTGAGGAAGCAGTTCTCAAGGAGATTGATATCATCAACTTCGAGAGCACCAAGGGGTTTCAAAATCTTACAAGAAATGAACGTACGGCACTACAGGGTTTGAAGAACAACCACGAGCTTGTGATAAAACCAGCAGACAAAGGGGGTGCTATTGTGATTATGGATCAGGAGATGTATCAAGAGGAATGTAAAAGACTTCTCTCAGACACAGCCAGCTATGCCATACATAGAAATGATCCAACAGGCCCCCTGATGACAAGGATTAAGAACATGGTGGAGGAAGCCTTTACCAACGACTGGATTACCAGACAAGAAGCCAGCTTCCTCATCAATGAGAATCCTAGGATGCCCAGATTCTATACGCTTCCTAAGATCCATAAAAACCGGACTCTTCCTCCTGGTAGACCCATCGTATCCGGGATTGGATCAGTCCTGGAACCCCTTTCGCAGTTTTGCGATTGGTTCCTCAGACCGATTGTGAAGCAATCACATTCTTACCTTCGAGACACTAAAGATGTCCTTTGCCTTCTCCGAGATCTGGAAATAGACCCATCTGGAGATATATTAATTACAATGGACATAGAAGCCCTATATACAAGCATCCCACAGAGAAGAACTTTGGAAGTGGTGGAAAATATCCTTTTGAATATGGAGTGGAATTTCATGACCCCCCAACATTTTGTGATGGAATGTGCTGAATTAGCGCTTACAGAGAACTTCTTTGAGTTTGAGGATTCCATCTATCACCAGATCACCGGAACTTCAATGGGCAGTACCTTTGCCCCAAGTATGGCATGTCTTTATGTCCAGCAATTTGAGGAAGACTACATCCTTAATCCAAATAACCGATTTCTGGAACATCTGAAGGTTTGGAAGCGTTACATTGATGACGTGCTGATTGTATGGCACGGAACAGAAGAGAGAGCAATGGAATTTGTTCAATGGGTTAATTCAATAGACAACCATCTCAGATTTACACACACTATTGATAAGAACCACGCAATCTTCCTTGATTTGGACATCACCATAACTCATGAAGGGTTTGTAACTAAGGTCCATAGCAAGACCACAGATAAAAATAGTTTACTTCTTTTGAAAGCTACCACCCCAGGGCTTTGAGACAAAATCTCCCGGTAGGCCAATTCCTCCGAATACGACGAAACTGTTCCTGTTAGACCTGTCAGCCCTAGGGTGGTCTTACCCTGTTTTTTTCCCTTTCTGCGCCTCATTTTTGCCACCATATTTTTACTGGACCTAGGTCTCCGGGCGCCTTGCCACTGCTGGTCAGTGCTGAGGTGCAGGTGCTCTCTCACCAAAGATGGCTGCCACAGGCCCCTGCTACTGCAGAGGGCCTTCCACACATACACACTAGTCGCCAGAGTCAGGCTGGGACAAGGGATACAGTAGCCATCCCGTCCCCGCCTCTGGGCCCCATAGCTAGGTAGGTGGAAGGTTCCAGAACCTTCCGGGCTGTGGGAGGAGTTACACTTTGCCGCCTTTGGGAGGGTCACCTGACCTAGGGGTATAAGAGGCTTGGAGGGAAAACCTGGAGTTAGTTAGGTTGAGGCACCGCTGAACCTGGGAGAACCTGCGCTGGAGTACAGACTTTAGGGCCTAGGGGGAGACCTACACTACTGCCGCTGACAGGGTCAAGGCCCTGCTGCCGTAAGATAGATGAGGAACGCCCACCACCCACTGATCTTGCCCAGTGTGAGGGGACCCAGGGAACCATCTCCAGCGTGCCAGGAGGCACATCAACCCCTCCAAGAATCACCAACTCACAACCCCCCCTGTTCATAAAGAGACTTTGCTGAATCCATGACCTGCAGAACCTAAAGTGAAAACCATTGAGAGGGGATCAGGAGGCGAAGCGCTGCGTCCTAAGCGCTAGGCCTCCACCCCCTATCTACCTATACAGACAGCTGGACTGTCCTCCAAGAACCATCCTTACACAGCCCGGTGCATAAGGCTGTCAGCGCGCCTGCGCTGCAACTCCAAGTGAGGAGAGAACTTGACCTCCCCCTTCCGTCACTGACCTGGTGACCGGATCGCCGCCGCGGCCGCCGCTGCGTGAAGAGGGAGCTGAGGCAGGAAGACCTCTCCCCCGTGCATAACTGTGGTGAGGGGCGCCGTCCGCGCCCTCACCGAAACCCCAGAAGTCACCGCCGGGCCCGAGACCCCTGCCGCTGCAAGCGCGGCCAAGAATACCACCGTCGCAGCCCCCGAGGGCTGCGTGAAGTGAGCTGAGGCCTACTGCGGCCTCCAGGCCCGTGGACGCTGTTGCCGAGGGGCCGGGGACGCTGACCGCGTCACAGGTCGCGCCCCGAAAAGGCCGCGACGGGATTGGCCCGCCGGAGTCAATCGCCGGAGAAGAAGGAGAGGGGAGGCGTCGCCTGGCAACCAACGAAGGCCGCGACGCGATTGGCCCAGCCGGAGCCAAGCGAGACGACGTCAGAGGGGCTCCACTGCCAACGGGAGCCCCCGGAAGAAGAGAAGACCGCGACGCGATTGGCCCAGCCGGAGCCAATCGAGAGGGACGTCCACGGGGCTCCACTGCCAACGGGAGCCCCAAGAAGAATCGCCGCCGCGCCAGGATTGGGCGCCGTCAAGAGCCCGCCTCCGCCCAGCACGTCCGGAGGTAAGGACGAACCTCCTGTGCCTTCGCGGGAAGCCGGAGCCGTCTGCAAGGACTGCCGGCTCCCGCTCAGAGTCCCCACTCTCTCCCCTGACTCCACGGGGGCCGGAGGAGTGGCATACCGGCCCCCAACGACGCAGCAACACAGCGAGAGGCTCCGTAGCCTCGTGAAGTAGAAACAGCGCCGGCCGGAGGGCCGTGAGACTCACGCCGGGCCCCGCCCCCACAACAGAGGGCTGGCCCGGAGAAGAGTCTGCCGTGAGGCCCCCGCAGCCAGCCACAACACCGCAGGTGAGCCCAGGAGGCCCCTAGGGCTCTAGGTTAAGCCCCTGGGGGCCGGGGGCCACGCATGAAGAGGGATTAAGGAGGGAGGGGGCCTTTGATAACATTTGATAATAGGCCAGGCACCTGGTGTAACCCTAGCCTAATGTAACCCTCACCTCCCCGGGGAGATAAAGGAGTCCCCCTTATAGGAAGCCCCCAGCTGCTGGACATGTTGAGGGGTTCCCTTTAGGATTCCCTCCCGCCTAGAGTACCTAGGCCTAATGTATAAATGTTGATGTATAAAAAGTGTTGTGCATGTTCTAGGCCCTAGTTTGTTAAGAGCACCCGAATGAGTATTGGTGCTGTGATTTTAAAGCGGCCGTTTAGTGGCCAGAATTGTGAAGGGTCTTTTTAAATGAACGCGCACTAGTTACCCGAATGTATAATTTGAATAATTGAATGCCATCTTGATTAAGATAAAGGAACCTGATTGTTACTTATCTAAGCCTGGTGTGGTGTCCGGTTATTGCGTCGCATTTCTGAGTTAATGTGAGAGTGTGCTGCACAACTGCCTTACACATTGCCTTCGCGTGCCTTTCCCCGCTTTGCGCCATGCTACCATAACGGTCTCGGTAACCCCGTTTCCAACATTGGTGTTCAGCGGTGGGATAAGGACTGGTATTTGTGCAGCACCCTACAGTGACTCAGTGTGCGCCGCAATTGGACACCTAGGAAAATAATAAGTAGGAGGAATTCTATTGTAAATTGCCAGTTGTATTAGTCCTGTGTTAAGACCTGCTGCCTTCCATTTAGGACCCCTTCCTTAAGTTGTCTGGGACCCCACCTAGGAGGATGGAGTTTGAGCTAGCCGACCTAGAGAGGTACACGGTGAACCAGCTCAAGGAGTTCTGCCTAGAGAGGGGGTGGCCGTCAAGCGAGGTGCCAGGAAGGAGGTACTTCAGAAGGCTTTGAGGGCATGGGTCATGGCCCACCCGGAGGGAAGAGGGGAGGAGGAGGAGCAGAGGGAGACAGACGACCCAGGAGAACTGAGCCTACTGAACATTGACGTCAGCGAGAATGTGTTGCCAGGAAGACGTTCCAGGGCAGGCAGTAGTGCGTCAGGGGGAGTGTGTCACCAGAGGAATTCGAGGACAGAAGGCAGCAAAGGCAATTGACATTAGAATTGGCTAAGATGGAAAGGGAGCGAGAACAGGGAAGGCTAGCCATGGAGGAAAGAAGGCTTGTACATGAGCTTAGCCTGAAAGAACTGGAGCTCCGAGCCTTGCAAATGGAAATGGAAGGCAAAGGAAATGGTGGCAGCGTACCTACTGGGGTTCCACAGGAGCCCAAATTTTACCTACCCAGGGAGGTGATGGCCAGCTTTAGTGTGGGTGATGACATAGACAAGTGGTTGACGGCGTACGAGGTAGCTTTGGTGGCCCATAGAGTTCCTGAGAGCTACTGGGGAGGAGGACTTTATAGATACATACCTCCACTAGTCAGGGACACACTGCTAACCTTAGAAAAGGGGGATCGAACCAACTACCCTATCATGAGGGAGGCCCTGCTCAGGAAGTTTGGCCTCACCCCTGAGAAGTACCGCCAAAAGTTTCGCAACAGCCACAAGCTCACCACACAAAACTGGGTAGATTTTTATGATTATGCCCGGAAGGCATTAGAGGGTTGGGTGCGTGGCAGCGAGGTTGACAATTACACTGGGCTGTACGACCTGTTTTTGAGAGAGCACCTCCTCGAGAAATGTTTTCCGGAGCTGCGCCAGTACTTGGTGGACCGCAAGCTGACCAACCCCAGGGAGCTTGCAGAGGAGGCAGACACGTGGGTCAGCACTAGGGTGTCCCACAAGGGAGCCGGGGCGGATCCCCGAAGGGTGGACAGGTGTTCCCCCAGAAGAAAGAGGGGAGATAAAAGAGGGAGTTCTTTAAAGGTCCCCAAAATAGACCGCCAGGGAGAGGGGTAGGTTTCCCATCCCAATCTGGATACCAGAAACCCACTTACCCTGACAGGAGTCAGCAGCCCAGAACTGTCCGGTGCTACGAGTGCGGGGAGGTTGGACACTACAAGGGGGATGCCCAGTGTCGCAAGAGAGCCCCAGCCCCCACAGGAGGTAAGACCCCCGGGGTGGCCAGTGTAGCGCTTGGGGAGGAGTTGTCCCTAGGTAGGGGAGGTGAGTGGACAGGCTTGACCTTAGTTTCCCTGGGGGATAGGGAGATCATCCCAAGGGTGCAGGTACCCGAGAACACTGCCAAGTATCGGCAGAGGGTCCTGGTGAACGGGGAGGAGGTGGAGGCTCTGAGGGACACAGGTGCCAGTATGACAATGGTGAAACGTCAGCTGGTGTCCCCAGAGCAGGTGATTCCTGAGGAGTTCCACCCGGTTGTGATGGCAGATAATAGCCTGGGTCATTACCCCGTGGCCCAAGTTCCCTTTGAGTGGGGAGGAGTGTCAGGTCTGATGAAGGTTGCGGTGAGCCCTGCCATGCCAGTTGACTGTCTGCTGGGCAACGATTTAGAACATACTGCCTGGAGAGAGGTAGAGTTCAATGCCCATGCTGAGATGTTGGGGTTACCAGGATGGACTTGCGTTATCACGCGGTCCATGGCTGCCCGACAAGGAACTCAGCCCGGGTTGGAGCCTGAAAGAAGGGCCCAGCCCACTGCTGGACGAGGAGATGTCCGGGAGGAAACACCCGGTGAGATGGATGGGGAGCCCGCGGAGGTGACCCCGGAGTCCGCTGAGGTGGTTGGTTTTCCCGTGGGGGACCTGCCGACCCCTGCAGAGTGGCAGGTGGAAGGAGGGCCTACCCGGGAAGAATTTTGCCGGGCACAGAGGGAGTGCCCTACGCTTGTTGGCATACGGCAACAGGCCGACGCCCAAGCAGCTGGAACAGAGACTGGTAATTACCATGTCTACTGGGAGGATGGTCTCCTCTACAGTGAGCCTAAGGCTCCGGTGCATGGGTCCTCAAGGGCCGTGGTGGTCCCCCAATGCCACCGAGCCTTTCTGCTAGAGTTGGCGCATGAGATACCACTAGCAGGACACCTGGGCCAGGACAAGACGTTTGCGCGCTTGGTCCCACATTTTTACTGGCCCAGGATGCGCGTCACTTCTGACACTTATTGCAAGACCTGCACCACTTGCCAAGCAAGCGGCAAGACAGGGACTAAGGTGAAGGTCCCGCTAGAGCCTCTCCCAGTGGTCGATACCCCTTTTGAGCGAGTGGGGATTGACATTGTCGGGCCGTTGGATCCGCCGACTTCAGCTGGGCATAGGTTCATTTTGGTGCTAGTAGACCACGCCACCCGGTACCCAGAGGCAATCCCTCTGAGGACCATCACAGCACCGGTGGTGGCGCGGGCCCTCATGGGGATTTTTACCCGAGTGGGATTCCCCAAGGTCGTGGTGTCAGATAGGGGCACGAATTTCATGTCAGCCTACATGCAGGCCATGTGGAAGGAGTGTGGAGTGACCTACCGGTTCTCCACTCCTTACCACCCCCAGACGAACGGGCTCGTGGAGCGCTTCAACAAAACCTTGAAGGGGATGATCAGGAGCCTACCCGAGGACTTGAGAAGAAAGTGGGACGTCCTCTTACCCTGTCTGCTCTTCTCCTACCGAGAGGTGCCGCAGAAGGGGGTCGGTTTCAGCCCCTTTGAGCTGCTCTATGGCCACCCCGTTCGGGGGCCCCTCAGTCTTGTCAAAGAGGGGTGGGAGAAGTCTTCCTCGAAGCTTCCCCGTGATGTGGTCAGCTATATGCTGGCGTTCCGCAGCCAAGTGGCCAAGCTGTGGAAGGAGGCCTCGGACAACTTAGAGGCAAGTCAGGCCGTCATGAAGCAATGGTATGACCGGAACGCGCGGACGGTAGAGTTAGACGCTGGACAGAAGGTGTGGGTCATGGAGCCAGGAGAGCTTAGCGCCCTCCAGGACCGATGGACTGGGCCGTTTGAGATCTTAGAACGAAAAGGCCAGACCACGTATGTCGTCGACATGAAGACCCCCCGTCAACCCCACAGGGTGCTCCACGTCAACCGCCTGAAGCCACACCAGGAGCGTTCCGAGCTCACTCTCTTGATGATAACGGATGGGAGTGAGGAGGAAGAGAGTGAGCCTCTGCCAGACCTTCTGGCGGTCCACGAGAAGGATGGTTCGGTAGAGGGAGTAGTCCTCGCCCCATCCTTGACCCCAGAGCAACAGAGGGACTGCCGCCAGGTTTTGGGGCAGTACGCCTCGTTGTTTTCCCTCACGCCTGGAATCACGCACCTGTGTACCCATGATGTGGACACAGGGGACAGTCCGCCAGTGAAGAACAAGTCTTACCGGCTGTCCGATAAGGTCAAGGCTAGTATCCAGAGTGAGGTGGTAAAGATGCTAGAACTGGGGGTGATTGAGCCTTCCAGTAGCCCTTGGGCTAGTCCGGTAGTGTTGGTGCCGAAAGCGGCCCCCCGGGCACCACACCAGAACTTCGGTTCTGTGTGGATTATCGTGGACTCAACTCGGTCACCAAGACCGACGCTCACCCGATCCCTCGGGCGGATGAGCTCATTGACCGGCTGGGAGCAGCCCGGTATTTGAGTACCATTGATTTAACATCAGGATATTGGCAGATCGCCATGGCGGAAGGAGCAAGGGAGAAGACTGCGTTCTCCACCCCCGAGGGCCACTTTCAATTCCAGGTGATGCCCTTCGGGTTGAAAAATGCTCCCGCCACTTTCCAGCGGTTGGTGAACCAGGTGCTGTCTGGCCTAGAGGCCTTCTCTGCTGCCTACCTGGATGACATAGCTGTCTTCAGTAGCAGCTGGGAAGACCATCTGCAGCATCTCCAGGAGGTGCTGCAGGCTTTGCAAAGGGCTGGTCTAACCATCAAGGCCAGCAAGTGCCAGATTGGACAGGGATCTGTCGTGTACCTGGGACATCTGGTGGGCGGAGGTAAGGTGCAACCCCTCCAAGCCAAGATTGAGACCATCATGGCCTGGGAGCCCCCAAGACCCAAACAGAGGTCCGAGCTTTTCTCGGCCTCACGGGATACTACCGCCGGTTCGTCAAGGGATATGGAACCATCGTGGGCCCATTGACGGAATTGACTTCCAAGAAACAGCCACGCAGAGTAATCTGGACGGCTGCCTGCCAAGATGCCTTTGAGACTCTTAAACGTGCCATGTGCACCGCACCGGTGCTCCGGACCCCCGACTTCGGCCGGGAATTCATCGTGCAGACAGACGCTTCTGAGCATGGCATAGGAGCTGTGCTCTCGCAGCTGAATGACGATGGCCAAGACCAGCCAGTGGCCTTTATCTCCCGACGACTACTCCCCGGGAACAGCGGTGGAGTACCATCGAGCGGGAAGCCTTTGCTGTGGTTTGGGCGGTGAAGAAGTTGAGGCCATACCTTTTTGGTTGTCACTTCTTGGTCCAGACCGACCACAGACCCCTTCGCTGGCTCATGCAGATGAGAGGCGAAAATCCCAAATTGTTGAGATGGTCCATTTCCCTCCAGGGGATGGACTTTCGGGTGGAACATCGACCCGGTGTAGACCACGCCAACGCTGACGGTCTCTCCCGGTTTTTCCGCCTTAGTGAAGAGAACTCCCTAGAGGTTGGGAAGCTCTCCCCTCTTTCGGCTGGGGGACGCGTGTTAGACCTGTCAGCCCTAGGGTGGTCTTACCCTGTTTTTTTCCCTTTCTGCGCCTCATTTTTGCCACCATATTTTTACTGGACCTAGGTCTCCGGGCGCCTTGCCACTGCTGGTCAGTGCTGAGGTGCAGGTGCTCTCTCACCAAAGATGGCTGCCACAGGCCCCTGCTACTGCAGAGGGCCTTCCACACATACACACTAGTCGCCAGAGTCAGGCTGGGACAAGGGATACAGTAGCCATCCCGTCCCCGCCTCTGGGCCCCATAGCTAGGTAGGTGGAAGGTTCCAGAACCTTCCGGGCTGTGGGAGGAGTTACACTTTGCCGCCTTTGGGAGGGTCACCTGACCTAGGGGTATAAGAGGCTTGGAGGGAAAACCTGGAGTTAGTTAGGTTGAGGCACCGCTGAACCTGGGAGAACCTGCGCTGGAGTACAGACTTTAGGGCCTAGGGGGAGACCTACACTACTGCCGCTGACAGGGTCAAGGCCCTGCTGCCGTAAGATAGATGAGGAACGCCCACCACCCACTGATCTTGCCCAGTGTGAGGGGACCCAGGGAACCATCTCCAGCGTGCCAGGAGGCACATCAACCCCTCCAAGAATCACCAACTCACAACCCCCCCTGTTCATAAAGAGACTTTGCTGAATCCATGACCTGCAGAACCTAAAGTGAAAACCATTGAGAGGGGATCAGGAGGCGAAGCGCTGCGTCCTAAGCGCTAGGCCTCCACCCCCTATCTACCTATACAGACAGCTGGACTGTCCTCCAAGAACCATCCTTACACAGCCCGGTGCATAAGGCTGTCAGCGCGCCTGCGCTGCAACTCCAAGTGAGGAGAGAACTTGACCTCCCCCTCCGTCACTGACCTGGTGACCGGATCGCCGCCGCGGCCGCCGCTGCGTGAAGAGGGAGCTGAGGCAGGAAGACCTCTCCCCCGTGCATAACTGTGGTGAGGGGCGCCGTCCGCGCCCTCACCGAAACCCCAGAAGTCACCGCCGGGCCCGAGACCCCTGCCGCTGCAAGCGCGGCCAAGAATACCACCGTCGCAGCCCCCGAGGGCTGCGTGAAGTGAGCTGAGGCCTACTGCGGCCTCCAGGCCCGTGGACGCTGTTGCCGAGGGGCCGGGGACGCTGACCGCGTCACAGGTCGCGCCCCCGAAAAGGCCGCGACGGGATTGGCCCGCCGGAGTCAATCGCCGGAGAAGAAGGAGAGGGGAGGCGTCGCCTGGCAACCAACGAAGGCCGCGACGCGATTGGCCCAGCCGGAGCCAAGCGAGACGACGTCAGAGGGGCTCCACTGCCAACGGGAGCCCCCGGAAGAAGAGAAGACCGCGACGCGATTGGCCCAGCCGGAGCCAATCGAGAGGACGTCCACGGGGCTCCACTGCCAACGGGAGCCCCAAGAAGAATCGCCGCCGCGCCAGGATTGGGCGCCGTCAAGAGCCCGCCTCCGCCCAGCACGTCCGGAGGTAAGGACGAACCTCCTGTGCCTTCGCGGGAAGCCGGAGCCGTCTGCAAGGACTGCCGGCTCCCGCTCAGAGTCCCCACTCTCTCCCCTGACTCCACGGGGGCCGGAGGAGTGGCATACCGGCCCCCCAACGACGCAGCAACACAGCGAGAGGCTCCGTAGCCTCGTGAAGTAGAAACAGCGCCGGCCGGAGGGCCGTGAGACTCACGCCGGGCCCCGCCCCCACAACAGAGGGCTGGCCCGGAGAAGAGTCCGCCGTGAGGCCCCCGCAGCCAGCCACAACACCGCAGGTGAGCCCAGGAGGCCCCTAGGGCTCTAGGTTAAGCCCCTGGGGGCCGGGGGCCACGCATGAAGAGGGATTAAGGAGGGAGGGGGCCTTTGATAACATTTGATAATAGGCCAGGCACCTGGTGTAACCCTAGCCTAATGTAACCCTCACCTCCCCGGGGAGATAAAGGAGTCCCCCCTTATAGGAAGCCCCCAGCTGCTGGACATGTTGAGGGGTTCCCTTTAGGATTCCCTCCCGCCTAGAGTACCTAGGCCTAATGTATAAATGTTGATGTATAAAAAGTGTTGTGCATGTTCTAGGCCCTAGTTTGTTAAGAGCACCCGAATGAGTATTGGTGCTGTGATTTTAAAGCGGCCGTTTAGTGGCCAGAATTGTGAAGGGTCTTTTTAAATGAACGCGCACTAGTTACCCGAATGTATAATTTGAATAATTGAATGCCATCTTGATTAAGATAAAGGAACCTGATTGTTACTTATCTAAGCCTGGTGTGGTGTCCGGTTATTGCGTCGCATTTCTGAGTTAATGTGAGAGTGTGCTGCACAACTGCCTTACACATTGCCTTCGCGTGCCTTTCCCCGCTTTGCGCCATGCTACCATAACGGTCTCGGTAACCCCGTTTCCAACAGTTCCGATATGACAACTTATGTGGATCAGGCGGGAGAGCTGGAGAACAAACTTTTGGAACGCCATTATCCAAAGAAAATAGTGAGAAGAGCAAAAAAACGTGCAAGGAACAATTCAAGAGAAGCTCTATTAGAGGATGTAATTAAAGAAGACACCAAAAGACTGGTGTGCGTTACTACATTCACCCCGGCCTCAAACACAGTACAAAAAATAGTGAGAAAAAACTGGCACATTCTTAATAGTGCAGGCAATCAGTGGCAACCACCTCTATTTGCCTTCCGAAGGAACAGGAGTCTGCGTGATGAATTGGTACACGCAAAAACACCAACAAGAGAGGATGGAGAACAGCAGACCTTGTGGACCCACCCACGACCTGTGGGTCATTTCTCTTGTGGGAACTGCACTTCTTGCAGTCTCACCGCTAACACCAAGGAGGTAGACATAGGGACTGGAAAACCTTGGAAGTTACGAGGATTCAGTAACTGTAACACAGAGAATGTTGTGTACCTCCTAACCTGTCCTTGCGGCCTCAGATATGTAGGGATGACTACTAGGAAAATCAAGGTACGAATCAGTGAACATCGGAGTACCATCCGATGTAAAAAGAACAACACTAAACTGACGCGTCATTTCACAGAAAAAAACCATAATGACACAGACCTAAGATGGTCAATCCTAGAAGTGATGAAGAAACGCAAGTTTGATCTTACAAAAGCTCTACATGTGAGGGAACAACGATGGGTGTTTCGTCTCCGCTCTTGGCAACAAGGCCTCAACGATGAAATACCATGGCTCCAGATGGGACAATAGGAATCCCTAAAATCCATCTTTAATTTAATTTCTACACATTATCTACATGTTTTGGGCACGCCTATTTTACCTTAGGATTCACTCTATAAAGCACTGACAATCTGTGAGGCTACATTTAACTGATTGAGACCCTCATTGTGCATATTTGAGTACTATACCCCCTATATAATAAAATTTTTTATTTATTTTTCCCAAGGGTGAGGTGTTAATTCCTGCAAACCAACCCCCCTCCCCTTTCCCTTTCCCTTTCCCCCCCTCCCCGCCACCCTTTTTCTGACCGTGGTTGGCAGATTCATTGTTCTCCACTTTGAGGATGAACACAATTTTTATCGCGCGCAATTTTCTATCGCGCGCTATTTAAAACAGTATAGAACATACGCGTATTTACAGCATTGTACATGCGCGTACATTTAGCCACTTTGAGCATTTGTAGAAACTTGAAAAGGAAAGTTTCCTTGTTTGCAAGCATGCACGGCCATTTTAGAATCAGGCATTCGTTTCAATAGACACAGGAAGTCACAATCCTTTTTCCTACTGATTAGCTGTAGTTCACTCTGAGCATGTGCATACGATCGCCATGGGTAGGTCAGGCTGCCTTTTCTTGTGACACAGGAAACCAAAAATCACATGATTATTATCAGCACCTGTGAACCATTTGGTGATAATTAGTGTGATAGAGTGCACTATATATAGCGCGACCTCCTTTACCTCATTTCTTCATCAGGGAGGACCGGGAGCAGTCGCCTAGGATCCACATGGGAAATTTCCCTTGATGCAGTAAGGGTGTGAATGAGAATTGTTTGAATGTATGGTTGTTCAATTACCTGATAGGCAGATGGTGTTGCATGTGTAGGTTTATTTTGCCACAGATCAAAAAACTGTTCTTTCATCTACCTTTTTCCCTTTTTCTTCTTTTTCTTATTGAGAATTGTTTTTCTTATTGAGAATTATTTTTCTTATTGAGAATTATTTTAAATGTGTACCATGGTTTCTCAACAGGGTTTGACTACAGGGGTTTCCCCTCCCCTCCTCCCATGGGGCAAGTAGCTTTGGTATCTAGGGTAAGAACAGTGAGATTTATATTCTCACTTTTTTATTTGATTTCATGTACACAAATAGAGTGTCACATGTCACATAAGTAGTCACTTATGTTTTTCTGAAACAATGCATGTTTTGCGTTCAGTTCTCAACTACTTAGAAGGTTTGGCAGTGTATATATTTCTCTCAATCAATTTCTCTTTTACAGGCTTGAAATTAGAGGCCATCAAGTTGTGGAGTGTGGCAGTGCTCACGCCCACACAGTGGTTTACTCTTACCACTAGCTGGTAAGAACGGAGCCCTCTATGTTCTTTTTAGGTCCTGACGAATGCCCTGGACCCAAGCGGGCCATTAAGGCAGAAACATGTTGACCTCTCACATAACGGATAGGGGACATTAATTCCCCCACATACCGTCACTTGATTTTAATATCATATAGTTACCTTTAACATTAAAAACACGATTAAGATAACTATAATGTTTTTTAACCACACTTTTTGTTTATGGGCCCCCACTTAGTTTAGAAGTGCATCCCTGTCGTCAGGTGTATGCCCGCCCTCTATCAAACCAAGGTTTTAGAGGGCGAGGACTGGTCAATGATGAAGCATGACACCAGGTGGTGTGTGAGACCAGTCCGTTACTTTTTGTGAGATGCCTTCACTTACAAATACATCCCAAACCTCGTAGTGGCAATTCAGTTAGGAGCAGCTTTTTGTGGTTAGACTGTTAGTGTTGGAGGCTGCTAGCTCCTAAGACCCCGTGCCTCTCGTTCCCTTCTCCACACAACGTGGGGCTTTTGTGGTTATTGTGATTTTGTACAGCTGACGGCTGTGGGAACGTTATTAGGGGTATTTTCACTCAAATATCAGGAAGAAGTACTGATCACTCTGGGATCAGACTGGAAGAAGGGACTGATATAGTGAAGTCCTAATCCTTCTCAAGAAAATTGAGAGGAGCAGATCTCTTACCGATCCAGCCCACTTACCCTTTTACCCTACTTCAAACATGGATATAGAACTTTCGTTTGGGGATGAGGTCTTAGCAGAGATCCTCAATGCCCCATCCCTGTTAGCCGAAACAGTAGTTGCTCAAGTAGTTAATAATTCTGACGAATGGGAATCATTGTCGACTAAGAAAAAGGAACAGATACGCACAGCCCTTCATGGGGCGTTTATGACAGAGTACCTTAGAAAGAACACCGCACCGAGAGGACTCATAGTCACTAATGAACCAAGGTTATTTCTTAACAACGAGGAGTTTCGCATAAATTGGTCGTGCATTGCCTGGAAGTGTACGAAAGACTGGCTTATTTTGATTATCAACACCGCCAGACAGCTGGCGGATGCCCTGCTTGTTGAAATTCAACAAAGTGAATGTAGATTGAAGACAACAGTGCAGTTATCAGTCTTTAAGAAAAACTTGAAGAAATCAATAATGACCATACTGAGTACAAAGAGTATCTCACACAGTCCAAAATAACTAAACTTAGGAAAGATGTGCAGAAGTTTAGTAGGGAAACAGTGTACCCATACATTACTGATGAACATTATGATAAACCTGTACAACAACAAGCAGGTAGGAGGCAACGGTTCAGACCCACCCCACTGAACTGGACTTTCAGTTCGGGGACGAAAGGAGTGACAGTAGTAGTGACGAGAGCTCAGGACAACAGCAGAGCAGACAACAAGGCTATCGCCAACCTATGGCCCAACAATATCCTCCCTCTTTTGGGTACTGGCAACAACCCTTCTTCCCGCCAGGGTTTGGTTTTCCACAAGGCCCCCAGCCTTCTTTTTTATACCGGGGCGGGGGCAGAGGCAGAGGCAAACAAAAAGAAGGAATACAAGGGTTCAGTGGGAGGACCAACAACCCACCCCGGTGGTCACCAGGAGCAAAGGGAAAGCGAATATGCCCTCGACAAGCAGGGACTAACGAATATCGTTAATCTTAGTAAGCACACATTGACAACTGAAGAAGAGAGTGTCCTCTTCAAAGGATTGGGCTTTGTCCCGACACCCAAGAATGATCCCTTTGTACTTCATACAGAACTTGCGCAGTTCTTTAGAAAAATCAAGTTGCGCGACTATTTTGGTACAGATGAGGATAGATCTGAGGAACAATTGACAACGGGACTCAGGAAGAAGTCAACTTTTCAACCACCTGCCCAGAATATCTCTTGTCAAGTTTTAGCCTTTGAGGAAGCAGTTCTCAAGGAGATTGATATCATCAACTTCGAGAGCACCAAGGGGTTTCAAAATCTTACAAGAAATGAACGTACGGCACTACAGGGTTTGAAGAACAACCACGAGCTTGTGATAAAACCAGCAGACAAAGGGGGTGCTATTGTGATTATGGATCAGGAGATGTATCAAGAGGAATGTAAAAGACTTCTCTCAGACACAGCCAGCTATGCCATACATAGAAATGATCCAACAGGCCCCCTGATGACAAGGATTAAGAACATGGTGGAGGAAGCCTTTACCAACGACTGGATTACCAGACAAGAAGCCAGCTTCCTCATCAATGAGAATCCTAGGATGCCCAGATTCTATACGCTTCCTAAGATCCATAAAAACCGGACTCCTCCTCCTGGTAGACCCATCGTATCCGGGATTGGATCAGTCCTGGAACCCCTTTCGCAGTTTTGCGATTGGTTCCTCAGACCGATTGTGAAGCAATCACATTCTTACCTTCGAGACACTAAAGATGTCCTTTGCCTTCTCCGAGATCTGGAAATAGACCCATCTGGAGATATATTAATTACAATGGACATAGAAGCCCTATATACAAGCATCCCACAGAGAAGAACTTTGGAAGTGGTGGAAAATATCCTTTTGAATATGGAGTGGAATTTCATGACCCCCAACATTTTGTGATGGAATGTGCTGAATTAGCGCTTACAGAGAACTTCTTTGAGTTTGAGGATTCCATCTATCACCAGATCACCGGAACTTCAATGGGCAGTACCTTTGCCCCAAGTATGGCATGTCTTTATGTCCAGCAATTTGAGGAAGACTACATCCTTAATCCAAATAACCGATTTCTGGAACATCTGAAGGTTTGGAAGCGTTACATTGATGACGTGCTGATTGTATGGCACGGAACAGAAGAGAGAGCAATGGAATTTGTTCAATGGGTTAATTCAATAGACAACCATCTCAGATTTACACACACTATTGATAAGAACCACGCAATCTTCCTTGATTTGGACATCACCATAACTCATGAAGGGTTTGTAACTAAGGTCCATAGCAAGACCACAGATAAAAATAGTTTACTTCTTTTTGAAAGCTACCACCCCAGGGCTTTGAGACAAAATCTCCCGGTAGGCCAATTCCTCCGAATACGACGAAACTGTTCCGATATGACAACTTATGTGGATCAGGCGGGAGAGCTGGAGAACAAACTTTTGGAACGCCATTATCCAAAGAAAATAGTGAGAAGAGCAAAAAAACGTGCAAGGAACAATTCAAGAGAAGCTCTATTAGAGGATGTAATTAAAGAAGACACCAAAAGACTGGTGTGCGTTACTACATTCACCCCGGCCTCAAACACAGTACAAAAAATAGTGAGAAAAAACTGGCACATTCTTAATAGTGCAGGCAATCAGTGGCAACCACCTCTATTTGCCTTCCGAAGGAACAGGAGTCTGCGTGATGAATTGGTACACGCAAAAACACCAACAAGAGAGGATGGAGAACAGCAGACCTTGTGGACCCACCCACGACCTGTGGGTCATTTCTCTTGTGGGAACTGCACTTCTTGCAGTCTCACCGCTAACACCAAGGAGGTAGACATAGGGACTGGAAAACCTTGGAAGTTACGAGGATTCAGTAACTGTAACACAGAGAATGTTGTGTACCTCCTAACCTGTCCTTGCGGCCTCAGATATGTAGGGATGACTACTAGGAAAATCAAGGTACGAATCAGTGAACATCGGAGTACCATCCGATGTAAAAAGAACAACACTAAACTGACGCGTCATTTCACAGAAAAAAACCATAATGACACAGACCTAAGATGGTCAATCCTAGAAGTGATGAAGAAACGCAAGTTTGATCTTACAAAAGCTCTACATGTGAGGGAACAACGATGGGTGTTTCGTCTCCGCTCTTGGCAACAAGGCCTCAACGATGAAATACCATGGCTCCAGATGGGACAATAGGAATCCCTAAAATCCATCTTTAATTTAATTTCTACACATTATCTACATGTTTTGGGCACGCCTATTTTACCTTAGGATTCACTCTATAAAGCACTGACAATCTGTGAGGCTACATTTAACTGATTGAGACCCTCATTGTGCATATTTGAGTACTATACCCCCTATATAATAAAATTTTTTATTTATTTTTCCCAAGGGTGAGGTGTTAATTCCTGCAAACCAACCCCCCCTCCCCTTTCCCTTTCCCTCCCTCCCCGCCACCCTTTTTCTGACCGTGGTTGGCAGATTCATTGTTCTCCACTTTGAGGATGAACACAATTTTTATCGCGCGCAATTTTCTATCGCGCGCTATTTAAAACAGTATAGAACATACGCGTATTTACAGCATTGTACATGCGCGTACATTTAGCCACTTTGAGCATTTGTAGAAACTTGAAAAGGAAAGTTTCCTTGTTTGCAAGCATGCACGGCCATTTTAGAATCAGGCATTCGTTTCAATAGACACAGGAAGTCACAAACCTTTTTCCTACTGATTAGCTGTAGTTCACTCTGAGCATGTGCATACGATCGCCATGGGTAGGTCAGGCTGCCTTTTCTTGTGACACAGGAAACCAAAAATCACATGATTATTATCAGCACCTGTGAACCATTTGGTGATAATTAGTGTGATAGAGTGCACTATATATAGCGCGACCTCCTTTACCTCATTTCTTCATCAGGGAGGACCGGGAGCAGTCGCCTAGGATCCACATGGGAAATTTCCCTTGATGCAGTAAGGGTGTGAATGAGAATTGTTTGAATGTATGGTTGTTCAATTACCTGATAGGCAGATGGTGTTGCATGTGTAGGTTTATTTTGCCACAGATCAAAAAACTGTTCTTTCATCTACCTTTTTCCCTTTTTCTTCTTTTTCTTATTGAGAATTGTTTTTCTTATTGAGAATTATTTTTCTTATTGAGAATTATTTTAAATGTGTACCATGGTTTCTCAACAGGGTTTGACTACAGGGGTTTCCCCTCCCCTCCTCCCATGGGGCAAGTAGCTTTGGTATCTAGGGTAAGAACAGTGAGATTTATATTCTCACTTTTTTATTTGATTTCATGTACACAAATAGAGTGTCACATGTCACATAAGTAGTCACTTATGTTTTTCTGAAACAATGCATGTTTTGCGTTCAGTTCTCAACTACTTAGAAGGTTTGGCAGTGTATATATTTCTCTCAATCAATTTCTCTTTTACAGGCTTGAAATTAGAGGCCATCAAGTTGTGGAGTGTGGCAGTGCTCACGCCCACACAGTGGTTTACTCTTACCACTAGCTGGTAAGAACGGAGCCCTCTATGTTCTTTTTAGGTCCTGACGAATGCCCTGGACCCAAGCGGGCCATTAAGGCAGAAACATGTTGACCTCTCACATAACGGATAGGGGACATTAATTCCCCCACATACCGTCACTTGATTTTAATATCATATAGTTACCTTTAACATTAAAAACACGATTAAGATAACTATAATGTTTTTTAACCACACTTTTTGTTTATGGGCCCCCACTTAGTTTAGAAGTGCATCCCTGTCGTCAGGTGTATGCCCGCCCTCTATCAAACCAAGGTTTTAGAGGGCGAGGACTGGTCAATGATGAAGCATGACACCAGGTGGTGTGTGAGACCAGTCCGTTACTTTTTGTGAGATGCCTTCACTTACAAATACATCCCAAACCTCGTAGTGGCAATTCAGTTAGGAGCAGCTTTTTGTGGTTAGACTGTTAGTGTTGGAGGCTGCTAGCTCCTAAGACCCCGTGCCTCTCGTTCCCTTCTCCACACAACGTGGGGCTTTTGTGGTTATTCTGTTCCATCCACCGCCTTCACGGGTTCTAGGGTGCTTTTGCGCTCCACAGGTAAGCATAACTGTCGGGCGTACATGCGGTCAACGAAGTTACCTGTGGCTCCGGAGTCGAGCAAATCAGGAGTTTTCAGGTGTATGTCCGGGTTCAACCATAGGATAACTGCCACATTGATATGGGCCACCGCTGTTTGTACAGTATTGGCCACGATGGGTTAGATCTCAGGGTAATGTACACTCGGGCAAGGGATCTCTGTCTTGCTCGGGTGCATCAGTTTTATGAAAGCTCCCACGTATTCCAGTCTTGTTGTAGTACCGCTTGTGTGCACGCTGTTGGTCCCTTATCCACACCTCTTGTCTGGGCTCTGCACTCTTTGAGAAAATGACCTCCTTTTCCGCAATATTAACACAGTCGTTGTTTTCGTCTTCTTTCCCTCTCCTCGGTGGTAAGGGGACCTCGGATGCCGTTTACTTGCATGGGTTCCATTCCATCCGTGGAACGTGGTGTCTCTTCCGCCACTGGTTTGGGATGAGGCATATAGAATCGTGGCTCCGAGCTCCCCTTGTTGCCCTTCCTCTCCTGTAGGCGATGATCCAACTGCACAACAAGATCTATTAACTCCTCACACGATTGAGGCATATGAATTACTTGGGATAAGACGTCTTTCATTTCGCCCCGCAAGCCCTGATAATATAAGGAGGAACGCTTGTCCACAGGCCAGTCGGTCTCTATTACTAGACGGTTAAAAGTTGTTATATATGACAGCAGATACTGGGATCCTTGTTTCAGGGTGATCAGTTCTCAGTCGAGGGATAGATGATGGGTTCTCCTATCAAACAATTTCCTCATCTCATTGCAGAATTCAGTAAAGTTATACAAAACAGGGGCATCCCTTTTGATTAACGGTATTGTCCAGCTAGCGGCGTTCCCCCCATGTAAGACATCACAAACGCTGTTTTGGCTTGATCCTCGTAAAACACCGCAGGCTTACAGAGGAAGTGTAACCGACATTGGTTCAGAAATGTTCAGAATTTCTTAGGATCCCATAGAATCGTTCTGGTGGAGCAAGAGGTATTTGGGGCTGCTGAATGACGTTGATAGGGGCAGTGGCACCCTCGTATTGAGGAGAAGCATGGTTGGCACCAAAAAACCCCGAGACAGGAGTACCCTCTTCCTGAGGAGAGGGAAGTGTAGATGTAACGTCTTCTGCATGCAAGGGAGGTGGCAACGTCCATTCTCTTATATATGGACCTCGACTACTCTCTGTCGGTCCTTCCTGGAAAGCCCGGCTACCTCTCTGCGCATAGTCCCTAACTCCTTGCGCAAATCTTGATTCTCTGCTCGGAATGCCTGAACCTCTATCTGCAAAGTGGTCAAGGCTTCAAGAACTGAAGTCTCAGTGTGATCCATCATCCGGGCCAGTCAACAACGTGGGCTTGTCGTTCTGTCGGAACAGGTAGACAGAAGTAACCACTAACCTGCTCAGACGGCCAGCAGGGAGGATGGATTGTTGCTGAAACCCCTCCTCCCTTAGACGCTGCCACACAGAGAGTAAAACAGAGAGATCACTACCCTGGTAGGAAGCGCGTCGGGGAAAAGGGGAAGTGGATAAAACAAAAAACACTGCTGGGCTTGTAGAGGCGCTGGTCTGAACCTCCTTGTGTCTACACAGATCCTCAGGACCCAGGAGAACCTCTATGGGAGCGGAGAGACCCTGCATGCAAGAGAGGAAACAGGGATAAGCGCAACACACCTATATGTCTTTCCCACTGTGTAATAGTACACCACAATACACACTCATACTTACAGTCATCAAGCAGTGAGGAGTAGGTAAATGGGTTTCACATGTGCTTCATGTACGACATTCAGGGGTAGTCGTGCTTCACAGAAAATCACAAATATGAAGCACAGAAGAAAATGCAGGGTTAAATCCAACTAACACAGCCGCTAATCACCAGCTAATCCTCAGGCAATGTGCAACTAATAAACATGGCAAGAATAGTCACGGGGCTTGGAGCGAACCACTTAAAGTCTCCAGTGGTGCTCACAAGCTCCGTTAATTACCAGCATGAAGTAACGTTGATCGGAAAGCCGAGGACGGAGCAGAGTCCTTCGTGGCGTCCGAACTCGAGCAGCTGAATCCACGGATTCAACAGCCGGAATCCACCGGCAAAGTTACACGATCCTGCGCCGACATCCAGCGCGCAGAAAACAAAAACAAAAAGACAAAAGGGGGCGGCAGGTGCCGCGGTTGATACTTCTCACCGCCACAAGCCGCTGGGAGTAATGAGACTCTGGAAATGAAGCAGGCGAGTCTCCAGGTAACATCCAAAGGATAGGAACGACAAGCACCGGGTCAGCATAACCAAGGGGCTTATATCCTGCCCTCGTTCCACTGCTGACCTCTAGGGTGACTTCCTGTTACAACCCCAGAGGACTCTGGGATTCGTAGTTTTTTAGACACTCGCTTCCCATTCATACAGGAATAGCTCATATCCGCCACCACAATGACAGTCTCTGGAAAGTCTCTATGCTATTAGCTTCAACTTCTGTGACATGACCAAGGGACGCTGGTACCCAAGAGGGTCCAGGAGGAAATTTGGGAACCAAGGAAGGAGGAAAGAGCATTTGCAAATAAGCTCCAGCAAAGTCAGAAACCAACTCTGTCTCCTCCAAAGGGGCTAGATCAGGATCAATTCTACTGACTGACGTCTGACCTGAAGGGCTACACACAACAGCACAGAGAATGGGGAAAAGGCATAGTTCAGTTCAGGCCCCTTCTGTTAGAATGCATCCGCCACTAAAGCTAGAGGGTCAGGCCTTCAACTGAAGAAGGATGTTAATATGAACACTAGGCAAGAAGCAAACAGGACCATTTGGCAGGACCCCATTTCTTCATAATCCTGGCGAACAGATCGGGATCCAGTTTCCACTCACTGGCATCGCTGAAATGCCAAGAATTCCAATTGGCCTGTCCACACAAATGGGATAAAATCTGGGGACAATGGCAGAAATAACGTGGGTATTAGGTAGAGTAAGGGGACGGGGGGGACTATTCCAGATTAGACTAGAACACTTTGAGAGTTCACTAGAGACTCGAAGAGAGGGTTATGATTGTGGGTGTGCTGTCGATAACAACAAAATGCTCTGTACAAATAATTTGGATGTGTGACTCTGTATGTTATTCTGAGCTTGTTCAATAAAAAAAAAAAATTACATTAAAAAAAAACCAATTGGCCACTGCATTCTGAGTGCACGGAAGATGAAAAGTTATGACTGAAATCTGATGATGTAGGCAATAGTGCCTGAAATCCTTCACAATCTCTGGCAGAAGTTGGTATTGTGTGATTCCCAAGTGATTGACATACTGGACTGCTGACACGCCATCTGTTTTCAGTAAGCTACAACAATGTGCTTGTTGGGGAGAAAAGGAATGAACCACTAGAGGACTTACTGACAACTTCAGACAGTTGATGTGTAAAGAGAGTTTTGATCTGGACTATCGTCCCTCTGTTGCCACTTTGCCGCCAGAAGGCCCACTAATCTCGCTAGCCCCCGAAGAGTGATTGTTGTCTTTGCCAGAGCCTTGCGGATTTCCTTCTTCATTGCGCTGATCTTCTAGACTGATAGAGCCAATGTGGCTGAGATAGAATTGATTGTAAAGCCTAGAAAGGTCATTTGGTTTGCAGGGTGGTCAGATTTATGATAGCTGATGACAAACCCTAGTGATTCCAACAGGGATATTGTGAGGATCAACTGATTCTTGAGCAGAGTCAGATCGTGAGACATTAAGAGGAAGTTGCCCAAGTACACAATCAATTGAATACCTCTGGCTCTCAAGAATTCTACCACAGGTTTGAGAAGCTTGGTAAAGCACCAAGGGGCTGAGGACAGCCCAAAGAACATTGCCAAAAATTCCTTAGTAAGATGTTGCCATAGAAACTCTAAGAAGCAACAATGTGGAGGAAATATTGGCACTGTCAAGTAGGCGTCCTTCAGGTCTAAATGGATCATGTAGTTGCCCTCTCTTAGAAGGTCTCTTAACAAATGGATCCCCTCCATTTTTAAATGGCTGTAAAGGATCCAGGTCTTGAACTCTTTGAGGGTGATTACCAGACAGAGGCCTCTGCCTTTTTTGTCCACGAGGTAGATGCTGCTTATGAATCACGAGGGATGAGGATTGCATGGAGCTATGGCCTGCTTTTGTAGGAGAGCAGATAACTCCTGGTCTAAGTAGTGTACTTTGTGAGACTGAAAGAGAAGCTGTCGAGGAATAAAAGTCTGAACTGGAGTCACATAGAATTCCAGCTGAAAACCTTGAACTGTTTGAAAACTTCATGCACCTTGGGTTGTGGAGCCCCAAATGTGTAGAAAATAATGGATCCTGCCCCCTAACTCTGTATGGGAAGAAGGGGGAAGGCTCAACTTGTAAAGAGGTTTTAGTAGCTGCTCCTTGGAAATTTCCACGCTTGAACCATCCTCTGGAGCTTCTTGCTCGAGAAGGGAAAAGTGGGTTCCCCTTTGAGAATCGTTTCATCCCGAGAACCTTCTTCTGGTCTGGCCATGAAAAGAGGAGCCTTGATACTGGAAGAGACTGGTGGGGAGAGCCCAGCATCGACTAGCACTCATAAAAAGGTGGGACTGAAAAATCTTTTTAGGGCTGCCTGGGCCTAATCTAATGAGATGAAGGTATTTACGAATTTTGCCACCTCCTTCACAAAGAGATCATCAAGCAGCAGCCAATCGGCGGAAGGAACGGCCTCATTAGTAGCCAATTCGCAAAGCTTGGGATCTATTCTGAGAAGAACAGAATGCTGGTGCTCCGATTACAAAGCGCAATTAGCATTTCCTAGTAAACTAATGGCCCATTGGGCCCAACCAGCCAGAAAGTCGGGATCAATGGCCATGCCTTGGTCTTTGGCCATGAAGGACATGTCCAAATCTTTGAAAAAGGGCCAGAATTATCGAATAGCAAGCTTTCCAGGATCTATTTATCCCTTTATAGGGTCAAATTTCCCGAAGAAGGTGGACAATTTAGGATCAATGTCAGGGGTCAAAGCTACCTTGCCCTCTAGGAAGGTCTGGGGCATTAAGCTTGAAGGGGGTTTCTAATTTCCCTGGTGTAGAATTAAAGGAGTCTGCTTTGAACACAAACAGCCGTCTTATGGGAAGTCATCCACTCAGAAAAACGGGGATGAGCAATATTCTTGGGATCTAAAGTATCCCATAACAATGGGGAATGAGATAAGGAACCCGGAGGACCTTCATCGAAATCATGATGTACCAAGCGCCTCTTTTTGGGGGCAGGTAACCAAGAGCTAGTGTATTCCTCATCTGGGGCATCTGGAGCAACACAATTTAGACTCCGCCCCTAGAGGTTACAGCAATGCAATTAAATATGTGCATTTGACATTATATTCACTTTGTGCTTTAACTTCATTAAGGTGTGTAAAGCATTAAAATGTATTAATGAAATGTATTCACTTTAGAGGCTAGAGATTCATATACGTGTGCACTAATATTCAGTTTAAAAGTATGATCATGTATTCTCTATTCACGTTTTTACACTTACTGTTGGACTTGGCCCTTTTTGGCTAAAGTTCCCTAAACTTTTGCTTTCCCCCTAGACCTTTTTTCTGACATGGTGTTGCCAACTTAGATGCTTTGGACACTTTGCCACTGCTAATCAATGTCAAAGTGCAAGTGCTCCCTGTATAAAGTGTAATGGTAATTGGTTGTCCATGATTGGTATGTTTGCCTTACTAGTAAAGTCCCTAGTAAAGTGTACTATGTGTGCCAAGGCTGGTAATGCAAATGCTACTAGGAGCTGTGGAATATGTTTTCCAGCCTATCTTCCCAAAGGCTTAAGATGGAGAGGTGAAGTTTAGTGCGCCTGAACTCGCAATGTAATAACACATCTTTTTATGAAGGTGGTTTTTGCATTGCGTGTTTAGAAGCCACTCTTTTAGAAGTGACTGGGTTTTTGTGCTCTAACATTTCTGTGTGTCTCTGTCTGGTTGTGGATTGACTGTCTGGATTTGAAAGAGATAGGATCTGGGGAATGTCTTGACCCAGGGGAGGAGGTGAGACAGCAAGCCTGGCTGCTCGTGCCAAGCTACCAAGGGGGTGAGCGGGGGCTATCTGAGAAGGTGTCCTTCCTTTCCCTGACGTGAGAGCGAGGGTCCCTATTTGGCCTAAGGTACCAACCTCAGCCAACCAGGGATCCCGGGTCTAACATTTGGTGGTCAGCGGTTGGGATTTGAACGTGTATTTGCAAATTCACTCACATTAATTGGTGTACATCACAAGTTTAGCGCAGATCATGACGCAACCACATATTGTGTTTTTGATTTGTTGGTTCTATTTTTGAGCGACCTTTAAGCCACACATCATGTCTCAGAGGAGTCAAGTAGCCAGTGAGGCTGCAGAATTAGAGTTCGACATTGAGGCATTGCTTACCTACAAAGTTGATCAATTGAGGCAATTCTGCAGAGCTTTGGGATGTCCCATGAAAAGTAGCGCCAAGAAGGAGGAGCTGCAAATGGCCTTGAGGGCCTGGTGGGAAGCCAAAGGGGCTCAGGAGACGGGTGATGTTGAGGTGGATGAGGATGACCCAGGGAATGGATATGGTCCACAGGATTTGCCAGTGGAGGGACCAGCCTTAGGGGCTGGTAGTAGCCATTCAGGGAGGTGTTTTTCACCAGAGGAGCTGGAGGAAAACCAAAGGGTCAGAGAGCATGAGTTTGAGGTTTTAAAACTTAAAGCTCAAGCAGAAGAGAAGAAGCTGCTCATTAAAAGTGAAAAGCGAGCAGAGGAGAGCAGGAACGCTCTCGCCTTGGAAGAGAAAAAGATTCTCTTAGCTCATGAGTTAAGCATGAGGGAACTGGACATTAAGGTTAAACAGGCAGAGTCCAGTTTGAATGGTGGCAGCGTACACCCAGTGCCAAGTGTGGATGAGTACAAGCGTGCACTGGATGATTGGGGGTTGGTGAGCATGGCGAATGATTTGAAGGGGTTGCTCAACTTTGCCCTTAGGGAGCCTAGGCTCAGTAATTGTTTTCCAGGTTGCGCCAACCCGTGTTAGGGTGCAAGCTCTTTGATTCCCGGGAGCTGGCACAAGAGCCGGACCCCTGGTCATGGGTCCAAGGGTCTGAAAAGGCCTTAGAGAGGGAAGAGAGGCGAAGTAGAACCGTTAGGTCCCAGAGTAATGGGGGGGCATGCGGGCTAGCGCCCTGTCTCAAAAGAGAGGGAGGGATTGTGAGCAGCGTCCCCAGGGGTTCACCACCCCACCCCGGAGACTGGAGGGTTCCTTAGAGGAGCACCCGGTTGAAGGCCTAGCGCCTACTTGCCAGCTGTGTGAGGGTGAACACCTAGCGTCAGGAGGGCATGGGGCGTCTGTAACCAGAGCTCCTGCGGTCCTGAAGTTTGTGTGTGCCATTCCTAAATGGCAGGCACAGAAATCTAAATGGAAGGTTAAGGGAGGAAGGTGTCCCCCGTGGGAAAACCCGTGGGACCGTGTCCAGCCAGTAGGCTAGGTCACCTAGGAGTGACCAGGGTAAACCCACTTCTAACCTGGAGGACAGGATAACTGGTAACAGTATCCTGACTGATGGGCCTTCCAGGGGTACCGCTCTAGGTGGGGGCTGGCAAGGGACCAGCACCCCTAGAGAGGCCCCAACTGCCAGGAAGTACCCATGGAGCGGCATAGTTGGCCCAGGGAGTAGTGATCAAGAGAATCCCCTGGGGTCAGGAAGGCATAAAACAGGAGGGTGTCCCTGCGGTAGCGGGCCTGCGTCCGTGTTCTATCGCCCCAAGCAGGGAAGTCCATCAAGGTAGTTGATTGGTCTACCCCGGCTTTTGGCTGGGAGGGGGTTGTGTTGGACTTGGCCCTTTTTGGCTAAAGTTCCCTAAACTTTTTGCTTTCCCCCTAGACCTTTTTTCTGACATGGTGTTGCCAACTTAGATGCTTTGGACACTTTGCCACTGCTAATCAGTGTCAAAGTGCAAGTGCTCCCTGTATAAAGTGTAATGGTAATTGATTGTCAATGATTGGTATGTTTGCCTTACTAGTAAAGTCCCTAGTAAAGTGCACTATGTGTGCCAGGGCTGGTAATGCAAATGCTACTAGTGGGCCTGCAGCACGAATTGTGCCACCCACACAAGTAGCCTTAAGGAGGGAACTCAGGCCTGCCACTGCAGTGCCTGCGCGCAGTTTGTTAAACTGCCATGTTGTTCTGACAAGTGCACCCACTTGCCAAACCTTACCCTTCCCTTTCTATGCACATCAGACACCCCTATGGTAGGTCCAAGGTACCCCCTGGGCAGGGTGCAGTGCATGTGAAAGGTAGGACATGTACTAAGGTGTGTACCATGTCCTGACAGTGAAATAATCTCCATTTAGTTTTTCACTGTGGAAAGGCCATCTTGCCTATAGGATAAAATGGGGAGGCTGTGGAATATGTTTTCCAGCCTATCTTTCCAAAGGCTTAAGATGGAGAGGTGAAGTTTAGTGTGCCTGAACTCACAATGTAATAACACATCTTTTTATGAATGTGGTTTTTGCATTGTGTGTTTAGAAGCCACTCTTTTAGAAGTGGCTGGGTTTTTGTGCTCTAACATTTCTGTGTGTCCCTGCCTGGTTGTGTATTGACTGTCTGGATTTGAAAGTGATAGGATCTGGGGAATGTCTTGACCCAGGGGAGGAGGTGAGACAGCAACAGGCTGACCTGCATCTGGAGTGTAGGGGGGAGGAGTAGCCCCTAGAGGAGAAGAGGCCTGGGCTGCAGCCATAAACCAATGGCTCCGTCCCCTGCTGAGTGATTGAGGATCCAGACCCCCACTATCAAAGGAGTAAGGTGTCACTGGCAGGGAGGAACCCAGAACTGGTTTGAACAGGGGTCAGTGCCCCCCTGAACACAAAGACTTCAAAGACATTTTGGGGTATAACTATGAGAGCTGAAGCCCCTGAACTTTGGAGAAATGGATTGATCAAGATTGAACAAGACTGAAGCTACTTCGTGGTCAAGAGGAACCTTTGCCAAGGAAGAAACAGCTGAAGAGACTGAAGGAAAGGACTGACCCTTGCTGTGTGTTCTGGGGCTGGCCTGCAGTTTGCTGCTTTAACCAAGGAGAGGCTAAAGGGACTTTGCTGTGTGCTGTGTCCCCCTGCTTGAAAGGACTTTGCTGTGTGCTGTGTCCGGAAGTAACTTATCCCCAAGGGCCCGAGGTGAGCTGGCTCCCTGTTGCGGAAACTCAGGAACACAAAAGTTTCCAGGAGAGTCTCAGTGACGCTGTGTGCGTGTGCTTTTGCAGCCTGAGACCCTCGTAAGAATTGCCCTGTGATCGTGGGCATCTGGAGTCCAAGCGAGTCTCAGCGACGCTGTGTGCGTGTGCTTTTGCAGCCTGAGTCCTTCGTGAGGACTGTCCTGTGATCGTGTGCACCGGAGTCCAAGTGAGTCTCAGCGACGCTGTGTGCGTGTGCTTTTGTGCAGCCTGAGACCTTCGTGAGGCTTGCCCTGTTATCGTGCACACCCGGAGTCCAAGTGAGTCTCAGCAACGCTGTGTGCGTGTGCTTTGTGCAGCCTGAGACCTTCGTGAGGATTGCCCTGTTATCGTGCACCCGGAGTTCAAGTGAGTCTCAGCGATGCTGTGTGCGTGTGCTTCGTGCAGCCTGAGACCTTCGTGAGGAGTGCCCTGTGATCGTGCACCCAAAGCTTAAGTGAGTCTCCGCGACGCTGTGTGCGTGTGCCCTGTTGCAGCCTGAGATCTTCGTAGCATCAGCGGCCCAGACCGGCAGCCCCGGAGGAGCCGAGCTGCCGGCCCAAGCCCGCCGTTGCCAGAGCGGGACCTTGAACCAACCTCGTCGAGGGAGGGCCCGAGTCCCACAGCCCAGAATTCACAAAGATTGCATCGGAGGCCCAAGTCGCGGGAAGAGGAGAGGAGAGCGAGGTCGCACCCCCCAGGTAACGTGTGTCGACGCCTGGTGCGGGGTGCGGGCTCGGAGGTAGACGCTCTCGGCCTCTCCCATTCCTGCAGTGCGAGCATCTGCTTCGGCTTGTATCGCGGCCCGTACTTGCCAATGGAGTGGCAGTACCGGGGCCGGAGTGCGGAGCTGCACTTTTTGTTTACACCATACCCGTGTGGGGGCAACTGTTGACAGAGGCTGACTGCGAGTCAGTACGAGTGGCGGAGAGACCGCCTGAGGCACCGTGATCGGTGCTGGAGTGTATTACGCATTGCATTGTTTCTGCATAACAAACTACCTGATTAGTGTATTACGCATTGCATTGTTTCTGCATAACTAACTACCTGATTAGTGTATTACGCATTGCATTGTTTCTGCATAACGAACTACCTGATTAGTGTATTACGCATTGCATTGTTTCTGCATAACGAACTACCTGATTGTCGTATTACGCATTGCATTGCTTCTGCATAACGAACTACCTGTTTGTCGTATTACGCATTGCATTATTTCTGCATAACGAAATACCTGATCGTTGCGTTACGCATTGCATTATTTTTACATTGCAAAGTGCCTGATGCTAGCATTACGAACTGCATTATTTCTACATTGCAAAGTGGCTGATTCGAGCATTACGAACTGCATTATTTCTACATTGCAAAGTGCCTGATTCTAGCATTACGATCTGCATAGCATTGCATTAGGACTGCAGTGGAACGTTTAGAAGTGCTCATTAATATCGCCAGAACTTACAAGGGCTGGCTGGCCTAACAGCCGGCCAGGAAAAATATTACAAATACACATATGTTGGATTTATATCGTGTGGTTTTATCATATATCTTTTTATATAAATTTATACTCGTTTTTATGAAACTAGTGTGGAGTCCATTTGTGGTGTCATCATTGGGTTGCTGTTAGTGTGGTTGCAAATACTTTACACATTTGCCTTGAAGATAAGCCTGGCTGCTCGTGCCAAGCTACCAAGTGGGTGAGCGGGGGCTATCTGAGAAGGTGTCCTTCCTTTCCCTGACATGAGAGCGAGGGTCCCTATTTGGCCTAAGGTACCTACCTCAGCCAACCAGGGATCCCGGGTCTAACACTTACACTTCAAGTTATAATTGCATATGTAATCATGTACTCTTTTGCTCACATTTTACATTTATTCCTAAAAGTTACACATGTGGTGTATAACCATGTATTAGAAGTGCACTTTAAATGTTTAGTTCAAGTAAGCCTGACTACAGGCCTCAGTTGAAATGCATTTGCTTTGCTAGCATGTTTTCCTTTTCTTGCAGGTTTATTTCATTAGTTAGAGAAAGAGGTATTGTCTAAATTAGACTGCTGATTGAGTGGCCTGGTTGGAAACTTGGCACTGAATGTGGAAAAACAACAGACGAAAGAGGATTTCTGTTCATTATGTACCAGAATTGCAAGATGTTCAAGGTTGAAAACTGGAGTCTCAGTTTGATGCGTTGGGAACCTGAAGCAATGCTGCAGATGCACTCACGTAGTGGTCTGATTGGTCCCTGGTGATGTGAAGAGAGATAAGGACATTTCTGCCTCTCCTGTTACTTTTAAATTGGTGTTCTCACAGTTGGAAGACATGAATATTCCCTTTAGACTTAAAGATGTGCAGACCTCTCTGCTTGCCTATTCTTGTAAGTGTGAAGCTTTATACTAAACACTTATTTCCTTTTCCAAAACTTCTACTGAAGTCTTATAATGCTGACAACTTCTTTCCTGCTCCCGCATTAGAGACCCTTGATAGATGACCTTTTATCTGACTTATGTGAAGAAGAGAGAAGGGAAGTTTCTTAATGGAACACTTGTTTGCTTTAATTTGCTTCTGTATTGTGGTGGCTAGCACAAAACTGTATCTCACTCTGTTGCGCCTTAACTCAATGAGATATTTCAGCTTGCCTATTGTACTGATGTACTACTACTTATTGAACTTATTTTCAGTTTGCACATACACTAGATTAATTGGTAATCCAAATGAAACCCTTTAACCATATCCAGCGATTCTTGGTCCTATAGTAGAGTCACATGAGCTTCACAAGTTAGAAATGTATTGTTGATGTTTTCTCCCTTTCAATGCTCCATGTCAGCTAGCAAAGGTCCATACGAACAATGAGGTAAAATGTTTAACAACTTGACTAAGAGATTACATTGTAAGACCCAGTGCTCTTTCAAGATGGTGGTGACGTGTTGGATGGTTAGCTACTGAAGCAAAGGGAGTTAGTGTATCTCCTGTAGAAATTCTACATTTGCCCAAACGCAGCTCCTAAAGCCCATGTCTCGATTCGGAGGATCAGCAGAGTACCAGCAGTTCGTAAAAGAGTTGTAACAGCGGAGGAGTGAGTATTAATAGGGTCGCAAGTTGTAATTGTGTATGTCAAGCTTGGGGTATTTTGCTGAGATTATATGGTGCAATGCAATGATGTTTTAGTTGTGGCACAGATGTGAATGTGCTTAATGATGAGCAGTTGAAGTTGATATCGGGCTGGACGTAGCCTAAGATCCATGGATATATAAATGTGGAATAAATTGTGTTGTAATTTGTCTGCTAAATTTTGTGGTGATAAGGTACCATCAGCTGCACATTTGAGATAGGGACATATACCTTTGGGTGAGAGTACGGTGTGGTTGGTGACATGCATATTGGCTTAATGTAAACATATTCATGATTATCTCTGTGCAAAAACACACAGTATGAGATAGATATCTCCCACTCGATCATTCTGCCTTGGAAACAAAGAACATGACAGCATTCAACAAGTCTGAGAAAACATACAATTCAGTTAATAAAAAACATATAGACTTTTATCGTAATTTTTAGAAATATGTGTTGGTTATCAAAAATAAAAACAAGCACCTCGCAAGTCTAAATACTATGAGAAAAAAATGTTTTAGATTGTTCTACAACTGAATATCTACATCTCTTCAATTCATGTTTCTACATATTCCATGGAGATAAAAACAAGTCATTGAAGCGCTTAAGTGCAACTTACTTGAAGTCATTATTTCATTTCTTATGGGTCCGCAATCCTGAAAAAAATCTGCAATATATATCTTCGCTGCTGTTGCACACCTTCATTGCCTGCACATCGCTTGCACTGTGCTTGTGAAATCTGTTGTATTCAATATAAATCTTAAAAGGAGCTTACATCCGGCCCTTACTTTTCAATGGTTTGTGTGCTTGCCACTTACTTTGCTTCCCCCACCACCACTTACTTCTTCGCTTTCCAAACCATTCATAGTTTATATGTATATTTTTTACAATTAGATTTTTTGTGTTTCCTCCACTAAAATAACTGTCCTCCCCCCGTACTCTACATCTTGGATCTGTCAAGATAAAAATTGTGCCCATGTCATTCCCTAGGTACATGTGTATGTCATCATGCATGCACACACTTGGGGAATGACGCTGCTGTCAACAGAAGTGACAGCAACCACATCAACATGACTTTTTCCTCTTCCATTTTTTTTATTTTTAGCTTTTTGCTGATGCTGCAGAGAATCAGCAAAAATCATTAGCAAAGCCAGTAGACCAATAAAGTAAGACTTATTGGCTTTGCCAGTACATTGTTTTAATGAACTCTCCCCCCATTCTTTACCTAATCTCCCCACTTTATAGTACCATCAGTAACAGCACAATATATTGCCTTTCTCAATAAACATGTCATAACACTTTAACAGAGTGTAACAGACACCCTGGTGGCCTGTGTTTGGAGCCTTGAGGGCACCAAGAATCACTGTTTGACGGTCTCGACGTGGCGAGACACGCCCTCATTTACGGACCTGGTGAGCTATCAGCTGGTGTCCGAGCCGAGGAAAGGCAGCTGGAGCGGTCACAGGAAGAGAGAAACGCCGATGCCGGAGGAGGAAGAGCAGGGGGAGAAGTCGAGAGAGGAGAAGAGTGATGGCGACGCCGGTGGCAGAGGAGAAGCGGATCGAGCACAACCATCCCGGGTTCCTGCCACGGAGGAGAAGAGGAGCGGAGCAGGACGCCCAGAGACCCAGAGGGAAGGTAAAACGGGTGAGGCAGCTGTGGTTCCGTTATCGAGCCACGGCCTCAGGCAAGTAAAACAATCTGCTGCGCGCCACGTGAGCGGATGGTTTCTGGCTCACGCCTATCTAACGGGTTTTTGAGGGTTGTGTCAGGAGGGACATTAGAGACCCTGGGAGCAGGGTCTCTTTAGGAGTTACTGGTCCATTATAATTTTGACTTGCATGTTTGGGTGAACATCGGGCACAGTCTGGAGGGTGGGTAAAAAGAGTAGGGGAAGGCCTGTTTTATTTTGTTCCTTCCCACCACCTCACGGTTTCTTTTCCTTTCTACGAGCAACACTCCTGAATAAATCCCCTCACTTGAAAACAGTGGTGAATCGGTGATGAACCTAGTAATCCCCTTTTTGCCTGAACATTAATGGACTATGCCTTTGTTTTCCCGAGGGTACTCTGCTCAAGTGAATAAATCAACAAGGGCATAACAGACGATCCGAACAGTGAAGTAACTAAAAGGATAAAGGGAAGAGGAAGACCCAGAGAGCCCGTAAAAAGAGAAAACCTCGGTGTACTTGGGACTTTTCACTCAGTAGAAACTTCAATAAATCTTTGTTTTGAGCAAACAGAATACGGCCTGCTGTCTCGTCCTGTAACAAGTGGTGTCAGAAGTGGGATAAGGGGTCCCCTACAGGACAAGACAATGACCCAACCAATAACCCTCAATGACATGACCACGCAACTCGCCGAAGGCCAGCGCCATCTCCAGCTGGTAGTAGAACGGCAAACCAAGGGGGCCCAGAAGGACCGACAAAACCTACAAGAAGCCCTACAAGCCCAGGCAGGGGTGATAGCCAACAACCAGGTTGTGCAGGATGCTGCCATACAATGACTGACAGACACCATAGCCAGCAGTTCTGTGTTACAAACGTATCAGACCGGGGAGGACCCTGACTTTTTCTTTATGAACTTCGAGAGAGTAGCCAGCACTGCAATGTGGCCGGTGGAACGATGGGGTCAGTATATCGCTCCACTGTTGTCAGGAGAACTGCAAACCGCATATCAAGCCCCTAACCCCGCTAGGACCACGCCATACACGGAAATCAAAAAGATCATCCTAGAACGTCTAGGGTACGACAAGGAATGTTACCGCTTGAAGTTTCATAAAGAAAAGTGGATGCCACAGGACAATTCCAGAGCACTATTCTATAAAGTACAGGACCTTGGTACTCGTTGGTTACAACCAAACACCTCTACGATGGAGGAGGTGATGGACAGAGTGTTTCTGGAACAGTTTCTGGATGATCTCCCAAACCTGACTCAAGCCTGGGTGAAGCAAAACCCAAACCTAACTGTATCTAGTGCCATCAATTTGGCTTGTGCATATCATCGGGCTCCAGACTTCAGGGTTTCTCATCCCAGAACCCAAACACCAGTGGCCCTACGTTGGAGATTTTCAGCCCACAATCCTCCCTCTCTCCTTCCTGTTCCATCTTTAGCCCCTAGACTCACTAAATGACCTCCTAACTGGGAGACAGGACAGGGACCACAATGCTATCACTGTACTGAATGGGGCCATATTGCCTGTAATTGTCTCCAAAAGTCCACCACAAATGAGCTGATGGAAGTGGGGTATACACGAGGGCTGGTTTTATGGGCTGGGGGCAGCCCTGACTCATACCACATGTCACTTCAAGTGAATGAGAAAAGTACAAAAGCACTAGTGGATTCAGGATGCTGCCATTCCGTCATTAGCAGAGACAGGGTAAAGGACCATCAGTGGCGCCCTATGGAGACAGTAAAAATATCCTGTGTACATGAGGATTGTAAGACATACCCTGTTGCTGTGGTTGACATTGAATGGGAAGGAAAAAAAGAACGCATTACAGTAGGAGGGATTCCCCGATTGGTGGAAGAAATGATTGTGGGAACAGACTATGAGGAGTTCCCTAGGCTGTTGTCAACAGCAGTTAAAGAGAAGAATGAGCATGCATGGCTACAGGATGCGCCATTCGTCACTGAAAATGTGGCAGGCGGTAGGTACAAATAATGGAAAACTCGTAGAGAGACGTGTTAACAACAAACAAGTAATCTTGAATGGTTTGTCTAACACACAGGGGTCGATTCCGATCTCGGCCGGTAGGGCACCGAATCGGATTCGGCTTAACCAGATCCGATTCGGAGCCCTATTTCCCGACCGATTCGTACGTGCGTCCGGTCGAGCGAGTACGATGCGTGCGCTCGCGAAATCTCCGACCGACTCGTTCGCAGGACCCGACCGACTCGCACGGGGACGACTCGCACCGCGCAATGGAGACGTTCCCCGGCCGGGTAAGTACGATGCGCACCTCGACTGCTCCGACCGACTCGCGCAGTCCGGCTCCAAGGAGCTGTCAGAGCCGCACTTTGGGGGTCCGTGTCGGACCCCCCTGGAAGCGTAGGCGTGCGAGTCGCACACAGGGGGACCCATGGGTCCCCCTACACGTGCATGTATGGCGCGACCCGCATCGACGCGAACACGCTGTAGGGGCGCCCTTGTTCGCGTCGTGCCCATTGAGTCAATGGGAGCCCGTGTACGCGTCGTACGACTGGCTCCCATTGACTTCAATGGGAGTCCGACCGAATCGAGTCCGATAGCATACGTGCGCATCGTACTCATTCGGTCGGGCTGCTAGGGTCCGATTCAATCGGAAATCTCTCCGGGTCCGGCTCGGTCGGGGAGATTTCCGGCCTGAATCGGAATCGGCCCCACAGTGTATTCCCTCCATTGCAGATGAGGAACAGAGAGTGCAACGCAACTTCAGGGCAACTCAAAGAGAAGACCTTAACCTAGAGAATGCCTGGGCTCAGGTTGTGTTGGATGAGGACGGACAGGTAGGACCTTATTTTTTTGTATCAAATGGTTTATTATACAGAAAGATACAAAAACCCACAGAGAAGGTCTCCCAATTGTTGGTACCTCTCCCTTTTAGGGGACAGGTTTTACATTTGGCTCATGGACAGGCTAGGGGAGGTCATTATGGGAGGGAGAAAACCAAAGAATATCTCCTGAGACAATTTTATTGGCCTGGGGTGTTTTCAGACATTAGTCAGTTCTGTGCTGCCTGTGTACTGTGCCAGCGAGTGAACCCCCCTCATGTGTCCAAGCCCCCTTACGCCCATTACCCATCGTAGACATCCCTTTTTCTAGGGTTGGAATGGATATGGTGGGTCCTTTGGTTGTATCAGCTGTGGGTATCAATATATATTGGTACTGGTCGATTACGCTACATGATATCCTGAGGCGATACCTCTCACCAGTATGACAACTACAGCAGTGGCCCAGGCTATGATCGGGTTCTTTAGTAGGGTGGGTTTCCCCAGGGAGATCTTGACTGATCAGGGCATCCCCTTTATGTCAAAACTAATGTCGCAGATCTGTAAAGTGCTTGGAGTCCAACAGATCTGTACCTCCATCTACCATCCACAAACAGATGGGCTTGTAGAGTGGTACAGCCGTACAATCAAGACCATCCTGAAGAAGACAGTTTCTGACTCTGGGAGGGATTGGGGCAAACAACTTCCACTAACTTTGTTTGTAATATGCACACACACCCAATCCTCAACAGGGTATAGTCCTTTTGAGTTGGTATTTGGAAAGAAAGCCAGAACACTCTTGGATATGGCTGCCGAAAGATGGGAAGATGAGGAAGACGAGGGGATGGATTTACTTGATTATGCTGCAAACTTAAGGGAAAGGGTAACAACTCTGTGGGAGGATGTACAGCAGAATCTAGAAACAGCTAAGACGAGGCAAAAAAAGTAGTTACGATCGCAATACCAAATTGAGGGACTTTCAGATTGGCAATAGGGTCCTTATACTCCTTCCGTCCTCAGAAAACAAGTTACTCGGTAAGTGGCAAGGTCCTTTCGTGATACTAGCTCATGCAACTCTGGTTACATACCCGGTAGCAGTACCTCATGCAGGAAGAACAGGGCAGGTATATCATGTCAATCTACTGAAGTAGTGGGTGGAAAGAAAGAACCTAGGGGCTCATTATGATTCACCCACCGCCAAATTAGGATGGTGGTGGGAATCACATAGGTTCCGCGGCGGACGGAAAGTCCCTCCGCCATGGTCCCGCAAGGCGGTCCTTTTCTGCCCGCCTTGCGGGACCCGAAACCAGGGCATCATTGTGGCGGTGCCGTGCAGGCACCGCCGTAGTGATCATGATGAGCCCTTCGCCTGTCTTTTTGCAGCGGAAATCCCGTCGCAAAAAGACAGGCAGAGACTGGCTTTGGGGGCCTGTTGCGGGCCCCCTCTGTAGGGGGGTTTATCAGCATTCCCAATGGACTGTACTTGCACAGGGGGTTTTGCATTGGGGTTGAGAATAATACCCAAACGAGCCTGATGAGTCCAGCTCAGCAAATTGTCTCCTTTTTCTGCCACATAAACTCTAGCATCGGTAAATCTTCCATTGCATTCTATACAACTTATAAAATATCCCAACATCTTAATTGGTGTTCCCCCATAGCCTGTTGGTCTAACGTCTGATTTTATTAAATTGGTCTTACTTGAAAAATTCCTCGCAAACTCATCCTTAGATATGAAGGTGAGGTGAGAGCATGAGTCAAATTTCATTTTAATTCTAACATCTCCCACCTTGACCCACTCAGTAGGATGTTCCACCCCACACTCATTCACTTGAAAAGTAACTTCTCTTATTTCATTCCTGCTGTCACTTTTGTTACTGAAAACGACAGTTTTTGTAAAATGTCCCCTCTTCCCACATGTTGTGCAAACCACTTTGAGAGCAGGGCATTCTCTTGCATTAGCCTTGTGACCAAATTTACCACATCGATAGCAGGTTCCCTGAAACGTCATAAAATTTTTCCTTTCATATTGCGCATTATTCGCCCTATTTTCTTCCTCCCTACTCTTGTAGTTGATGTTTCCTGCTTTCTTCACAGAATCATCTTTTTGTACTGCATGACATACCACCTCTTCTACATTTCCTGCAAGACTCGGTTGTTTACCAACTTTACTCAACTCACCTACACATTTGAGCATATGTTCCACACGTTTTGCTATAATCATGACTTCATCTAACGGTGGCTCATCCTTTAACCAAAGTTCCTCCCTTATCTTGTCACTGCAACACCTTAAAACAAATTCATCCCTTATTCTCTCTTCTACTAATTCCCCAAATTTACAACTTGAGGCCAACTTGCGTAGTGAGGTCACAAATTCCTCCACAGTTTCATCCTTTCCTTGTTCTCTCAAACCAAAGTAATACCGCTCCATGATGGTACTCACCTTTGGCAGATAATGTAAATCTAACTGTTTTACGCATATTTTGTATTCATTAAACCCCCTTTGAACTGCCGGGCTCAGCTGTGGCAAGCTCTCTAACACTTCTTGCCCCTCACCCCCTAAACAGTGAAGTAATAGTGCTTGTTTCCTCTCTGCACTCAAGTTAGTGCCACACACTCTCGCATAATTTTCAAATATTTTTCTCCATTTTCTCCACTTAACTGGAGGCTCCCCTGGATCTGACAGAAAAAACGGAGGTGCAGTCACATTTTGCATCTCTCTAACCTTTCAAACTTAAACTTGAAGAACACAGAAGCTTCCTTCTTCTTCCTTCTCCCTTTCTCGCTGATCCCTTAACAACGTTGCTGATTTTAATTACACTAAAACCCCAATTCTTTAAGATTTCCTTATGTTTACCCCCAAGTCTCTGTTTGTACTAGTATTTCTCAGCAGAGGTGTGCTTGTCACCGTGTTGACAAGCCGGTCTCGACCAGATAAACAGAGTAAAAGGTCCTTACAACACAGTGTGCAAGGTGTGCTTGTCACCGTGATGACAAGCTGTTGCTTTCAAACAATAACCAACCTTCTTCCTTGAATTTTTCCCTCTTTCCATTCAGGCCTCTAATTCCTTGTAAACCTTCCTGCTTTAAAATGTCCGCCAACGTCGTCGCGTGAACCTTTGGGCCTCTTTCCACGGCCGGAGTAGCTTTTCCCTTATTATGCCGTGAAACAGCCTCCCCTTTGATTTTCCGAAGCCTTTCCTGCTTCAAAATGGCCGCCGACGTCGTCGCGTAAACCTTCGGGCCTCTTTCTACTACCGGAGTAGCTTGTTTCTTCACAGAGAAGTGAAACAGCCTTCGGTCTATTTTCCAGGGAAGTTGGGCACAATGACACGACACGTCACACAGCGTGACACGCATACAGGCCAATGCGTTCCAGCAATGACGCCCAGCCCCAGTCTGTTCCTCGATACCTGGCAAGCAGTCTAATCGCTCCTCGTTGCTCCCGCAGACTTTCTCCGACCACTCCGATGCGGGCGATTCTTCTTCCTTTCAACCCCCTCCGACCAGGTAGGTTTCCTCTTTTTCAAATATACTCCTCGTACTTCTCGTACTTCTCCTTCCTTCCGTCTCTTCCCGATGTTGGGGTTGCTTCAACTCTCTTCCCACAAGCACGCTCGTCGCCAGTGTAATAAAGTTGTCAGGACACAAGGTCTGTGGTGAGAAGAGGCTTTAATACAACAACCCCATCCATCGACCAGCTCGCCAACTCGCCAACTGCCGAACCCCAGAACGCTCAGTAGACCTGGTTCCACGCTAGAACATAGAATGTGGAACCAGGCCATATCACAGGGGGTGCACCTACATTTCCAAGCACAAGGTGGCAGGCACCGCGTGGTGCCTGCCACGTTGTGCATGGAAATGCACAACGTGGCATTTTCACATCGCGGATGGTGCTGCAGCCAGCAGCTCCGTCCGCAATGTGAAAAGGCCAGGATGCACCCGCCAGTGTGGCGGGCGCATCCTAATTGGGCTGGTGGGACCATCACCATTATGACGGCGGGCGGACATCAGTCCGCCCGCCATCATAATGAGCCCCCTAGTGACTGAGTCCTCTTCCAACCTATCGGTGACGGATTCACAACCCCTGGTGATATCTTTTCCCTCGAAGGACACAACAGATGGGGTAGGCCTAGATCCAGTGGATCCCTGTCTTTCTATAGCGCAGCAGAAGACCCTTACAGAAATAGTGGATAGAGATGTATTCTCACAACGACCAGGGAGAACCCCCTCCTTCATCATTACATAAAAACAGAGGGTGTCGAACCTATTAGACTCCGTCCCTACCGGATTCTCGAAGCCAGACGTAAGGCAGTGGAAGGCGAAGTGGAGGAGATGTTGAAAGATGGTATCATCGATCCGGTGCACAGACATAATATTGAGTTTTTATTTTCGGAGTACAAAAATATCGAGTTAGAAATATCAAAGGGACTGAATATCGACATCAAGAATATCGGTGACCAGAATATCGACATGAAGGTAAGAAATATCGTTTTGTTAATATAGAAGTCAGTAATATCGTTTGTAAAAATATCTTTGTTAATAATATCGATGTTTATATTAGTGTTATGTATTTAAGTATGTATTTTAAATGTATGTGTTCTATGTTTTTTGTTAAGTATTGTATTTTTTTTTAAATATATGTATTACATTTTTAGAAGTTATTAATTCTTTTTAAAGTAAATTTTACGTTTTAGTTCCGTAGCGGGTTGTGGGTTTATAGGGGAATAGGGTGGGAAGTAATTTATTTATAGTAAATTTAATAATAATTTTTAGAAATTATTAATTATTTTTAATTACATTTTGAGTTTTTGTTCTGTTGCGGGTTGTGGGTTTATAGGGGAATAGGGTGGAAAGTAATTTAATTATAGTAAATTTAATAATAATTTTTAGAAATTATTAATTATTTTTAATTACATTTTGTGTTTTTATTCCGTAGCGGGTTGTGGGTTTATAGGGGAATAGGGTGGGAAGTAATTTAATTTGAATAAAGTAATTATTAATTTTTATTTATTGGTATTGATAATTAATTTATTGTTAATTAATTATTAATTGGTAATAAATTTTTATTAATTGATTAATTGATCATTATATTAATTGTGTTATTTTTTTTAGGAGCGGGTTGTGGGTTTATAGGGGAATAGAGTGGGAAGTAATTTAATTATAATGACGTAATTATTAATTTGTATTTGTTATTATTTATAAATAATGTATTAATTGGTTATTAAATTAAACAAAATATTTAATTGATAAGTATGTTAATTTTAACCCTCTGCTATCCAACACTTTCCCTAGAGTTACACTCTCTGGAGTGGGAATAGTAATTTTTACCCTTAAGCTATCCAACACTTTCCCTACTGTTGCACTCTCTGGAGTGGGAATAGTTAAATTTTACCCCTACGCTATCCAACACTTTCCCTACTGTTGCACTCTCTGGAGTGGGAATAGTAATTTTAACCCCTTCGCTATCCAACACTTTCCCTACTGTTGCACTCTCTGGAGTGGGAATAGTAATTTTTACCCCTACGCTATCCAACACTCTCCCCTACTGTTGCACTCTCTGGAGTGGGAATAGTAATTTTTACCCCTACGCTATCCAACACTTTCCCTACTGTTGCACTCTCTGGAGTGGGAATAGTAATTTTTACCTCTAAGCTATCCAACACTTTCCCTACTGTTGCACTCACTGGAGTAGGAATAGTAATTTTTACCCCTTCGCTATCCAACACTTTCCCTACTGTTGCACTCTCTGGAGTGGGAATAGTAATTTTTACCCCTACGCAATCCAACACTTTCCCTACTGTTGCAGGCTCTGGAGTGGGAATAGTAATTTTTACCCCTACGCTATCCAACACTTTCCCTACTGTTGCACTCTCTGGAGTGGGAATAGTAATTTTTACCCCTACGCTATCCAACACTCTCCCTACTGTTGCACTCTCTGGAGTGGGAATAGTAATTTTTACCCCTATGCTATCCAACACTTTCCCTACTGTTGCACTCTTTGGAGTGGGAATAGTAATTTTTACCTCTAAGCTATCCAACACTTTCCCTACTGTTGCACTCACTGGAGTAGGAATAGTAATTTTTACCCCTTTGCTATCCAACACTTTCCCTACTGTTGCACTCTCTGGAGTGGGAATAGTAATTTTTACCCCTACGCAATCCAACACTTTCCCTACTGTTGCAGGCTCTGGAGTGGGAATAGTAATTTTTACCCCTACGCTATCCAACACTTTCCCTACTGTTGCACTCTCTGGAGTGGGAATAGTAATTTTGACCCCTACACTATCCAACACTTTCCCTACTGTTGCACTCACTGGAGTGGGAATAGTAATTTTTACCCCTTCGCTATCCAACACTTTCCCTACTGTTGCACTCACTGGAGTGGGAATAGTAATTTTTACCCCTACGCTATCCAACACTTTCCCTACTGTTGCACTCTCTGGAGTGGGAATAGTAATTTTTACCCCGACGCTATCCAACACTTTCCCTATTCTTGCACTCACTGGAGTGGGAATAGTAACTTTTACCCCTACGCTATCCAACACTTTCCCTACTGTTGCACTCTCTGGAGTAGGAATAGTAATTTTGTCCCCTCCGCTATCCAATATTTTCTCTACTGTTTTAGTTAATGTAGTGTATAATGTATTTTAAAAACATTAAAAATATTCTAATTTTTTAATTTGTTATATATATTTTTATTTATATTATTGGTGTATGTGTATATATGTGTATTTATAATTTTTAATATCTTTTTAACAATTTATAAGTTATTAAAATAATTATTTATAAATATTATTAAGTAAGTATATATTATATTTTATACATATATATGTTTAATTTATTTTTACATTATATTAATTATAATTTTAAACATTTTAAAATAATTTTAACTATGTTTCTTATAATTATATGTATTATTTACTTTATTTTACATTATTTTTTAAACATTAAAAAAACGATATTTTTAACAATGATATTTTTGACAACAATATTTTTTTTTCGATATTTTTGTTTTTACCATTATGTAGATAGGACTTCGATATTCTGGACATCGATATTTTTGTGTCGATATTTTTGTACCTCGATATTCTGACTGTCGATATTTTGTCAGTGATCCCATCGAACCGTCTCACAGTGCCTGGTGTTCTCCTGTGGTTTTGGTCCCAAAACCTAATGAATCCATTCGATTCTATATCGACTTTAGACAATTGAATATGGTGTCCCATTTTGATACCTATCCAATGACAAGAGTCGACTAAATGATCAAAAACCTAGGCACAGCCAGATATTTAACCACCTTAAACTTAACCATAGGCTAGTGGCAGATTCCCCTAACTGCTATGGCCCGAGAAAAAAATTCCTTTTCTACTCCCTCGGGGTTGTACCAATTCAGGGTCCTACCCTTTGGCTTGCATGGTGCCCCGGCAACCTTTGAACGGTTGATGGACTTGATTTTGAGGGAACACCGGGCGTATGCTGCAGTGTTTCTGGATGATATTGTGGTATACAGCCAGATCTGGGAACAACATGTTGTTCACTTAAAAGAGGTCCTGGATAGCCTGAGAAAGTCGCGCCTAACAACGAACCCTGAAAAATGTACACTTGCCACGAATACAAAACGATATTTGGGATATCATATACAGGAGGCAATGATACGTCCCCAAGTGGATAAGGTGGCAAGCATCAATTCTCTAAGCCGCCCCACCACAAAAAAGGAAATCAGGGCTTTTCTAGCATTGGTGGGTTACTACCGCCGCTTTATTCCCCACTTTTCTGAGGTGGCTGCTCCCTTGATGGATCTACTCACTAAATCACGACCCTCCTCTCTCAGTGGGTGGTTGCTCCACCATCAGAGGAGCTTTGAGGCATTGAAGGAACTATTGTTTGGAGAACCTGTGTTGGCTTGTCCGGACTTTGCAAAACAGTTTGTGTTAAAGACCAACGCTTCGGATAGGAGATTGGGAGGTGTTTTGTATCAACCCCGGGGGTTCGGAGTCGTTACGTCCCATGGCCTTCCGTAACAGGAAGCCTTTGCCCCCGGAATCCCGCTATTCCACGATAGAGAATGAATGTCTGGTAATTAAGTGGGCCGTACAGGCCTTTCAGTACTATCTGTTGGGTAATTCCTTTCTACTTTATACTGATCATGCTCCCTTGGTGTGGTTGGCACGACACAAGGATTCCAACGCACGTATTCTGAGATGGTTTCTTGCTCTTCAATATTTCTCCTTCAAGGTGCAGCATTTGCCGGGGAATTTGCAGGGGAACTTAGATTTCCTGTCGCGTTCCGCTGCGGCTTAATGGCCCGATCAGCCCTGCCTGGATGGGGAGTACTGTAACAGAGACACCCTGGAGGCCTGTGTTTGGAGCCCCGGGGGCACCGAGAATCTCTGTTTGATGGTCTTGACATGGCGAGACACGCCCCTATTTCCAGACCTTGAGAGCTGTCAGCTGGTGTCCGAGGCAAGGAAAGGCAGCTGGAGTGGTCCAGGAAGAGAGAAACGCTGACGCCGGAGGGGGAGAAGCAGTGGGAGAAGTCGAGAGAGGAGAAGAATGACGGTGATGCCGTGGCAGAGAAGAAGTGGCTCGAGCACAACCATCCCCGGTTCCTGGCACGGAGGAGAAGTGGAGCGGAGCAGGACGCCCAGAGACACAGAGGGAAGCCGAAACGGGCAAGGCAGCCGTGGCTCCGTCATCGAGCCACAGCCTCAGGCAAGTAACACGAACTGCTGTGCGCTACGTGAGTGGGTGATTTCTAGCTCGCGCCTATCTAACGGGCCTTTGAGGGTTGTGTCAGGAGAGACAATAGAGACCCTGGAAGCAGGTCTCTTTTGGAGTCACTGGCCCATTATAATTTTGACTTGCATGTTTGGGTGTACATCGGACACAGTCTGGAGGGTGGGTAAAAAGAGTATGGGAAGGCCTGTTTTATTTTGTTTCTTCCTATCCCCTCACGGTTTCTTTTCCTTTCTACGAGCAACACTCCTGAATAAATCCCCTCACTTGAAAATGGTAGTGAATCAGTGACGGACGGATTAAACCCCTTTTTGCCTGAACATTAATGGCCTATGCCTTTGTTTTCCTGAGGGTACTCTGCTCCAGTGAATAAATCAACATAACAGACGATCCAAACAGTGAAGTAACTAAAAGGATAAAGGGAAGAGGAAGACCCGGAGAGCCTGTAAAAAGAGAAAACCCCAGAGTACATGGGACTTTTCACTCAGTAGAAACGTCAATAAATCTTTGTTTTGGGCAAACAGAATACAGCCTGCTGTCTCGTCCTGTAACACAGAGTTTTAGCAACTTATACTGAACAATTGCTCATCAAGCTTCACATAGGCGAAACCTATTGCATTCACCAATGCTTGTTCAATATAGAATTGCCAAGAAAACACACTTGCTTTCCCTTTGCCAAGCCCAAGAGATAGGACCATTTGTCCTTTACAGAAGTGGAGCTTCAACGGGGGCACCTGCTATGTTTATATTTGTAAGTGCCTCCCATTGAGGTTTAATTTCTGTGAAATAAGCATTAAGGCCAAAACGGCCTGCCAAAATGTAATGAGGGAGGGGAGCCAGGCGGGCCGCCTCCTTCGACTAAATTCGGCCCCTGGGGTCCCATCCCCCGAGGCCCAGACAAAACTGAATGGGGGAGGGGGGGCTTTGTGGTCCCCCTCTCCGGGCCGATTTCGGCCCCGGGGGACCCCATCCCGCAGGGCTTAGCCAAATTCAATGGGGGAGCAGGGCAGCATGGCTCCCCTCCCCGGGCCGATTTCAGCCCCCTGGGGCCTGGACAAAATTTAATGGCAGAGTGGGACTGAGCATCCCCCATCCCTGGGCCGATTTCGGCCTCAGGGATGCCATCCCCCAGTGCCCAGTCTTTAAATGCTGGGTGCCCTGGAGCTCACCCAGGCCACCCAGTCAGCACCGTTGGTGATCACAGGGGGAGCCTGAATTCCCCCGCAATCCCTGCCGGCTCCCCGCCTCCAGCGGGAACCGGCACTGCTCTCACACACAGGGAGCTTCTAAACATGCAGCTCCCTGTGTGTGAAAGCAACCGTTTCATCTGTTTCCCTGCGGGCAGGGAAACAGAGGAAAACTCTTCTCCCAGCAAGCGGGAGCACTTTGACAGCTCCCGCTTGCTGGAAGTGAAGTAAGTGTTTGTCTTACTTGTTGGGAACTGTCCAAGCTCCTGCCCAGTCAGAGTAAATAGCTATCTCCTGAGGGTGGGCACCTCAGGAGATAGCAGGAGCCAGTTCTAGGATGTGGCAGTCTCAAGGCCATTAGCAACTCCAGGAAGGGGGGCTGCGTGTCCCCCTCCTTTAATTGCATGGGCTGGCCCCAAGGAGGTGGTTGTCCCCAGAGCCATACCCGGCCTGGGAAGGAGAGCTGCACGGTTCTCCTCCCATTTCAAAAACGTATATTGGCCCCGGGGAGGTGGTGGTCCCCAAGACCTGGGGGTCTGCGCGGCCCCCCTATAAATGCTTGTTTTTTGCTTTGAGGAGGTGGCAGTCCCCGAGGCTTCTAACAGCCTTTGAAGAGAGGATCTGTGTGGCCCCCCTCCACTAATGAAAATAAAGCTCCGTGGAAGTGGTGATCCCCAGGGTGCAAATAAGCCCATGGAGGGGGGTCCGCACGGCCCCCGGTAATACTTACATAAAGCCCCGGGGAGGTGGTGGTCCCTGGGGCTCAAAAAGTCTTAGGAGGGGGGCCCCTGTGCCTACTCTTCTTTTTTTTAAAAATGCCCCCGGGACCTGGCTCACCCCGGGGTTCTTTTCAAAACAAGCACAGGAGCCTGGGCTTGTTTTTAGTTTTTTGCCGCAGATTTGTGACTCAGTCACAATTTTGCAGCAATCTTTTTTTGTTTTAAAGTGCTTTTTTGCCCCGGTGCGCGTCCCTGAGTGACCCTAGGTCCAGAGCTAGGGGGTCAGGGTATTCCTACCCTGCCCCCTTTTCTTTTTTTTAAAGTTTTTTCTGGGACTCGACTGAAGTTGGTTGAAGAGCTGGCAGCTAATCAGATCTCAGCACGTGATCGGGAGGGTTTGCGTTGCCTTTGTGTCCCGAGATATACAAATTTGGATTTCTTTTAGTAACTCTAAAAGTACTGAATGATTTGATTTGATTGATTTGATTTGATACTTATATAGCAACACTCACCCGAAGGCATCAAGGCGCTAGAGAAAGGCCATACATACCACAGAGTCTAGAAAAAAGCAAAAGAACTCCAGCTCACCGTTTGACTGTGAACAGCCAGGTTTTAAGGGCTTTTTTAAACGAGAGCCAAGGAGGGATAGATCTAAGAGCAAGGGGTAGGGAGTTCCAGAGTTTGCTCGCTGCCACTGAGAATGCCCTATCCCCCCACTTTCTCTTCTTGGTTCTTGGTACCAGTAGTTGCTTTTGAAGTGAGGAGCGTAGTAGTCTGCTGGGAGAATGCCATTTGAACATAGTCTTCAACCTTAAGGGGTAGGGAGCGTGCAATGATTTATGGACCATACAACGAGATTTTAAAATGATGCGTTGTTCAATGGGGAGCCAATGCAGATGTTCTAGACCCTTCTTGGCAGATTGTTTTTTGGGAATGTCCAGAATGAGTCTTGCCAATGCGTTCTGCAGTACCTGGAGTTTATGCTGTAAGCTCTTATTAGCAGCCAGGTACAAAGCATTGCAGTTATCAAGTCTGGACATTACCAGGGCCAGTGCTACCTGGATCCTAGCTGATCGCTGGATGAAAGGGAAGATTTTTTTTAGCATCCTTATGAGCCAGGAGCATGTAGAAATGGTACGATTCACTTGGACATTGAAACTAAGTTCAGTGTCCATCAGGACTCCCAGGTTCTTAGCCTTTTCGCTCGGGCAGGGCAGCATCCCAGTGATTGAGGCCAGCAGCTACTATTCCATTTGGCTGCCCCAGATCCAAATATCATCACCTCCGTTTTCTCCCCATTAAGTTTAGGAAATTGGCAGACATCCAGTCTGCCACTCTGGTCATGCATCCAAGGACATTTTCTGACAGTGAGCCCAGCCCCTTGGGGATGGTAACCATAATTTGTGTATCGTCCGCGTATGACACCACCTCCAATCCAAAAGAGTGGACTACACTTGCGAGGGGTGCCACATAAGATTAGAGAGGGTGGGACTCAAGGAAGACCCCTGCGGGACCCCACAAGGTAGAGAATAGGAGTCTGAGTGAAAGGATTTTAAATTCACCCTTTGGGATCTCCCTGTCAGAAATGAGGACAGGAGGGCAAGTGCTTGATGAGAAATACCAAGACTCCGGAGTCTGTCCAGCAGTAACGTAGGAGAGATGGTGTCAAATGCTGCTGACAGATCCAAGAGAATTAGCACTACCCCCTGTCCTTCATCCGCCGTATGCCTGATATAGTCCGAGGTTGATATTAAAGCCGTTTCTGTACCATGATGCCTTCTGAATCCGAACTCCGAATCGTTAAGCCAGGATTGCTGTTCTGCAGTTTCCATAAGCTGCTTATTAAGATGTAGTTCCAGGATTTTTGCTGGAGCAGAGAGATGGGACGATAGTTTTTACAGTCCCTAGGATCCAGATTAGGTTTTTTCAAAAGAGGTCTAATGATGGCTTGTTTCCAAGAATGAGGATAGATTCCAGAACGGATGATGATATTCATTAATTTACAGAGGGGTTCTGCTATGGTGTCAGCAGCCATATGTAGAATTGCCGGTGGACATGCCCCCATTGGAGAGCCTGAGTGCGTTCTCATAAGATAATGTACAAGAAGAGGTGGCGTGAGGTCAGAAAATTTTGAAAGACCTCTGTGTTCACTATCAGGCATCAGCGGAGCGTCTTTGGTAAGACTGCTGACTGTCAAATTTATAGTGGGCGTTTTTGGATCTGACTCGAAACCAGTATATATGTCCGTAATCTTATTTTGGAAAAAGGTAGCTAATTGGATGGATGGATTTACAACAAATAACTAAAAGCACTCTTTCTGGACCAAGAGCTAGCTTTCTGCCAAATTTGGTGTCATTCCGCCCAGCGGTTCGGCCTGCAGTCCTGTTCAAAATCCCTATATGAATTAGCATGAGAAATGCACTGTCTTTGACCCACCCCTTTTCTCTCCCACCGCTAGTAAAGTGCACCGAGTGTGCCAGGGCCTGTAAATCAAATGCTACTAGTGGGCCTGCAGCACTCATTGCGCCACCCACATGAGTAGCCCTGAAAAGGTATCTCAGACCTGCCACTGCAGGGTCTGCGAGCGGTTTGTAACTGCCATGTCGGCCTGGCAAATGCACCCACTTGCCAGTCCCTAACCTTCCCTTTTCTTACATGTGAGTCACCCCTAATGTAGGCCCAAGGTACCCCTGTGGGCAGGGTGCAGTGTATGTGAAAGGTGGGACATGCCCTGATGTGTGTGGCATGTCCTGATAGTGAAATACTGCCAACTTCGTTTTTCACTATTGCAAGGCTACCTGTTCCCGTACGATAGAATAGGGAGTTTGCTTATTACAACTTATAAACATAACTACCCCTGGGAACAAGGTAGGAAAATAAAATTTTGTATGCATGAACTCAGAATGTTAAAATGCATCTTTTAGCGAGGGTGATTTTTACATCCTGTATTTGAAAATACCACTTTTAGAAAGTAGGTGTTTTCTTGCTTAGACGTCCAGTGTGCCTCTGCTGGGATGTGTATTGACTGTCTGACTTTAGAGTAACAAGGGCTGGGGATGTGCAGTGGCTCCAGAGTGTCTGGATGAGTCGGGCTGGACTGAATAGACCTGGGCTGCATTTAGAGAAGGGGGAGGAGATTTCCTTTCACCTGAATGGGCCTGGTCTGCCTTCCACAATGCTGTCTCCACCTCCTGCCAGGAAGCTGGGCCAGAGAGGACAGAACTGGTTTGGACTAAGCACAGACACTCTCTGCCTGAGAGAACAAAGGGATTTTGAGTATAAATATTGGGGCCTAGACCCAACATGTTAGAACTCGCTGGAATCAAGGAACCTGCCAAGAAGAAGAACTGGAAGAGCTGCCAGGAGGAGTACTGCCCCTTTGCTGTGTTGTTGCTTTGTTGGGTTGGCCTGCAGTTGCTGCTTCTGCCTTGGGCAATGAAAGGACAGGACTGAACTTTCTTTACTTGTGGTGAGTCTCTCCATGGGCTTGAAGTAGAGCTTGCCTCCTGTTCTGAAGTCTCAGGGACTGCAAAGACTTCACCAACCACTGGGTACCGCGTCTGGAACCGCTGTTTCAGTTGCCACAGAGAAGAGAAAACACAACCGACTACATCACCAACTCCGTCGCTGGCTCTGTGTCCTGACCACACCGCATCTTGCACCGTCCGCATCTTGCACCGCAACCCTGGTCTCACCGACGACCGGCGCCGCCGCCACCGAGCAGCTGCTGGCACCGTGACCTGTGGGCAACGCACTCCGCCTCGCTTCACTTCGCCATCCTGGTCTCACCGACGCCATCGCTGCTGCTGACTCTGACACCTGTGACCGCATCGTGGCTGGGGGCACCGCCCGAAAGTCTCACGACGCACTGCCTCGTCCCACACAGTAGTCTGGGTCGACCGACGCCAGCTCCCACTAACTGGCTCTGTCGCTTGCACTGCAACCTGCCAGCACCGCATCAAGCACCGCCTCACCCTGCACTGTAAGCCTTGGTGTCACCAACACCGACTGGATGATCGTCACCGAGCCGCTGCCTGCACCGCATCAAGAGGGCACCGCACCCTGCACCGCTTCCATTTTGCAACGCAACCGCGATGGTTGCCACGACCGGCTCGAACCGACGTGCCAGAGGCAACGAGAAAGGTACCTACCTCTGCCAACTAGAGACCCCCATTTCTAACAAGTGCTGATTGGACATTGGACATTCTATTGTGGGATATGCAGTTCATGTTGGAACTTTGGGTTTTGTAGGTTTTTTTCTACAACTCTATGCTTATTTTCTTTGTTTATATGGCTGCTGTTAAATAAAGCAAAGAGGAGAATACATAATCTGAAGCCTCCGGTCCTGACACTGAATCTTGTCTGCTGGAATGCATGCAAGCAGCAGTCGAAGTGGGCAGGGAAGGTAAGGTAAATTTGTATTGTTTAGTTAATTAAAACCATAACAAAATTAAAATAACAAGCCAGATTCAGAGAAAAAAAAGCTTAATAAACATTTTATCAAGCATTAGTTTGTTGTATCAAACTAATCAAATCAAAAAAGTGGGCGGGAGACTATATGGGGTAAGGGATGCCTGTAGTCACACTTCCGTCAACGCGACTCCCTTACTTGAAGAGAAACGGGCACCCGTGGCTCCGTAGCCACGGGCGGGTGTTTCTCCTCGACAGGTGTCCCTTCCCCCATATGGTCTCATGAAGCCCAATGGAGGCAATTAACATATTTTCCAGTAACAATCACCAATAGGTGCATTATGTATATACCTATTTACAGGTTTTCCGTTCTCTACAACAAACAATGATATTCTTAATTTGTGATATACAGGCGTAGAATCAGGGAGCAATAACCCTTGGTCCTGATGAATAGCCTTGGGGTAGGGCTAGAAACATGTTGACCAGCGGACCTCAGGAACATTATTTCCATTGAGTTCCCAATTCCACATTTGTAATCATACCGGATAGAGGTACAAATAAAAAAATCCTACTAGCCAGGAATTTTTGACTCTTAATTTTTCTACAAACCCCCCCACTCCTATCTTTCCCTTCATCTATCACATAGACCAACAACAAAATGCTCTCACGTAACACATAGGTCATAGCATGTGTCGTTCCACAGCGGAACAGGAGGAACCCAATGATGAAGCATGCCACCAAGGGTGAGGGTTATCCAAGGAAAACCTTCCGTTTTCCAAACACACCCAGAGTGGAAAGAAAATCCCAAGTGACAGATGTGCTCTTTTTGATTACAGTACGTTTGACAGGAGGACGAGCCCTTTTGCCTCATTCTTCAACCTCCCCTTTATTTTTTCTTATCTTATAATCTGCAAATGTAAAAAGTGGTTTGGATGCTGGTATTGGCTTTAATTGATGGAATCACTTGAAACTTCCTGGTGACACTGATTTATTCATTTTGGTAGTGCAAGTCAGTTACCAGCTGTGCTGTGAAAATGTGTGCTTTTAAGGGACAGTTAGATAAAAACAATTGTCCTATGTACATCTGGGTATTACTAACATCAAAAATCTTTTTACGCATTTTGTAGCAGCCTATCTTATACAGTGTGTAATGCAAGTGTAACATAATGACTTACATATTCACAGTGCCTTCTGTCACAAGGTGGGAACCTCATAGCACTAACAATACACAAATCACTATTTCCACTGCACCAACCAAGATTCAATTCTGTGACTCTCTGGTTACACCCACAAACCTCTGGAGTGCATTACCTAATAAAGGTTTCATAATGTCCTATATTGCATTTCCCACTGATTAACTTAACTTGTATCAATTTTTCATTTGAGGTGTGTGGTATTTTGTATGTGGTTACCTGAAGGTGAAAGACCCAAAAAACTTACGGAATATTTCGTTTTTTAGCCACACATATGGCCCCGCCCCCTCGCTCACTGAACAAGCCCCCATTGCATGCAGTATCACAGTTCCCATACTTTTTTAATGCACTTTGACCACTGCATGTAAGCGTTAAAAAAACACACACAACACACACACAGACACACACACACACACACACACACAGAGTATTTTTTAGGTCGAGCCTGGAGCCAGCGCGCATGCGCTGCTCTGAGAGACTTGTTGTGGTGGAGTAGCGAATAGAAGCCCCGCCCACTCTCCGCCCATATTTGCCATTTACTTGTGTCATTGTCTGTCCTAAATGCTGGCTTCTGAATTGTCAATAGGCTTATTAGTCCCTCCTAAGTACCACCTCCTCTTCATTTGTCACCTCCCATGGCAACTGGCCCCTTTACTTCGGTTGTTACACGGTAGTCTTCTTTAGTCTTACAGCGCTATTTTCTTTAATGAGGTACTGCAGGCATGATGTGCTTTGGTGCCTTCTCCCCCGTCCCTTTGTCATGCTGCCTTCCCCCCTCCACCCTCCCTCCCGTTGTCCCTGCCTTCTTTTCCCCTCCCCGCCCTCCTTCCCGTTGCCCGTGCCTTCTTTTCCCCTCCCCGCCCTCCCTCCCGTTGTCCGTGCCTTCTCCCCCCCGCCCGCCATCCCACTGTCCGTGCCTTCTCCTCTCCCCCACCACCCCCCGCCCTCCCTCCCGATGTCTGTGATGCCAAGTTGCCAACCATTTGCAATGCAATAGGTCTCGCGTAAATTAGAGACCTATTGCATTGCAAATGTTTGTTGTTTTGAAAATCTGGTCCCCCTACACTTAAAGCACTGGTCTCTATCCAAGGGATGATAGGCCGGTGCAACTACAAGGCAGGCGGGAATTGAAGAAGAAAAATCACAGCTCTTATGTATAATGCGGTGTATGGAAATTGGCTATTTCAGTGCGCTATCCAAGGGTCGTGCTCTGCATAGCCTCTGCTCCTTTGCAGGGCGGGCCCATTATTCAGAGAGCCTGAGGAGTATTGAATCTTTTGATTGTTAAAGCTGACATAAGCACAATATTAAAACATGAATTTACACAAAGCATCGGAGTGCTTTAAATTGAAAAAGAGGTTTGTTGGTACAAACCAGATTGATTGGGATGGGTCGGGTAGGGGCTTGTCTGGGGGCGGGGCTTCGAGGCAGGTCTTTAAAATTTCATTATTTTCTTCTTCAATGTAAAGTGCTCTAGTGCCCTTTGGCCAAGGTCGGCTGATATGTGCAGTCCAGAGGGTAATCGCTATTTTTGGCAGTTTTACAGAAAAGAATTTAACATTTGCGCACTGCACACATGAGAGGAACTTGCCCAAAGCACGTTTGCCGCTTTGATGGTCAATGGCCAGAGTATTCTAGCATTTCAGCCTCGCACTGTGACAGCGCACAGTTCCAATGTCGCGCTGTCAGCTGTAGTGCAAGGCTGCAGGGGTAAGCTAGCGCTGGAATACACCCGCCATTGACTGTCAGAACGCCTCACAGACATTACACCTGGAAGCCCGTATTCAACAGCACCTGCGCCGCACGTACCCTTACCTCAGAGCCTGACCCATCTTACTACTAGGAGTACCGGTACACTCTTGACACAAGGAGAAGTCCCAGTACTCAAGGGGAGAACTCTGAGAAGTGCCAGTACTCAGTACGAGTAAGTACCGGCCCATTTAAAGCGCTTAATTGAGCATCTACACAGGCAGTGTAATAAAATAGCATTGGCATAGCCAAAAGGTCTCGCCTTTCGGACGTTATAAGTGTTTAGCCATGCAACAGTTGATGTTGTAGCACCAAGGATATTGTGCTGCATAACTAAATACTTATAAGGTCCCAAAAGCGAGACCTATTGGCTATGCCAATGCTTGTTTTATAGGACTTGTGCCCTGAGTGTAGGACTCTGGGTAGATGTAGTTAGTTAATACGTTCCGCCTAGATCGATTATACAGGTAGGGTACTGCTTTTAAAAATTAAAAATAAAAAGTGCTAGATGGTTGTTTGAAAAGAGCATCTTATTGGTGCTGTTTATCTTATGTATCCTTAAGGGGTGCCTTATATTATAAGGATAAATTCTATCCTTGGGCCTCGATGTGCAAAAGTTTTTTAAAAGTGCTTATGTTGTATAATTGCACAGAGTACTGTGTTCTGACCTATGTTACTGGCGCTTTTAGGTGACGCTGTATATTTCATAAAAGTGGGTTAATTTCTAATTACTATTTGTGACCGAATCATACCTGTCTGGCGTGAGTATCTATCTGCTGCTAGTCATGAGGGGTGTTTAGTACAGAACTGTACTTCAATTTCCACAGTATTGCAAAGCTTGCCCCGTAGCAAACACCTGCCCGAGCACAGCTGTGCCGACCTCCTTAATCACTCGTTGGTTAGAGAGCAGAAGTTATCGCGTAACCAGCTTTTTAATGATGTAACTTTCTGCTGCTAATGATGGTAGGGACGCGTGCTCCCAGTGGAAAAGCACGCCCTGTAATGAGGTGCTCTTTCTGGGTTTGATAGCGTGTAATTCAAATGGGTCCCTTGTGTACTTAATTCTCAGTCTGGTGGCAGCGACACTCCTGGTACAACACATGAATGTCATCATCCATTTTCCACAGAGAATTGAGATAATTTGGATTTACATGGTGAATTTTGAGTGAGGGGAGTGAAGACTGAGGTTGGCACTGGGTCGATTGATTACAGTCGAAGAGACGCATGACACAACTACCACTAAAATTGATTATTTTTTTTGTGGCCTGTGTACACTGTGTGTACGATGGTGCTTCGTACATCTGTCTTTAAAATTGAAATTTTAAATGCAATAAGTTATCTGTTTTACTATAGGACTCCGCTGATACACTGCCCCCACTCCCTGCACTGCCAGGATGAACAATCTCTCTATGATTTAAACTTGAGTTCTGCAGCTACACACTGATGTCTGCAGTATGTAACTTAGCCGTTTGAGCTTTCTTACTTTGATTACAAACTGTGAGATGCAGGTTACTGTTGCGATGTCTGTAGTAGGTATGTTACCTGCCATTTGTATAGCGTGCAACTTCCACTGGTATGGCATTGTAGAGGTCTCGGTAGTGGGCACTGAGGTTTACTATCTATAGTTTAACCTTTAATAAGCATTCCGAAAACTTGGAACAGGTTATCGGAAGCGCAGTGTGCCCTCTGGGTGCATGCTCTCTTCACTCGTACTCACGCGTGTGTCTGCTTATTGCTATGGGAGAATGGTACCTAGGAATACCAAAACGAAGAAGTCGGCTTTAAAACCGCAGGAACTAAGAGGTTCTCAGCCCCCTTCTCTGGGTGGTGATGGCCTGGCTTTGCGTTTGCCGTGCTCCTCTTTCTCCACAGGAGGGCAGCATCTGCCTGGCTTTCTGTATTGCCCGACTTGGCACAAGAGATTTCAGTGTTGGGATTCTTAAATTTAAGACCCGTGCTTGAAATATGCCGTCCTCCGTGCCCTACAAAGGAAAGAGGTCTGAAGGAACGGCTTTTATGCTCAAACCTCAGGTGACAGCGAGTCGAAAACATATAAGAAATGCATCAACTACAGAAGAAATCCTAAAGCGTCCCGTGAGTGGTGGCAAAAGTGAAAGCAGATGCAGCGACCCGCGAGTGGTGCGCGCTCGTGTGAAATCTGACAAAAAACAGATGGCACACTGCGCGCCGCTGCTTGTAACCGCAAGCCGTAGGCCTTTTCACACGCACAAGCGTGTGAAAAGTCCAGAGCGATTCCAAGAGGTCGTTTTCCTAGAGCAGCGCATTCGCGCTGCACTAGGCTCGACCTAAAAAGAAAGAATGATGGCACAACTTGAGCACGCGATATTTCTGAACTGACAAATTTTGGCCGAAGTGTTTTGGCAGCTGAAATAAGGGCTGCCTGATGATTGTGCAGCTGTAAAGGGGGCTTCTTTGGAGGCTTCCCAGGTCGGGGCACGACCCTTCAACTAAGAAAACCCCAACGCACTGCACCGGCGGCTCCCCCACCCCCAGAGGCTCTGCTGACGGCCGCACTGCATTGAAGCCACTGCTCCCATAATTTCTGTACAGTACTGATGACCCTGTTCCCACCAAGAGAGAGGTATACTTTCATTCAGAAGTCACTATTTAAATGGTTCGTTTTCTAGTAGCCCCTCATGCCACGGTGCCTGTGTGAATCGCACGGATTAATGAGTGTGCCTGGTTCTAGGTAATTTTAAGCATTTGCTGGAGTCTCAGTTAATTCACATGCTGGGTGGGGTCTTTGGTAATGTCTGAGTCCTCATAAAAAGCTGGGAGTGTTAATGATCCGGTTCCAGAGCATTCCATGGATGGTTAGTTAACACATTTGTATTATAAGACATGTCAGTGGGTAAACAGTTATGTGGCAGATATCCCTAAGTACCCTAAGAGCCACACGCTGCATTGCAGGTGATATTGGTGGTACTGTCCTACTCCACTGTGAGAGGTCACCTGTGATGAAGCATGCCATGACAAGTTATGGGTGAGCCGACCTCTCAAATATCTTAATATGAGCCTGTACGTCGAAACTGTTTCTAGGTCGAGCCTGGGCAGAGCATGCGCTGCTCTGCGAGGCATGCTGTACTGAGGTATGGCATAGAAGCTGCACCCATTTCCCGCTCATCTTTTCAATTGGCTCCTGTTACTGGCCTTGCAAAATCATTGCTTTTCATTTGTGAGTAGGCTTAGTAGTCCCTCCTTGGCACCACCTTGTCTGCATTTGAAACCTCCCATAACGACTGGACTTTTTACTTGTGTTGTTACACGGTCTGCTTTATAAGTCGGTGAACACAATTTTCTTCAATGATCTTCCCTTATTCAACCCACGACATCGCAGCAGGCCCCCTGCTTTAATATTATTTGTTTTTAAATTATAGCTTGGTCCACTTTAACTATAGGGGCTACGCTTATTTAATTATTTAATTTACAGCGCATGTCGCTTTCAGTTTAACAGCTGCGCTTAATTAATTATTTAATTTACAGCTGGGCCGCATTCTCTTTAGCGGCAGCGCTTATTTATTTATTTAATTTACAGCGTGGGCGGCTTTCACTTTAGCGGCCGTGCTACTGAACCTTTTAAATTATTTTATTTTTTCCGCTTTGGGTGAAAGCGCACCATACGCACTTTCACTTTAATGTTGGTCACACCCTTTCTTTAGACGCTGATCGCTGTAACCTGCATACAGCGAGCAACGTCTAAAGAAAGGGGCGCGGCCAGCATTAGAGTGGTCAGCATTTGCGAGAGTTTGAGCTATTGCCATTAAAAATTACAATGCCTTTTATATATGTGTTGCTTTAAAAAACACATGCCAATAGCTTAAATGCTCGCAAATGCGAGACCTTAGACATTGAAAATGCTTGTTTATTTTGAGAGGGAGAGTACCTGCACTTTTCAGGAGAGATCTAATACTTTTAATTGGAGAGTACAGGTACTTCAGAGACAAGCAGTACTCTGATACAGAGTACCTGCACTTCTATTTTTCCATTTCTTATGTATCTATAAATAGACAGTGCTTTAAATGGGCCGGTACTGTCCGGTACAGAGTACCAGCACTTTTTAGGTCTCGCCTACGCAGCGCGCATGCGCTGCGTAGGAAAAAGACCTCTTGTAATCAATTCCGTTTTGCAGTGAAAAACGTGCACGTGTTGCATTGCTTTTAATGGCAACGCATGCACGTTTGGCGATTCCCTTGCGGGAGCGAGCTTTAAAACCATCTGGTTTTAATTAACAGATGGTTCCTGCTCTCTCCCGCAAGGGAAACAGGCGCAGGCCCCATCCTCCCTCCCCCCCCTGCTGCCTCCTCCTCTCCTCGTCAGCGCGAGGCGCGCACGCTTGTTGCCTTTCTTAATGTAAGTGTTTTCCCCGCGGCTTTACAGAGAGCTTCTCAGTGAATTTACGATCTAGGGAGCTGGAGGCGAAATTCCATTTTTTCCGTATCCAGGAGACACGTAAACTTTGTCTGAATGCAATTACTACTTTGTTTTAAAGACGCGTTTTAAAAAGTGTGTCTCGACAAACATTAAAAATAAGAATTATTTGAAAAACTTGGGGCATGGGAGGCTGTGAATTGAAAAAGGTTGTAAGTGTAAAATGAAAAGAGAGCTGGTTGAGAAAGGTTGAGGGGGAAGTCTTGCTAACATGCCCGTGGACACCTCTGTATCGCATGGTTGGGGTGTGACAAAGTGTGCCCGGGAGGGAGTGTGTCCTCTCTTGACCGACCTGATGTTTTTTTTTTTTACCTTTTTTGTGGAGGAATGGAAACGATTCGGGTGCTGGGAAATTCTCAACATTTCCAGAAAGGAAGTCCCAAGACAGACTTTGCCTTCGGTTTTTTTGTCACCCCCGCTCTTGCCCGCTGTTGCACCTTCAGCAGAGGGCTGCTCTGGGGTTCGCGGTTATCCGAGACATCGCGACACTCGGTTTCAGGTGCTGCCTGCACTTGTCTGTGCAGGCTTCCGCAAAGACTCACAATAAGTATATTTCTTACCAAAAATATTACCTGGCTCCAACAATGAAGGGAAACGCGCCATGTGAAAGCGTGCTTTTATAAAATAAAAATGTTTTCTTCAGTTACAGAGATAGACAGTCGAAAATGCTTAGGTTACGGGCGTTTACACACACATATGAATAAAAGTGTGTTTATGTAGATATATCATATGTAAATGTGTGTGGATGTATACATAGAGGTAAGTATGTGCATATATACACACGTAGTATGTATGTGCAATGATGTGTTTTTGCACACATATATCTTAACGTGTGTGTGTGTATAAACGTGTGCATGTGTGTGATTAGCATACCACTCATCTCAAGCAAGAAAGGTGGCACATTCGAAGAATGAGTGACTCACAGGTCACTCACCACGTCCCGTCGGACTCCACCATCGCTTCCTTTTATCTAGCAGTATTTTTTTCAATTTGTTATGCGCTTTGGAGTAACCGAAAAGCGCTACTTAGTACTACATAATAAAACGAATATATGTGTATCGGTACCGGTATATGTAAGTTTGTGTGCCTGAATATATGTTTATGGCCGTATGTATTCTGTATGTATATGTGAATGTCTATATATACACACAGAAAATACTCAACAATTTGAGAGGTACCCTATTTAGCATAGGGGACAGGGTTAACTACAACAAAAAAATATATATATGTCCCCTGCTACGTTAATTTTTTTGAAAAACCTTATTATTAACAAAATTCTTACATTCCTCCATGCACTATTATAACGAACAACTGAACTCATATATCTGTAAAACTATCAAAAGTTTATTTTGTAGATACAAAAATACAATCAATTTAAAAACATTTGGTTAAAAAAGAATATATTTTCTATCATAAATGCATCAGTTCTCAACTTATCCTGCTATTCAATCACAATCTTTCTGAAGATATTAATCAGATGTTTCTCTTTCTAGAGATATTCACTATCATATACATTCATAAGCGGAAAAGAAGAACAATTTTATACCATGATTACAATTTGCTCAACATAAAATGCAAAAATACAATTTAAAACAATGATCAAAAAAACAAATCCAATTAAAAAAGGTGTCGACGCGGCGTTTCGGTGGAAAGGAATCAATATACCACCTTCTTCAGGACTCTTGTACTTATAGACAACAATTATCTAAAAGACATACACAAAATACAATTAGGTATCAGTTATACTAGATTGACAGTTTTACATATACAGAGTTCAGTTTAAAACTTATATACTTTCATTGGAGAGACACTCAGAAAGACAGGATTGTCCTATTATAATATCTTGGCTTTGTGTCTCTCTCCAGAACTAATCAATGAATAAAATCTATCAACACTTTTATACTAAAAAAGTTTTTAAATTTCTTTTATTTAATTTCTTTAAACGTTGGAATGAATATCCTATTTTAAAATCGAATATATGTGGATACCATTTTAATAGAGGTGAGGATGAAAATCACGGATGAGTGTATTATTCGATAATATTTGAAGGGAGTGTTAAGGTTGTCAATTATTTGGACCTTTATATTATCTTTTTCATATAGGTTGTCCTATATTTCATAGTGACTGCCATCTAAACCAGCACCGTTGTAAACAAACAGCAGTTAAATCTTCAATTTTTACTCAATGGGTAAGATGAAATTTGAGTTATAAAGCTTTATGGAACCTATCAAGGGTATGAATACACAAAGAAGTAGAATACCAAGACTTATCTTCTTATTTACAGATCAGATTCCTTAGAGAAGTTTTAGAAGCACTGATTGAATACTCGCTGAAATGGAACAATTATAAGAAACGGTAATCAAAAATGGGCTAAGTTATATCTGATTATATATAAGGTATTTTTAATCAGTGGGCAGTTGGAGCAAAGCAATCTAATGAGCATTAAGTGTCTCTAATAAGAAGTAACTCCATCCCTAAATAATGAATTTGATAATACGTTTAAAGAAATTAAATAAAAGAAATGTAAAAACTTTTTTAGTATAAAAGTGTTGATAGATTTTATTCATTGATTAGTTCTGGAGGGAGACACAAAGCCAAGATATTATAATAGGACAATCCTGTCTTTCTGAGTGTCTCTCCAATGAAAGAATATAAGTTTTAAACTGAACTCTGTATATGTAAAACTGTCAATCTAGTATAACTGATACCTAATTGTATTTTGTGTATGTCTTTTAGATAATTGTTGTCTATAAGTACAAGAGTCCTGAAGAAGGTGGTATATTGATTCCTTTCCACCGAAACGCCGCGTCGACACCTTTTTTAATTGGATTTGTTTTTTTGATCATTGTTTTAAATTGTATTTTTGCATTTTATGTTGAGCAAATTGTAATCATGGTATAAAATTGTTCTTCTTTTCCGCTTATGAATGTATATGATAGTGAATATCTCTAGAAAGAGAAACATCTGATTAATATCGTCAGAAAGATTGTGATTGAATAGCAGGATAAGTTGAGAACTGATGCATTTATGATAGAAAATATATTCTTTTTTAACCAAATGTTTTTAAATTGATTGTATTTTTGTATCTACAAAATAAACTTTTGATAGTTTTACAGATATATGAGTTCAGTTGTTCGTTATAATAGTGCATGGAGGAATGTAAGAATTTTGTTAATAATAAGGTTTTTCAAAAAAAATTAACATAGCAGGGTGCATATATATATTTTTTTGTTATATATACACACACACAGACGTATAAATAATTCTACTGTATATAAACACGCATGTGTGTATCCAGATATTTATTTGTATATTCGAATGTGGGTATGTATGAAAACCACCATGCAATAATACATGTAAACATACATACTATAAGTGAATATATTCGTGTGTTTATATATGCGTGGTTTTGCATATGAGTTAAGGACTGCATCACCCAGTGTACAGTAATTATATAGCTCTTCAATTCATGGCGGCACAGCGCCAAGGATAATGTGCTGCATGGCTAAATACTTATAATGTCCCAAAGGCGGGACCTATTGGCTATGCCAATGCTTGTTTATTTTGAGAGGTAGAGTACCAGCAATTCTCAAGAGAAATGTAGTACATTTAATTGGAGAGTACTGGCACTTCTCTGAAACAAGCAGGCATTCTGGCACAGAGTACCTGCACTTCTATTTTTCCATTTCAAGCACTGCATATAGATATATAGATATATAAGAGCGGTTGGCTTTGCCAATGCTTGTTTTATGTTCCATCACAAGCGCAGCTACTGCCCACTTAAGACACAGACTCATTCCGTTGGTAGTTAGAGCGAAAATCAGAGATTGAGACTGAAGGGCCGACTGGTGCCCATGTTAGGCGTATATAAACATATTTCCTCCCTCTAGGAAGCTAACTCGTGTGCATTCTACACCGAGCACATGCGACGGCATTTTTGTGAAATATGCTATGTGTTCTGTCTCGAGGCACTGCTGAAAGCGCCCGTTAGTTGCAAAATGGACTGCTTACACTTCAAGCAGCAGGACGATGAAAACAGTTTTAAGAAATGTCTTCAGCATTACGAAATAGACCTGCAAATTGTACATAAAGTGACTAAAAACGGTTTTTTTGTAATAATTGTTAACCATAACTAGATTTAGAGACAAATTGACTTTCAATTTACTTCTCCTCTGAGTATCTATGATTCTTTAGGTAGCATGTAGGCAGAGCATATCAGACGTGTTACCGTTCTGACATGACTGCCAAGCAAAGGAAGAATAGACAGGGATCTCGTTTATATATGCCATAAAGTTTGAATAATTCTAACACATTTACGATCTAATGCAGCAAGCTATTTTTCGTCTACATTAAAATAATCTATCAGTAGTTCATAACCTCTATTATAGGAGAAGACACGTACTGGTGCAACTACACGTCCATATTAAAATTGTTGCCTTTTATGTCCTTTAACCGGAAGCCCATGCGGGCTGCTTTGGGAAACCCCGTGCTGACTATGCGCATGCTCTTTGAGAAACTTTGGTCGGAGACGAGAGGAGTGTGTACACCGTTTCGCGTCTATTACAGACTTAAAGTAAGTCCGTAAGGCTGCATATACTTCCCCTATACCGGTGTGTAGATTTGTTACAACTATGTGTCTCTCTTCCGAGCCCCGCTTTAGTGGTTTATTTAAAGTCTTTTGCCAAGGGCGGGTACGGGCCATCATTCCGCACACTGTTCGGTGAGGTTAAGGTAGTGCCCCAGGAAAGCCGACCAGTGACGCAGATAGGAGCTGTCGGGAAATCATTGCTCTTGTCCCGGTACAGCACATGGACATAGTGTACTCTTCACTTGTTCACACTCTACACCTAACTTCAACTTTGATACCTATGTCTGTTGAGGATCTCAGACTTTATGCTTGCACTCTGATTCCTCCCAGTGAATCAGACACATTGCTCTAATTCCTTTATTTGTCCTTTCGTTTCTTCTCAGTCACTGCCTCTACCATATTTACAATCCGAGAACTCTCAATACCCATCTCTGACATTAATCACTACCGCCAGCTTAGACGCCGAGCCTTTCTGAGATGATAAATTGAGAATCCTTGAGGTGGGAAATATTAACACATGTTCTGAACAGTGACATTGCATAACACGCACTGTTTTAAAAGAAGGGCTTATTACTAGTCGCCATTCTCTAATCACCTTTTTAAATGAACACCTGCAGGTGTACCCTCTTCTGTGTAAGTGGCGTTTAACCTTGTTTTGCCAACCTAGTTGATGCTTACAAACCTTCATCTGCTGTCGCCCTTGGACAGTCCTCCTGTATACTTGCAGATCTTCGTCCGTATTGTCTCCAGTCACCTATGCAGCAACCAGTGGACTTTGTTTTACCGTCCCGCGCATCCATAACCACACTGTTGCACCCTTCCCCACACACATTGAAAATGGTTTTGGTACAATTCTGCTCAATATTTTCACTGCTTCATATACTCCTCATTCTATCACGGCACTGTTCGTTGTCTTATCCTTTTCTTTGTTAGCATTTTCTCTCCTGGAAACTAACCTTAATGTGGTTTGGCCCAGCGGTTCTTTTTTATGATTCTTAGTTCCTTTCCATTCCTCACTCTTAATTAAGCCTTTTTCAAGTTTTTCTTTAGCTTCATTTTTGCCATTCAGTATTGCATGCTGATTCGTGGTGAATTTCTTTAAAAAAAAAAGAGCATTCACTGTCCCTCATCCGATACAAACAAATCATCGGGTGGGGAATTCCTGTTACTCGGGAACCAGGACTATATAATTTCGGGTCAAGGCAATACGTTTCTGTTTTTTGTCCACTGGACAAGTAGGCCAAACTCCCAACAGCACAAATCATTTGGCTGCTAGTTCAGAGTACCAAAGTATAGATCAGTGAAAGAGGATTGTGTGCCATTATCACAAGGTTTGTAACCATATGTATAATTTGTTCAAGCTTGTGTTTATGACTCATTAATGCAACACTGTAAGAAGTGTCCTCTTAGAAAAACGAGAAAGGTTCCTTGTAGATTTCCAAAAAGAGGTTTATTCCAGTACAGCGGACCCACGACATCTCTCACAGGCATCCAGGCAGTAAATGACATAGACACTCAAAGAAACTAGATCACTGAGGACAGTGACCTAGTGCCTTCTAATAACATCACATTCTAAAGTATAACAGCTTCATAAATAACAAATGGAAGCTCATAAAAACATACACAGATACAATGGTACAACTCTCTACACCCCCCCCCCATCTTATAATAAAATTTAAAAATAAAATAGATAGTTAATAATACACAAAATCATTGGAACGAAAAGGAGCAGTTCTAATTCGGCAACTACTCCTCAGTTGTGTGCTATCACCAGAACCACTGGAGACGTTTTCGTTCACCTCTGTAAAATTACCTGAATTGGAGGTAACACTACTGTCACCTCTGTCTCTTAAAGAACAAGAAGGACGAGCAATGCTCCCCTCGTTGTGAAAATGTGTAAGGTCACCAAGATCAAACCAATCATCATCACTATGCGTTTTCACTCTATTGTAGATGATCTTAGCTTGTTCATCACTCAATTTAATTAAAGCGTTCCTGTTCCACCACCCAAGATCCTGTAATAAAAATGCAATCTTAGAAACTTTAAGAACTTTGACTGGTTCAGTAAATTTAGACTGTCCTTTACAAACTTTAACTGGTTTCTTAATGAGAACCCAGTCACCAGGAGCTAATGGAGTTTCTTTAACATGCATTCTTCTGTCATTCTTTTTGTAAGAAGCCTGTTTCTCTTTCACATGTTCTTACTTTCTGCAAATCCAGACTATGTGCTTGATCAACTTTATCCATTAACCAGGAGGGATTTAAAAGAGAAATAGGTTTCCTACCTCTCAGTAACACATAAGGAGAAACATCAGTAGTGGAATGAGGTGTGGTGATGTAACTCCACATCTTGTGATTCAAATACTTGGAAACGTCCAACTTGTTAGCTATGGCCGTTTGTATTCCTTCTTTCATTAATCTGTTAGCTCTTTCTACAAGACCATTAGATGCGGGGCTATACAAAGGTACCAAGATATGTTTAACAACCTTCTCTCCCAAAAAAAATTCAAATTCATCTGAAACAAAATGAGTCCCATTGTCAGTCACTATTTCCTTCGGCAAACCCTCAATCAAAAATACACGTTGTAAAAATGAAATAACTGAACCAGGGTCAGCACTTCTAACAAAAGTGAAGTACAGCCACTTGGAGAAATAGTCCACGACTACCATGAGAAATCTTTTATCACAGCCAAGTGTGTTGAACCGACCTGAAAAATCTAAACCTAACTTCTGCCAAGGACCTTTAGGCCACTCCACGGGGCATAAAGGGGCAGTGGAACTTTGCCAATGTTTATCTGAGCATAAACATTCAGGACACTTGTCCACAAAGGATTTGACTTGTCCATCGATACCAGGCCACCAATAAGTTTGTTTTATTTTACGAACAGTACTTGAGATGCCTAAGTGCCCCTCATGAGCCAGAGAGATAATCTTGCCTCGCAAGCCCTTAGGTGGAACAAATTTGTTCTCCCTGACCAAGATATCGTTACCTAGAGAAAGTTCAGAGGCAACTTGGAAGAAACACCTATCTTCAATGGACATGCTTCTGTCACTTGGCCAGCCATTAACTAAGAATCTCTTCACTCTTTTTAAACACATGTCCTTCTCACAACTTTCAAACCATTCTTCTTCAGAGAATTTAACATCCTGCACCAGGCCACTTACAGTAAAAACAAATTCGCAATCATCATCATCCTTAAAAGGATCGTCCAAGTCGCTTCTCTCTAGTGACATGCGTGACAGAATCTGCTCCGTCGTTTTTGCCCCCTGGAATATACTTAATATCAAAATTAAACTCTTGCAATCTCGCCAGTAATCTGATGAGTCTAGAAGAAGCTTTATTAGAGCAACTGTCACCCAGCATGTAAATGAGCGGTTTATGGTCCGTTAATAATAGGAACCTAGAACCCCATATGTACATTCTAAATTTCTCTATAGCCCACGAGCACGCCAAGGCTTCCCTTTCAATAGTACTATAATTTACTTCTGCACTACTTAAGGTCCTAGAAGCGAAAGCTGCGGTATATTCCTGTCCATTAATCATCTGACTTAACTCGGCTCCTAAGCCTTTGGAGCTGGCATCAACTGTAACAACTCATTTCACCATGTGTAAAAGGTCTGATAGCTGGTGCTTCCAAAATTAATTTTTTAACAGAATCAAAAGAAAGTTGTTTCCTCAGACCATAAATATTTTGCATTTTTTTTAAAATACATTTCTTAGTGGTTGCACAATAATGGTGTAACCCTGCACAAACCGGGCATAATATTCACTAAGACCTAAAAATGCCCTCAAAGAATCCTTGTCCAACGGCTTGGGTGCATCATTGATGGCTTTGAGTAGAGACAACTTAGGCCTTATACCCTCAAAAGAAATGTTGTGCCCCAAATAATCAACTTCTTGTGTGATAAATTTGCACTTCTTTCTGTTACAGTCATCCCATACAATTCTAGTTCCTCTAACACTTTTTCTAAAAGGATATAATGTGAGTCTAATGTCTCAGTATGAATCAGTATGTCGTCTTGAAAGGCTTGGATGCCTTTGTGATGTGCAAACATTTGATCCATCAGCCTTTGGAAAACACTGGCAGCGGATGCCAATCCAAAGGGCATCCGCTTATACATGTAGACCCCAAATGGAGTAACAAATGTTGTTAGAGGTTGTGACTCACTTGAAAGAGGAATCTGGTGGTAAGCTGAACGTAAATCGATAGTGGTAAAGTACTTGCTACCACCCAGCTTAGCTAGCATTTCTTGATTTCTCTGTAGGGGATGACAGTCTACCGATATATTACGATTAAGCACTCTCAAATCTGCACATAGACGAATTTCCCCTGAACTTTTACGTGCAACGACCGCAGCCGATACCCATTCAGAAGATTCAACAGGTGTTATAATATTCTCTTGACACATTTCATCTAACAATTTTTTAAGATCATCCCTAGCAGAGAGGGGAACTGGTCTAACTTTCTGAATCACAGGAGTGACGTTATTTTTCAGTTTAATGGTGTGTTGGAACCCTTTAACTAAACCTACTTTGTTGCTGAATACACTGGAAAATTTAGAAAACAAATTACCCAAATTCGATCCTTACCGCAGATAGGTTGAACACTTACAGGTTTTTATTCTACGGAGAGGATAGGTAAATCTCCCAAAACAACAGGTTCAAGATGACCAGGTTTCAAAATAATACCTAAATTGGCCTGATCTTGCCAACCCAATATGTCACGACCATTTAGTGCCACATAAATCTTGGTGTAGATCTCTCTACCTTTGAATTTAATAGAATCAGAAAAGTAGCCAGACATGATAATATCATATTCTCCGAACGCTTTAGGACTAACATCAGTTGGTTTGAGTAGAACTTTTGACCAAAATTTCTTGAAGGTCCTCTCATCCAGAATAGTGATCAGAGAACCCGAGTCGGCCATGACACTTATATCAACGGAACCAACAGACACATTACACAAAGGTCCCTTAAATCTTTTCACGTCATTGCTTAAAGTATTAATTTCAATCGTAGATAATACATTACTCATCTCATCACATAGTGCTTCCTGTTCAACATTGAGACAATTTACTCTACTCTTTTCTTTAGTGGATCTGCAAACAGTGTAAAAATGTCCATTTTTTTTTTTTTTTACAAGTATTGCATCTTTTACCCTGTGCAGGACAATTCACACTGTTACCCATGTGATATTTGGATCCACATCTGAAACATACCCCCTTTTTTCAAAATTTTCCTGTGCTTTGGGTTTGACAGAAACAGCATTTATATCAGTCATTTGATTTACTAGATGATGTAATCTGCATTACTTTTGTACTCTCAGCAGATTTGCAAACACCATCTTGTGTTAGGATTTTGGAAGAAACTACAGAACGTTCGATGCTGTGTGTTTAATATCCATCACTTCCTCCAATGAAGGATTTTTGCATGTTAAAATCCGCTCCTGAATTTTTTTATTAAAGCAATTAGAGACTAATTGGTCACGCAATGAGACATCCAGGTTGGTGCCAAACTGACACTTAGAGGCCAAAACTCTCAATGCTGCTAAATAATCTTCAATCGATTCATCTTGTTTGTTTACGTTTAAAAAACATATGTCTTTCAACCATTACTGATGGTTCATCAAGATAATGTTTACCCATTCATGCCAAATCTTCTGAGAATACATTTCACGTCTCATCACCAAATGGGGCTGGAACAATGGGCAGATTGTCAAAAACTTCTTGACCTGCGCTACCTAAATGGTTAAACAAAAGTGCTCTTTTTCTAGAAGCAGAATATTTAGTTGCATCAATAGCCTCCATATAATTATCGAAAACTCTATACCATTTATGCCAAGGAGTAAGAGGCTTGCCAGGGTTTTGTAGGAAAGGAGGTGGTTGCATAACATTGTTGGAAGGAGCCATATTAAAATAAGTGCCCAGAGAAAAAAGAAAAAACTGTTTAAAAAAAAAAAAAAAAAAAAAAATTGAAAACACAGTAATAAATAAATGACGGTAAATACCAACAATAACGTGTTGTTATGAGGGAAGTCTTTGAAGTTGCAGCAATGTGAATGTGTGCTTGTCACAGATACAAGCGTTGCGGTAATTAAGTCCAAATGCGTGCTTGTCACAGATGCAAGCGTTCAAGTAAAGCGGTACAAATGTGTGCTTGTCAGGGTTACAAGCACAAATTTTAAATGTCCCACGTCGGAGTTGCACACTCCTCAGGTTGCGAAATGAGGCTGCCTTATAAACCTTAGAAGAAAGTGTGCTCCACAGCAATGCGTAACAAACAGCCCAAAGTGTCAAGATGGCCGCCAAAAACGACAAGACTGCATACGTGCGAGACCTTAATATCGACAGCCGATAGAAGTGAAGAAGCGTCGGGAAACCAGCGCACATGCGTAGGTACTCACAGGAGCTTCGTGACATCACACAAGGAAGAAGGAGTGCGCGAGGAGATGGCACGCGAGAAAAAGTAGTATTCAAGGACAAACATCCACCAACGGCCCAAAGCAACCGGACAAAGCGGTAAGGGCGGACAAAGTGATACCAAAGTCAAACCAAGTTTTTTAACATGAAACGAATACACACGAATAAGTAAGACAATATTCACGTGTGTAGGTAATTGATCCAGCGCAGAATCAATGGAAGGATAGAGGAAGTAGCAATAACTCTGGTGGTCGGTGGGTCCGACTGGCAGTAGAAATCGTTGCCAATAAATGTAAGAAGTGTCCTCTTAAAAAAACGAGAAAGAGTCCTTGTAGATTTCCAAAAAGAGGTTTATTCCACTACAGTGGACCCACAACATCTCTCGCAGGCATCCAGGCAGTAAATGACATAGACACTCCAAAAGAATCTAGATCACTGAGGACGGTGACCTAGTGCATTCTAATAACATCACATTCTAAAGTATAACAGCTTCATAAATAACAAATGGAAGCTCATAAAAACATACACAGATACAATGGTACAACTCCCTACAAACACTTTTCAGTCAATCAGCATTTGTAGATCACTGTCGCCCCTTGTGATAGCTGGGTGTTGGGGAGCAAGGTCTCAGTCAAAAAGCCAGATCTCGAGGAAACGGTGGGAAGAGTGAAGTAATGAGCAGAAAAAAAACTTTTACTAAGGAAATGTTGTGAGGTCTGCTTGTTATTCAGTGACTCCAGTATAAAAGAGGTTAGCTTTCATAATAAAATGACACAAAACTGTAAGTTGGAAAAAAAGTTTTGCTAAACTATTGTGCAACAAAAAAGTCATTAAGGTTTTCATTGTTGTTGAAATTTGTATGGCACACAGACTGTCATTAGTAATGCTTGTAGCACTATTGTCAGGTCAACGGATCCTTTCAGATAAGACTGGTATTTCTTGTGTTGCTGTGTTTTGTTTATTCTATTCTAGAATAGCTCCCCGTGTGGTCTGTCAAACTTGTCCATCAGTGGGTGTGAGGTTTTGTGTCAGATCAATTTACCAATTATGTGTGCCATTTGCTCTGTAGCTAGAAATTGTTAGAGCTCGTTGTTGCTCCTCATTTAATATGTCAGAGTATTGTCAGGTTTGTGTGCTATGTTTTGTAACAAATGTGTACAGAATATCTTGGCTGTGTAGCCTGTAGGCTTGACTTTTTTCTGCTGGAAATCTGTATCTTGGTTGGGAGATTGGCAACTGCTTGTCACAGTGGTCCTTAAACTCTGGTCCTCTGTGCCTCCTCATGGGGTCTGCGTTTGTTTACAAAATTAATTAAATTTAGTAGTGTAAAAGTATCCATTAAGCTAAACTGAAAATTCTAAAACATTCAGTAAATGTGAAGTAATTTGAAATTGGAGGCTAAAAATTAAGTTAAGTTGTTGTTCATATCTTGATTCGTGAGATCCGCGCAAGTACAGCAAATGGCAAAATGTTTGTGAATACCCACAAGCTGTTTTTAATGCATTCTTTCATGACCTTACACTTTATAAATTGGAAACGCCATCCTAGTGTCAGTTTTTTCAACACACTAACTTTAATCTGGTGTACTGTTAAAGTGCTGTATTTATTTCAGTAAATCGCCACCTCTGGATATGAGCCCACTCATTACTTTTATATGCATCTCAGTGGCCGCCCTACTTTAGTCAAAACTCGCTGCTCTTGATCAAGAGCTTTTTACAGCCACCAATGATTTTAGTCTCCACCCTTAATCCCTTTAGTGCTGTGGCTTTCCCACCCCATTGAAGAACCCTTTTTTGGCTGTTTGGGGTATGTTGCGCTTAGGCCTCCATAACTTTATTTTTGCGCATAAGGTATCCACGCCAAATTTGGGACCTTTTCCCCAACATCATGGATATTCGAAGGGTACTCTGGGTTTGTGGATTGCTCCCAACCTGCTGCGCCAGAGCCAGCTCTCCTCTCGCCCACAGCGCCGTGGCGGATTTTGACATGTTCGGCTGCCCTTGAGGTGGGGAATGGGGTCCCTGAGGAGGACCTTGCTGACACTTTCTGTGCCTAGCAGAAGAGCAACATAGCAGGTATCGAGAGTGACGAGCGCTTCAGCAACCTGGAGAGCGGCCAGGTGCCGGATTCCCTGCGGGGAGGTATGTTAGTCTTCACACCCTTCCTGCATATCCTAAGACCCCTTCGCGTTCGATGACCGATCCACCTTCCCCATGCTGCCTACTTGTCCCTTCTCGCCTGTATCCATTGGCCATATATCCTGCCCCTGCCCTTTCAAATGGCCCCATGACCCACTAGTCCCCGGTGCCCACTGAACTGCTCTCACATCCCAAGACTCAGGAGTCAAACACACCTCCACTATTGTACCCTGGCTTATTATGCAACCTCTTCCTGTCTTTCATTTCAACCTCCCCTTACCCTGTCCACTGGCATAAGGCAGTATTTTTTTAATGGAGCCTCATTGTGCACCAAAACATTCTCTGTGATGCCCAAAAACTCTACTACTGCTGCATCCATTTGATTTACTCACTCATCAGCTTCCACCTCTTACTGCCACCAGTACTACCCAGACATACCCCCACTAGAGCAGTTCGTAATAGCAGCATTTCTGCGTTGCCTGACAGCTAATCTTATGGTTGAACATATCCCTGGACTCAATTGGAAGAGGGAGGTACTCGTAATTGTGTAAAGGAACCTAGGATTGGAGTATTCTCTCTGCCTCTGCCAATCCTAGTGCACAGCACAGAATCCAGAAGTGTTCATTCACTGAGAGAGATGTATTGGCCAATAGCTTAGCACTTGTATTGTAATCTCTTATAAAGTCCCAAAGGTGAAACCTATTGGCTAGGCCAATGCTTGTTGTGCTGTCATCCTCCATTCAGTTTGGGGTGGAAACCGGTGTGAAACCCATGTGTGATATCGAAAAGCTATACATTTCTGAAAATTAGTCAACATTCTGAATTCAGCAAGGGGTCAGTTGTGTAGATCCCTCAAGGTTTCCATAATAAACTAACTGCTGAAATAAAATAAAATATTGAACATGATTAGTAAAAAGCAGTTTGTGACAATGTTTTCATCTGTAACCTCTTATTACAATTCACTAAAGCAATACACTTGTACATCCACTAGACCCTTCAGGTTGCAGGGATATATTGTGTTTATATTGTTCTTCAAGATTCCGAGGTACCCAGAGTAAACAGCCAAAATGCACGTTACAATGGTTTTTCATTGTGTACCGTGTATAGAGCAGTTCATATGGTAAAATATTAAGAGTGAAAAATGGGTATGAAGGAAACCTATGTATATCTAAAATGTGCACCAGTGGTTATTGGTACATCCCCGAATTTGTGAATACCCATACTAGCATGTCATTTAGAAGGCATTTTGAAAAATGTCGTCTTTTTAGGTCGAGCGTGAGCCAGCGTGCAACCGCTGCTCTGCGAAGAGCTGTGGTAGTTGAGGACGGAGGAGAAGCTCCGCCCACTACCCCGCCCACATTTTTCATTGGCTTGTCTTTGTCCTTCGTAAATGCTGTCTTCTGATTCCTTAATAGGCTTGTTAGTCCCGCCTTAGTACCACCATGTCGTCATTTGTAACCACCCATGTCTACTGGCCCCTTTACTTCGGTTTTACACGGTACGACGTGTTATTTTAGTCTGTGAGCGCTACCTTCATTAAGTTCCTCCGACTTCAGGCATGACGTGCTTTGTTTCGTTTAGTGCGCCATGAACAATGGCGGCCGCTTGTTTGCAAATCCATAGCTCTCGCATTTAAATGAGAGCTATGGCATTGTAAATATTTTTAAACTATCTCTGTCCCACCCCCCCTGTGAGGACACTGGCTTCTTGTGGAACGGAGGACATGTCTGCCCCTGCAGTGCCGTGGCTGGAGCTCTCGTGCAGGCACAGAGCGGCCTCTGCCGTCCGGGCGAGCGCCGAGGATATGCGGGCACCTGCGAGTGTATGGTGAACATTGGAAGATGGAAGCCCTTAGCAGAAGAGGTCCCTGCCCTTGAAATGTCTCTGTGGGATCACAACAACATGTACCCCAGGCTTGAGCCGAGCCTGGAAGCCTGCAGTAGCCCTGGCGCCCTCTGTGCCTTTCCACAAGGGCACCAGAGCCCTGGCGGTATTCCTACATGCGACCCGGTCCAGCTGCCGGCCGGGCACGTCCAGTGCCCTTGTGCTGCCGCTCGGAACAGATCGGGTCCGGCAGGATGTGCTGATCGCTGCTGCTGCTCATGGTAGGACCCACGCAGAGGGCTTTTGTGGGCCTGAAGGTGTTCCTATATCGCTGCTGGCAATGAAGCAGCTGTGCCCGGCAAAGCTAACAGTGCCTGTGTCTGTTTATTTGATGCTTTCCCCGCAGGGCTTACCATACCTGCAGACTGATGGTCAGTCCTGGCCGTGCCCTGCTCCTCTCGGTGCTGGGAAGTGAGTCCCCGGCACTGTGCAGGATTTGCAGATTGGGAGAGTTCACGTGCAGGCGTGTGAATTTTTATAAGCCTCTTCTAATATTTAACACATAAATAGCGTATCTTGATGGAGGTGGAAAGAAAGCTAAGCTGGCTTCAGTTGACGGGCAGCCCACTTTGGGTTGCTTTGCTTGGTTGAATAAGGTGGCAGTCTGAAAGGGAACTAGGAAAGCTCCTTGTTTGGTCATATCACTCTTTTTTTGTGGTGTGCCATGTTCTCTCTCATTTTAGCCTTCCTGTAGCATTCCAGCCTGTGGGTCCCTCTTTTTACCCGCCCTGTGCTGTCTTTTGGGCTCAGACTCTGCCTTCTCTCTTCTGTCTTCCCTCTTTAGTACTTTAAAGTGTCTTCAGCTGGCATTAGCGCTAAACCCACAGCCACCGTGGCATGTCAATTGTTGGAGTTTGGGATATGTTGAGGCTTCTTCTGTAACTAAAAGCTTTCTATGATTTTTTTAAAAAATATTACAAACTCCAGGACCTTTAATGAGCTAAAAGTCAAAACGTCCCAAGTTGTACATTGTGCCACACTTCCATCGGTCATTGCAGGACGCCTCCTTCTATACGTGGGTGGCCGGACGCGACGGTCAAGAGCCCAACTGCTCTCCGCATAGGCATGGCCTTATCTCGGCCAGCAGGCACCAGTCGCGCCCAGTCCTGAAATGTGCTCTCACTGGGTCACTGCCTCCCAAAGAGAGGCAGAGCATAAGGAAAGGTTACTGCAGAGAGAAGCATGCTGCCTGGAGGAGCATCTGGTACCTCCTAAATATAAACCTGTGATGAAATGTTTACAATTCTATGCTACAGTCAAACAAGTGGTGAACAAACCTCACTTAAAACAAAGAAAAGAAACTGAAGGAAATGATCCATCTGCTAGAATATGCGAAAATGAATGACCTTCATATTTTAAATATTTACTTTTTCTGAATTGGTACTTGGAGGCATAAATCAATTGATAGTACACAGTCCCGTATGACTATCACGTCTGCGTTCAGGACGGACCAATATGAACACAATAAAAATCAAATAAAAAGTCTAATAGATAATATAAAATCAATGACTGTTATATCCTAATCAATTAGTTTATCATAATTATGGATGTTTAACACGCTTAGAGATGTAAAAGAATTTGAGCCATGAGTGCAAGTGACTGGATCGTATTCAAAGATTTCAAGACATGTAGCCACCATATTGTGTTTCAGACCCAAACGTAAAGAATAGGTACAATTTCTTTAAAATTGTATACTATTTGTGGCCCTTCGTGACTTTCCAGAAGATGATAAATGTATTGTTTGGAAATTGTACACATATAACTTCAAGTGTTCAACAGATGAAATGCTGACACAGATTATTTTGGTACATCACTTTTACATAACTTCCACCAAGTGAATTCTGTTTACTGCCTTCATGCTGTTGAGTACTGTTTTTTTTGCCCCTTTTTTTGCCCCATGTTCACATTTCAGTAAGAATAACTAATTTGTGATATGCCGTCTCTCTCCTGAGCATAATTTATCGTTTGTGTAATAGATTTTGAAAACGATGAAAACGCGTCACAAACAAATCTTTGAAACCAAACAATCACTATTACCAGGGCTATGTGAGAATTGGCATTTGTATTTCATCTTTTTTGTTTCATGTTAGTAGGCTGGGTAGGCATACTTTCATTGCACAGTCATGCTGTGGAGTATTGTCACTACAGTAGTTTCTGAACCCATTGCTACCCTGGGCCCCTTTTTCAGGGGTCTGGCTTGTCCTAGTTTATAAAAAGGTTTACATGCAGTGCTCGTTTCTTTGAGTACATGCTCATGGAAGCTGCACTTTCCCATAAGATTCAGAATATGATCAGAGATGTAAATAATAAGAATATACCAGGTTGGAAAGTTGTTTGAGAGGGGCGATTATCAAATCAATTTCTAAATAAAGATTTTAAACTTGGCATGGCTCTTTTGTCTCATGCAGATGTACAGTTAATATGGGGGGATCTATAGGTAAAGGTATTGCCAATATGGGTCGCTGTAGGGTGGTTAAAGCTATGCAGCTGAAATGGGACATCGTTTTGAAAGGAGATTTATTTTTGTAGCAAATGGGCAAGATATCAACTTTGACACCAATTTCAGAGAAAAATATATTTCCGGGGAAGTTACAAGTTACTGTATGGTGTCCCATCTCATGGTGGGGAAACACTGATACACCGTAAAATCCAAGATTAACAAACCTTTCGCTGAGGTGGAGGGTGCCTGCCCTACGCCAGGACGAGGTATTGAAAACTTTCCTAGGAGCTACTTTCCTCTCCGTGTCCCTCGTTCCGTTATTACCATCATCCCAGTGCCCAACAAAACCATAGAACTTTTTCACGATGGTGATACATGAATTGCACACCATGCAGGCAGGCTTTGGGGGAATACCAAGGTTCCACCATTGTCGGGGTGGATGAATGTGTGATTTTATGAGCTGCTGTTTGGTACGCTGTCCCGGAATCTGTACTGGCAAGAATTGTCATTGATGGGATGCATAACAATATCGTCACTTTTCAACAAATGGATGAAGAATGGTCTTTGATAAAATTCTAAATTAAATGTTATATGTGCAGATAAAAGGAAGATAACTGAAAACTACGGACCCTACTTTAAATCTGATCCATATGAGAACCAGCAGGTACAAAAAGCACAAATGCACTGTTGAAATTACAGCTAAGAAGTTAGAGTGAGAATGCTGTTCTTCTTCTCAGATTGCCCGGGCAGCCGTAAACTAGTGGCATAGAAATATGCATGTTAGAAGGCAGCAACCGCCACCTATACGGTATGTTCCAGGCCCTTTACACTTCTAAATCTTGCACATTTTAAGGAGGTCCCTGATATACCGAACCTTTTTGTTTCAGTATCTCTTGAATTTCCTACCCTTTTCCACCTCTTTCTGAGACTGTGCACCCTTTAATTTAGATGTCGAAGGCTTTCAGACAAGTTGTTTGTGACTCATCCTTGTACTGCGCCTCAGTTGTAAGCTTCAAGCTACTTTCAGATATTTGGTCGTTGCATTTGATTGCAGAAGAGTACTTGCGTTGCATGATAGTGCAACGAACATGCTCAGTGGTATGGTCGATAGCATGCTTGGAGCTGCTGTCTGTGTCTCTTAAAGTTGCTTTCTCTCGTTCTGGAATATAGTCACCCACTACCTTTCCCCCACCCTCCCAAACGAAACCTTCCAAATACTTCATAAATACCAGAAAGAAAGTATCCTACATTTGTTAAAACAAGCTTTCTCCTATTTACAAACAAGTAGGCCCTCCACAAGTGTAGACTTTCAACCAGCACCATGCTCACGAGCTCTCTGCAAACATCGGACACCTTCCCTCTCCACCCTCTGTGCCCTCCTGAATCTCTTAAACCCAGTACATCACTCCATGTACTCTTTGACCTTCACGTTACTGCGGTATATTGATTTCTTGCATAACCCAGGGAGTGTGTTGTGGCCTACAAAATTTGCACGGTCATTGTTTTTTAGGTTGAGCCTAGGCATGCTGTATTAGGGTATGCACTGGAAGCCCTGCCCACTCTCCGCCCATATTTGTCATTGTCCTTCGAAAATGCTGGCTTCTGATTCGTACTTAGGCTTGTTAGTCCCTCCTTAGTACCGCTTTGTCTGCATTTGTTAGCGCCTATAACGACTGGACCTTTTACTTGGCTCGTTACACGGTCTCCGTTATTTAGTGGGTGAGCACTATTTTCTTTAATGGTCTTTCCTTATTCCAGAGCGGTCGGCTTTCACTTTAGCAGCCACGCTGCTTTATTTAATTAATTTGCAGCGCGGTCCGCATCAGTTCAGTGTAGCACATGCAAACAAGCATTTGCAATGCAACAGGTCTCGCGTTTACGTGAGTTTGAGCTATTGTCATTATAAATGACAATGCCTTTTATTTATGTTTTGGTTTTTGAAACCTAAATAAAACGCATTGTCATTTACAATGCCAATAGCTTAAACTCGCGTAAATGCGAGACCTATTGCAAATGCTTGTTTACGTTCTGGTATACAATTTTAAGGAACAAATGCAGAGAAATCCCTAGTAATAACAAATGTTCTACTACTGTGTATTCCCACACATTTCCTAATAAAAATGGTACCCCTGTAGGTCTATTGCCTGCGACACGTTATACCCTAATAAGCCAGGGCACCTAGTGACCCTGATTTAATCATTCCTGTCGGAGGCGCTAGGCCCAGCCACACAACTGGGATAGCATTTTTATCGGGACAAGTGGGGAGATGGTGGGTGTTAAGAATTTTGTGGAGCCTTGCAGAGTCCGAGAGTTTATGTGACAGAAAGCCAAGGAAAATGTGCGATTTTAGGCAAAGTTTAAGGTTTGCAGGGCATTGTGAGTAAGAAACTATCATGGGACCCAAGTGAGACACCATCCTAGACTGCCCTGAGTGTGTAGTTTTCTGAAATGTCTTGTGTTTGTCAGGTTTCCATGGGTGCCTGTCCAGCCTGGCTCTAAATACTACCACTATCCTTATTGCTGATTTCTCCAAGTTGTGCTTTGGTGTCTTTTGTGTTGCTGGTGTTGGGGCCAGTCCCATGCATGCGTTACTGTTTTTCAAACCATATTTTCCCTGATTGCCTCGTGTGCTTCCTGTGCCTGCTCCCCCAACCCCCGGTGTTGGGTGAAGGGGAAAAAAAATGTGATTGGCCAATCCCTGGTATCTAGTAGACTTTTTGCCTGCCGGTGGGTACATTGGGGTGCAGAAAGACTAATGGGGTATGGGATAGTTGCAGCAGAGGCCCATGCCTGAGTGACCACCACCCTCCCCACCCCACAATCCATATTCCTGGCATCTAGTGAGTGGATCCCTGCTTGAGGATCTCCCTCCATTCGCGACCCCCAAGCAGGAATCCACTAGAGAGAGATCTCATTGGAAAAGAGAGATTCTCCCATTTCCAGTGATACTTCTTCCCCCAGGCAAATTGAAGCTCTGGGGCTGAGCTATGCCCTGAACACTGATAAAGTGAAATGAGCCAATCTGCTCATTCGCTTTCAGAGAAAATTGTCAGCGTGCCAGGTGCGCAGAATATCATTGTACAAAAAGAAAATACAAAACAAAGACTGTCTGCTGGGGAAGCCCATCTCCAGCAGCCCAACTTGAAAAACAAAAAAAGGAAACCCTCCGGTGCGAGCACCAGAGGGTCCTTTTTAAAACTCCCTAGCTTCAGCCAATTGCGCCCACACTTAAAAGTTAATAAAGCTGGTAGCAGAATACATTAAAAGGAAACTCGTTTTCATCTTGCTTTTGGTACAAAGTGGAAGATGAACAAAGAATGTCATAACTCTCCTGTGACAGCAGCTTCACTTATCAAGACTTGTATTTCCTTACTGGCTGAAATACTAATGGGGAAGGGATTTCCCGCTTGTTCTGTTTTGTGTGTTTGGCTCAATGTATAGAGCTGCAAAATCATTGTTAAACCATATAGAAAATATTCCACACAAGCCTTATTTAAAAAATAAAAAAAAATCCAAAATGGTGATTAGAGACATTGTGGGGGTTTTATATGATGGTGTCCTCCCACTATAAAACCACATTCTTCACAAGGTCTTAATTTAGTTCTCAAGTTTCTAATGCTTGAGCTCTTTGAACCCATGTCCAGTATTTATTACTTTATTGGTGTATTTCCTGGTCACTGTTATTTAAGTATAGACAGTAAATAATTACTAGTTTTATCAGTGGACAATCTGTAAATGTTGTTTAATGAAGTAGTACAGACTTATTCAAATTAGTCACTAGGTAGCATTTGCCTCAGGTAATCTCTTTGCCTTTTCTCAATTCCTAGTTTTGCATTAGATGCTTGAAGGACTTCCTATTTAGTTAACTTGACAGAATTCTAAATGTGTACAGAAAGTTATGGGCTATGTGTTACTTTTGGTGGTTCTTTGCTGGGAAAAAGAAGCCGCTAAGGCACCCATGGTAAGATATAATTTTGGTTATCACAGAAAGTTGCTAATTTCAGGGTTTTCTCCTTGTCATAGGAATGCAAACCCATACAGACTGTTGAATGCATGTTCTTTTAAACACCATTTGTGATGCTGCAACTTTGGCTCCCCAAGCTTTTGAAGCATTATTCTTTGCATGCCTTGTCCCAAGTCTTATTTGAAAAATATTTATGCTTGGGTGGGCAGTAATAAGAACATGTTACTACAGGAACATCTCTATTCTTAGAATATACCTATTCTTAGGCATTTCTTAGTCCCTTCAACCAGATGAAACAGTAAGGTTTGTGAAGATGTACAGGAACTGTAATTATTAAAGGACTAACTATGTTTTCTTTCTTAAGAATGCGTTACGTGGCCGCTTACCTACTTGCCGCCCTTGGTGGCAACAACAACCCCTCTGCCCAGGACATAACGAAGATTCTTGACAGCGTAGGAATTGAAGCTGATTCTGAACGTCTCAATAAGGTTTGGATATCTTCTCTAAGTCATTTGCACACAAAAAAAGCTTTATCAGATGTAGAATTGCAAAAGATGCATCATTGAAGCACACAATGCTGGCAGGGCGAGGGGTGGTTGATGTGGTAGTGCATGTTTTGTGTGTAAGGTCGGTCTAGCTATATATTTGAATCCCAGCATTGGCTGGCTAAGTCGGTCCTTCTGTCCGAGGTATTGTTGAGATATTTTCGTTAGTCATTTTATTCATAGTTACAAGAGTTTCATTAAGTATTTAAGTGAAATGGGTCTGCAACACAATTTATATAGACTGTACCAGAAATAATAGCTGCACTCAATCTGGCGGCTGCCAATTTTACATTATTATGGGACTTAAACATTCATTTTGACAACATATGCACAATGGTCAAAACTGGATGTTACAGGCTGGCAAACCGCTTTGAGTACGGCCATCCCTAGGCTGAATGGTGATGTTTGTGCCTCCTATCTAACTTTTAGGGAACGAGTAAACTCTACACTAGAAAACATGGTACCTAAAAGCTCTGGACGTTCTTGCGAGCCAGAGTTAATATATATTGCTGTTTCTCCCCTGAATTATAAGATTTAGAGAGAGTGCTAAAACAAATAAAGAAAAATAGGTGCCAATATGATGAGGAAAGCAAAAAAGTATGTAGGACAAGCCCAAAAAAATACCACCAGGCAATCTGCGGGGCCAAATTGAATGACTTTGCAGATAAGATCAAGCAGGCTACACACTCTTCCAGAGAAATATACAACATAGTAGTTCCTAAAACATAAAGTAGTAGGTAAAGGGTCCTTTCCCTCCAAGGAACGATGCAGGCGGTTTGCACACCTCTTCCTGGGTAAAGTAAAAAAAATCTATGATTCCCTAGGGGTGCTGCCAGTCTCCCCGGAGACTCCAAAAGCCAATATCGCGGACAGTATACCCGTAGTAGAATTTTCATCTTTTCCTAGGCTGAGCATAAATGAGATCATAAGAGTAGCAGGCACAGCAAAATCAGGATCATCGTTAGACCCAGCCCTAGTGAACATTCTATTGAATGGAGGGGAGACTATACTATCGGCCTTAATTACCACATACAGCACCTCTTTGGAGGACGGTTGTGTCCCAGTTTCATGGAAGCATGCCATTATAAGGCCATTGTTAAAAAAAGGGACCCTGAAAGACCAGAGAATTACAGGCCTATTTCATTGCTGCTTGGAATAAGCAAAATCTTTGAGAAATTGCAGAATGGTTTCTCTTCCTTCCTGCATACCAGCAATGTGCATCAAACGCAAACTGTTTTCTGCCCTGGCTGTAGCACGGAAACGGCCCTGTTGCTGGCTACCGAAGACTTGAGAATGACCCTAGAGTAAGGGTTCTTGGCTGCGCTCATCCTTCTTGTTTTGAGCACAGCATTCAACACTGTCTCACTCAATTAAGAGAGACAGGATGAAGGGAATAGGAATCACAGGAAAATCACCAAAATGGTTAACCATGCTCTTATCCAATAAAAGCTTCCAAATCAGTGAAGATCCCTTTCAGTCGGAAACCTATAAGTGGAATATAGAGTGCCACAGGGCTCTGCATTGGGCCCCAAGCTGTTTAACATTTATGTCAAATCTCTCTCGGAGATTATCTGTGACCATGGAGTTACCACAGCAGCCTACGCTGATAGCACTCAAATAGTCGTCTCCATGTCACCAGAAACCAAATCCACTTCCAAGAGACTAAATATATGTTTAGAACAGTTGGCCAGCTGGATGGCTGCGAGCTTTCTCAAGTTGAATAGAGGCAAATTGGAGGTGATGGTGGTGGGCAACAACCTGTCGCTCTGGGTACAACTTACATGGCCACCCTGTCTGGGAGAATCCCCTACTCCTAAATCTGAGGTGAATAACCTGAGGGTTACCCTGGACAAAGATCTGACCATGATCTCCGAGGCCAAAAAGGTGGTGGGCACCTGCTTTGGCCTGTTAAGATCCCTTAGGAAGACGCTCAGGTGGCTTCCGATGGAGTGTTGTAGGACGGTGGTTCAAGGCTTGATTCTTTCATGCCTTGACTACGGCAACTCCTTATACTTGGGCATTCTAGCATATGTTACAAAGAAATTGCAGGTCATACAAAATCAGCAGCACAGGCTCTTTTGGGTTTGCCCAATATGAATTCAGCGCGCCCAGCTCTTCTGTAGTTGCATAGGCTACCCATTAAAAAATGTATAGAATTTAAAGTCCTATGTATTGCCCACAAGTTAAAATATTCAGCCAGATCTTTTGCATTGCAGCATCTCACCACACCCCATAGAGCATCAAGAGCACTGAGATCAAATGATCTCTTCCTCCTCGCAGTGCCCAAAATCAAGAGAATGAGAGGAGGAAGTTGCCCATTTAGTGACCTTACTGCCAAATTATGGAATTATGTTTCGGGACAGCTCAGGTTTAACAATAATCTAAGTTTCAGGAAACAACTAAAAACTCGCCTTTCTGGATAAAGTTTCAGTTCATTCTGAGTCATTCTGTTACCTATCTTCCTGTCCGCTCTGGGAAGCCCGATTGAGCTGCTGTTGCGCTCTATAAAACCATCTAAAAAAACTGTTCTGGATTTTATGCATTCATGCGGCCTGGTGGTAATTTTTGAGTGAGTAAAAGTTATGTGTAAAATATTACATCTTTTCACAGTTTTTCATTAGAGCAATTTCCAGTTTTTCGAAGTTTATGCGTTTAATAGGCTTTTTCTGTAAATTTTGGGCTTCACAAGAATGCTTCAAATAGTTAATTGGATTTTTAGCCCATTAATGAGGTGGTGAGTTATGGAATCAGGTTCCAAATTGTATGTTAGAGATATGTACAATGATCCACTGCCTTTGCCTGTCTTACCTATCCTCATTATTAGCGGGTCTCATGTCATCAACACCAAAAACATACGGAGAGGAACGTTGGGCCAACCAAAATGTCATTAACACTTTGCAAGTATTTCAGTTTTGTGATTGGCTATTATGTATGTTTGTCTGCCTACCCAAAGAGTGTTTTGTCCGTTTTTTAGAGACCGGTTCGTAGAATGTAGCTCAGCTGCAGCAGTTGCCCTACTTGTACATTTTTGAGGTTTGGTCTTGCACCTTTTTTCCCTTCACCGGTGCAACCATCGGTTTATGAGTCCTGAAAGGCGCAAGATAAATCACTTGGAAAAAAGTGGGTAATATTGTGAGCAGCTTCCATGGCAGACACAACTCTTGACGCATGACATGCTTTGCACCCAACGTAGCAATGATAGTGTAGAAAGGATGTCTGATAAACAGGACTTGCACTCCAAAAGGAATTTTCTGTATATTTTCCAAAGGTACTCTTTCAGTTTAAAAGAGTACAACTATTCTAGAAGCAGTACTTTTTTCACCAGTGAAAAAGTAATGAACCAAATTCCTTTTTTCAGTGCTTCTACAAAACAATGAAGCAAAAGTACGTTTGCACTGTTTTAGCTGTGTTTATATAATAACAGACTGGAAATGGGATTTCTCTTCGCTTTTTGAATGTGATAGATAGGACTAAGCTTGATGAAAATACTTTATATCGTATGGTAGCACCCAGAGGCCATGCTTGTGTTTGTAATAAGAAATCAGGACACTTTTATAGCGTTCACAAAGGTGTCAAAATTAGTACAAGGTCAGGTTGCGTGATTGTTTTACATAGCATTATTGGGGGGGTTTAAAGCAGTGACTGGGTCGCGCGAGGGGGGTGGTTGGTGGACATTTTAGCACCGAAAGGTGTGAGGGAGCAGAGAGACTGGAGGGAGGAGGTTAGGAAAACGGAAAGCCGCAATAAAGGGAAAAGCAGTGACTGGGAGGGGGTGATCTGTGGACGGGGCATGAGGACGAGTGGGAGGAGACGGAGCTGGTAAAAGCACAAGCACTGTGCAGAGTACTGAAAAAGAAAGAAAATGTAGGTCCTAAAATGGGCGTAAAAAGATTTAGTGGATGTTTACAAGTACTTTGTCAGTGCTCTGGGGGAAGGGCTAAACACAAGAGGCATGACCATGCATGCCAGGGACAACTGGTGACAAAGAATATGAGATAGACGATGGAGTGAGCAAATGGGAAGCCTGTGGGTGGGCTGAAGCCTACAGATTAAACACATGTCTCTTCGAGACCGCGTAAGCACTGTCTAGCTGAGACCTAAAAAGCCATACACTAACAAAACCAAAGAAATTCGACAGTTTCTTCAGATAAGTATAACTCGTGACCGAAGGTAACTATACCTCGTGCCCTCGCCATGCACTAATTACCCCACATATTACATCAGGCCGTCTTCTATGGCATCATAGATAATATCACTGCAGTATTTGCAATAAAATTATTAATGTGAAAACTGCATGGCGGGGGTGCGAGTTATAGTTACCTTAGGGCACGAGTTAGTTTTTTCAGATAAGTAGAACTATAACTGCTGAATTTCTATGGTTTGGGGCCTGGTAAATCTGAACCCAACTATAACGTCCCTTTATGTAACCTTTGGATTTTTTGTGAGAAAAAAAATATACATTTATAATGTAAGCGAGAGAAAAGAGGTTGCGGAGCAGATGTTTAGTGAAGAGATCTTGACTAATGTAGGGCACAAATTACCCGGTGATCCAGCTTTTAATCAAGAGACTGGTGTGTGCAACAAAATTTAAAATGCTGGAGAAATTGCAGCGCAACTAACTCACCAAGTGGTAGGAAGTCAAATCATTAACTATGTACCTGGAGGTGGGAAGGATCCCTAGAGGCCTGACAATATTGGTGGCCCAGAGTTTTGAAAACCCTGACCCAGAGATGACAAAGAAATGGGCGGCTAGTAATTTGGAAGCGTTGGCTAGACTGGTGCAAATCCTAATTAAATATGCAGATAAAGCCCAGATGTGCATATTGCAGCAAATAGAGTTGCTGGAAGCAGATCTTGGTATTCAGCAACTGCAGGAATCAATTTCAAAATACCGGGCAGAGATGGAATTGCACCTGAAAAAACATGAAGAATCAATAAAACAAAGAAAGGTGCAAAAGTTTACTAGGGATAAAATACACTACGAACGTGGTCAAATATTTACATTTGCCAGGTGATTTGAGCGCTTCAGAAGGCAACGGCCAGGGACGGATTGGTAATGAGGGCACTTGGGCATTGGCCGAAGGGCCGCTGTCTCAGTGCCCTCTGTGGGCCGTTTTTTCCGCCTTTCCCAGTCCACAGAGAGCACTGGACAGGGAGAGGAAAGCAGCCTTGCTGTGCGGCTGTTCAGCGGTGATCAGCTGTGGCCTCTCCTTGACCCCCTGCCAAGCAATCACGCTTATGGTGGGCTGGGGAGGGGTGATTGTGTGCCAGAATCGGCCTCCCAGGGGGCCAGGTGTTGCTCAGGCCATTGAGCCATTTTCACCTCGGCCCCCCTGGGGCCCACGCAGCCCTGAAACAGTGTTTGAATTAACACCTCGCCCACAGCCCTTCTCATTCAGGGCATAGTGGGCGAGGAAGAATGGGTCTCGCTGTGGGGGCCAGGTAATGTTGGGAACTGGCACCATCTTCACCTTAGCCTCCCCCCACACCCCTGTGGATGGCCCAGCAGCTGTGTTTTTTGCTTTATCCCCTCTCCTGCCAGGCCATTGCCCCGAGGCAGCAAAGGGTTGGGGAGGGCTAAGTAATTTACAAATAAGGGGGGTCCCAAAATGCGTTTTCCCCATGTTAATTTCCGTAGGAAACCTTAAACACCGCTACAACTGGAATTGCTGAACGGATTTACACCAAATTTGGCAGAAAGGTAGCTGTTGGTCCAGAAAGCATCCTTTTGTTAAATAGTGTACATTAGTTCAGTAGTCGCTGAGTTATTTAAGGAAATTTCCAGTTGTGTGTGTATATATAGGGACGCAAAGGATCTGCGACCCCCCCCCCCCCTCCCGATCTCATGCTGAGATCAGATTGGTTGCCAACACTTCAAACCAGCAAGTGTTGGCAGCCATCTAGTGGCTCGATTGAACCGAGTCACAGGAAAAAAACATTTTTTATAAAAAGAAGGAAAGGGGGCATGGTAGAAACACTCTGAACCCCTATGCCTCATTTGGGTGGGGGGTGAGGGGGGGGTGCTGCTGGGCCCAAAAAAGCATTTAAAAAAAAAAAAAATACGACAGGATCTGTGGATCCCGCCAAAAATGAAAGACAAAAAAACTAAGTTTGAGCTCCCGCACTTACTTTGTTTCTAATTAGCCCCCGGGTGGGCCAGGTCACGGGACATTGTAATAAAGGAGGGGGTGCATGGCGCCCTCTCCCTCCTAGAACCTATTGATTCCTCGGAGACCACCACCTCCTCGGGGCTTCTTTTTAAATAAATTCGGGGACCGCCACCTCCCCGGGGCTTTTTTCTTTTTTGGATGGGCGGCCCTCTCGGACAACCCCCTACCCCAGGGACCACTACCTCCCCGAGGCTTAATCGTAAATTATTGCGTGGCCGCAAGTACCCCATCCGCCCCCCAGCGCCAGGGGACTGCCACCCCACAGGGCTTAAACTTAAAACAATGTGGGGTGGCGCTTGGCCCTCCTCCTTGAGCCATAGATAGCCCTAGAGACCTCCACCCAACAGCGCCGGCTCCTGCAATGTCCCAGGATGAGTGCCGCTCCCGCCAAGCCATAGCAAACGCTGCTCCGCTTCTAGCAAGCGAGAGCAGAAAAAATGCTCTTGCTTGCTAGAAGAGGAGCTGAATTGCTTTTGAACAGAGGGAGCTGCACTCTTTTTTTTATTTTTTTTATTTTTTTATTTTTTTTAAATGTATTTATTTAGATTGGTAAAGAGGGGGACACAATTCTGTTTATAAGTGGCTTATAATAAAATTGCATATTGGCCTCTCGCTCAGCACTTAATGGATGGCACAGCAGAAGCTTCATGCATGCACCACATAGTTGTCCAAATCAAGTTTGCCCACCAGCCAAGTTGCATGCTGATGTGTGCTTCATGAAAAATTGTGTAATCTTTGTAATTCTAATAGATGTTCATTCATCCAGATTCCTTACACGGATCCTTCCGAGGTTCCAGGCAGGATCAGGAAGATTCTAAAGCAATTCCTTTTCACCAGTATTAGCTTGGATTCGCAGTGCACAATGTAGTTGATGGAAGTGATAAAGGAGCTCCATTAAGGCACTAACTAACTCTGTTACATTTTTGTTATGTACTCTCAAGTGGCAGGCATGCATCTTCAGGGGAGTCTATGGGGTTCAAGTGCTTTTTCATCTGTTGCAGTCAGGTCTCTGATAGATTTTCATTTGTGCTTTTATATTGCGTCCATCCATCGGAATGTGCCAAGCATTTGCAGGTCTTGTTCCCTCGTGATCCAGCAGCCATTTGTGAGAGGCAGACCACTAATTTGGCAACTTGTGACCAACCATACAAATTGTTCTTCCGTATATAGGACCACTTTCCTGACTCTCCTGAGTAACTTTTCTCTTTAGTACATATCCATAAATCCTACTCAGCTGCTCTGTGTGTTAATCACTGAATAATAATAAATAAAATATTTAAAATGAACCTCTTTTTTTCCCCCCTTTTTTCTCCACCTACTAGGTCATCACTGAACTGAACGGTAAAGATCTTGATGAAGTTGTCAATGCAGGTAAAAGATTGTAATTTTTTGAGATATACAGACTTACTATTCAAATTATTTATATTGTGCTTTTGGCTGAAGTATTGATGTGTAAAAATATTTCCTTTGTGTGAGTCTCATCGAAAATACAGCATTTTTTTGTTTGTTAGTTGCTTTTTGCATTGTTTCTTCATATATACTCTTTACAAATTCTAAAGGACACATGCAAATGCATTGATTGGCTGGTCTTACTAAGCTATCATGTATTGGAAACGCTATTTCATACCTGAAACATATTTAAATGACATGACTAAACGTTTGCTTTGTAACCATATGAAATGCAAAACAACCTTCCGTATACTAAGGCATGATATTTGCTTTCGAAAAGATTTCACCTACAGATTCACAAGCGCTATTAATCCCCAACACAAGCGGCTTGGTTTAATCTAGATGCTAAACTCCTCCTGTCTGAATAAGAGAAAAATATTCCTTATAAAGCTCTGACAAGCCATCAAGATCTTTTATCAGCAAAATCTTTCACAGTGTTCAATAAAATAGCATATCACACCACAAAAAAACCTACAAAACAGACTCATTGGAAACTACTTGAACACCACTTCCAGAACAGTTTCACATTACCTCTGCAGTGCCATCATTCACTGTGTACATGACTACTCATTATCTAACGTCATCTTACAACATCCAAGAGTGCACCAACATTAAGTGGCTGCCATCTAACAAGCCGTTTCATTTTCTTTACCGCTGATCAGCAGACTGCTCTTCATTTGGCCCCAACATCTGCAGGCCAATTTCAGCCTCCTGACTACCTCTTCTCCCTAGCTCTGTAATCCCTTCAGCATTCATAATACTCTAAAACCATGTTTCTACAGGCTTACAGAAGCTATCCACAATAGCCTGGCTTTCTCCCAGAATATGACACAGAAATAGTGCTCATAATTTGTGGTAATGCTCTCAAAGGAGAAAACAAAAACCATCCAGTTCTTCTAACCTGTCTAGACTGCGCATTTTGTCTCTGCTGAAATGACACGAAAGTGCTCTTGGCATTACTAGAGTCACACTCGGAGAGTACAGAGAAGCAGAGCTAGTGGCTGGCCCACAAGACATGCAGAGAGTAATTGCTTGCTTATATGGAAGGAGTGTGGTGGTATATTCAAGTTATTACACTTCACTGCCATTCCGTCAAAACAGATTAACTTGACAACATTTTAACAGACTATCTAAAACGTCTATGCTCCTCCTTAGACCTGTTGTTCTTGAGAACAATACTAACTTCGCACCTGTAATTTCATAGAGACCTAGGAAGAACAGAAAAAAAAATCAAAACATAGCTGTAATGAGATGCTTCACTGATCTATCAAAACAGCTCCCGAGCCGTGGCTTGTTGAGAAGTGCAAAGCCACGGACTGATTCAAACAAAAAGTTTCACAAACTTCTGTGGGCAAACAGAGTGGAGGTCCCCAAATGAACATCCATGCCATTATCCATTCGGATGTATAGATTGCACACTTTAAGAAAATATTTTACACCAACATGCCATCAAAAGGGAAGTACACCAGAAATGCACAGCCAAATGAAAATGGTCCAGCCAGTTGGTTCACTATAGAGAAGGTAATGGGAGCAATCCCATTGCTAATAGACACTAAAGGTCGCGGTCCCAGCAAAATTCTACCAAAACACTTCAAAGCTTTTTACCCCTTAAGTGCCGAGGCCCACTACCCTCCCCCTTGTAGCATGGGAGGGGGAAAGAGGTGTGAAACCCAGAGGCGAACCCAGAAACCTGTACATTTCCTAATAGACCAATTTCTGAATTATTCTGTCATTTGTGGTTGACCCCTCATGTTTTTTCTAAATAAACTACAATTGTAGGAAAAAAATAGACTTCGGTCGCAAGGGAGGTATATAGTGTTTGTTGGTTGTCCAAAAGCACTCATTACTTCGAGCCGACAACCGAGCTGCAGCTTATGATGTAATGAATGAAAAATGGGTCTAAAGGAATGCTATGCATTTTTTAATCGTTTCAATGAATCTGTTTTGGAAAAGTGGTTATTTGTACGACTCCGAATTAGGGGTCAACTGTAATAGGGCAGTTTGCAGAATGGCCTTTCTTCATCTCTGACTTATGTTTGGAAGCCAAAAATAGATTGAAATTAAGTAGATAATTACAAATGTTCTACTATTCTGTTTTTCCACGCTTCTCCAGATAAGAATGTTATCCCACTTGTGTGAGTTGGCCGATCACCTGTGACAGGAATGGCCCCCAAATGCAATATTGAGAAATAAAGAGTTTTCTTAGGAAGTTCTGTCTTTCTGGAATTGTGGGTACCTGTGGTATATGGGGCCCAGGTTTGCCCATCACTGAGGTGAACCTACAAATGCCATAGTTTTCTGAAAACTAGACACGCAAGGAATATATGGGTGGCGCGACATGGGTGGATTGACTGTTTTCTAAACCAGAATGTCCTGCAAACATCAAACGTAGGCTAACATTTCTATGAGGGAAAGTTCAACTACCTGCACGGATTGTCAAACGTTCTAGCACCTAGTATCTTGCCATTTGTTTCAGTAAAAATGACACCCCCACTTATGTGGGTTGGCCTATCACCGGCAAGAGGAACTAATCAAAACCTGGGCCATCTGAAAACAGCATGGCCTTCATATGGGTACAGTTTTGGTCTGTTCTTTTGACGTGCTTTAGGTCCACCTGCACAGTGGGTATCATTGGCTGGAAATGCCTGAGATTTCTGTCAGAGAAAATTGGGGGAAATATTTTTTTGCCCCATATTTTGATGTTTGCAAGGTATTAGGAGTAAAACTAAATAAAACATGCTGGGTTGGGATCCACACAAGCCATACCACTGTGGATTCCCTGGGCCTCTAGGTTCCAGAAATGCCCAGGATTAGCAGGGTTCTTTGCTGACTGACCCCATGGCAAGTGAAAGGAAGTTGGGGGGGGGGGGGAGAAACAGAATGAGGTGCAGCCGTTAGCTATCCTGGCACAATCCTTCAGCATGGGCACCAAACAGTCTTTCTGTCCCTTTAGAGTCGAGATTGGAGGGTTCACCTCCTATCTTTCTGCCCCAGGGAGCCCACTAGACACCAGGGGTTGGCGTCGCAAAAAGAAATGGTGTTGGGTGTATTGGCTTTGGCTCCTTGCTCCAGGCAGTAGATAGCCTTTCTACCATCTGGGGGAGGTATAATAGAGGACTTTAACCCCTCTCTGCTCTCCCATTAGTCAATTAGTCAGTACTATGCCAAAAGGCATCCACATTTCCTCCCCCTTGCCATTGAATGGTTGCAGTATTTGGTTTCGGGGCCCCTTGAGGAGTAGAAAGACTGGCTCCAAAGTTTGGGGATGTGGCCAGATGGCAGGGCTGGCCAGCCCCAACCCACAAATTGTATATAAAATAAATTCAGGCCTTGAATGCACAGCCTCTGATGGCTGGGGCTGCCATGCACGCTTACTTAGGTGTGCCAGGCGCAGATCCAAACAGTGCCCAATTACAAAACCAAAAGTCCGCAACCTAGGCGCCAACTGACATTTTGTGCCTGCCCTGCGAAGAGAGTATTAGTGAAAGCTAGGGCTACAGGTTGAAACCGTGGTTCCATCGGGGTGGGTGCTGTGGGTTACCTCTATTTGGTGCCCAGTCAGTGCTCCTTCCGACATGTTTCCTACCTCCTTGCCTACATCTGTAATAAGGACAGATTGAGCGTACAACACCCAATCTGCCAACCCCAGGCGGTGGCGTGCAGAAAGACTTGTCCCTGGCGTGCTTTCAGACCCATAGCCTCTTCTCCCCCATCAAAGGAATGTAAATCCCCCAATTTGACCAAAAATTGTTCGAGCGTTTGTGGTAGAGGTGCGGCCTGATTACAGGACTGTCTGGCCCTCAACCCAATTTTTTTTTTAGGTCGAGCCTAGCAGCAGCTCGCATGCGCTGCTCGCTCTGCGAGGCATGCTGTAGTCGAGTATGCTGTGGAAGCCTCGCGTACTCACCTCCCATATTTTTCATTGGCTGATGTCATTGTCCTTGGTAAACGCTGGCTTCCGATTCATTATGAGGCTTCTAAGTCCCACCTTGGTACCACCCTGTCTCCATTTGTTGCCACCAATAAGGACTGGACCTTTTACTAAGCTCGTTCCACAGCATGCTTTATCTAGCGGGTAAGCACTATTTAGTTTATTGACAATGGCGGCTGTTTTTTTTTGTTGTATGTTCATGCTGAGCGCGGCGCCCTCTTCAGGGACACCACGCTCTGCTTATTAATTTTTACTTTAATTAGGAGTGCGGCGCCAGCTTCAGGTACACCGCGCTCTGTTTATTTATTTATTTGCCTGTTGTGTGTAATATATGCATGTAGTGTAATCTACCTTGCTTTTCGTACGAGAATGTATTCTGAAAATCCGTATTCAAAGGGGGGCAAGTGATCCAGCGCAACCCCTAATTCATGAACCAGGGACAAAGGAAATCTCTTCACACATAAATTGCTTACCAAACAACGGGGCCCATCACACATTACCCATAAATGATCCCTGAAGACGGGCGCTAGATTTAGGGGGTTTAATTTGTCGGTTTTATACCACACTTCAAACTAATAACATATATATATATATATATATATATATATATATATATATATATTCCTAACTATTCTTAATCTCAACCGTCTTCTTCCTCTGGTCGATGGACCATTAGTTGAAGAGTTGATGGTGACTATGATTAACTAAACAGTTTAATACTTTAACTAAATAACCACAGAGTCGTTTATTCGATTAATAATTTTATCTTACTGAAATTAAATGCTCATAATTCAGATTTTCAGTGCACACACAAGATCACATATAAGAGAACAAATTATCAAGCAATGTAATCAAAATGAATCATTTTTATCGACATCAAAGCGTGCATAGGAATAGGGGAAGAGAAGGTACAGCATAAATACTTGCTGAAATATATTGCAAAATTAAAGCATTTAAGGAGGGTGATACCCACCAAAGAATAAGGAAACCACTTCTTGGCCGAGGTTGTGGCAAGGGGTCCCCAGAGATAGGCTCAGAGGACAAAGTTAACAGGACAGATGCAGCTAAGTTTTGCCATAAACTGGCAAACTAATATAATCTCCCAATCCTATCTACCTTGATCTAGTTCTCCTCGGACGCAGTCTCCTCCCAAGCACTCCCGCAACGTTCTCGTACCTAAGGTGCTTCTCTGGCTCAGTGCTGGTCTGCCCTCTCTCTTGGTGCGCTTCCCTCTCAATGTCTAGATGTTCTCTGCGTTCTCTGTCTCGATGCTCTCTCTGCTCTCTCATGTTCTTCTGATCCGCCACACCCCTAATTGGGATATCAATTCTACCCTAATGCCTAGCTCACTATCTTACAATGTTGCAGTATCAGTAGAAACTCGACCTGTGATTGGTTGTCACAAATCATGTTTGGGTCGCCTCATCCAGTTCTCCTCGCAAATCCATCCCATACCGGTTTTAACAAAGGAAGTATTAAGGATAAATACATTCGTATAGTACTAATATCAATAGTTATACATTTTGCAACATTCTCGTATTCTGACATCCACTTCACATTCAAATTGCACTTAGCGATGGCAGTTCTCACAGTCACTGTTGCGTCTTGCCATATAAACAATAGGACACAGGTCAACATGGCCTTCACACGGATTACATCAGCTGGTGCACTCTGCAGTTGGTAAGCAGGCAAAACATTTCGGCACATGCGTCCTCCGTGCAGACCAAGACAACCACATGCTGGTTCAGACAAGAGGCCATTTTCATGCAGGCCCAATCTCGTACTAAAGTAAATAAACACAAAAGAATATTAATTCATGAAATAAAACCCATGATGGTTACCTCCCACCATACTAATACCCTGTATTAATGAATTCCTAGCGAAAGCTATTAATTTAAAGCAACCTTTTCGTTATTTGTGCACAACATGCAAAATGTGCAATGTACAACATAGCATAAACATGCATTAGTACGATTTTTCAAAGCGCAAACAGTTAAAACGTGCTCATGCCATCATGGTTTAATATATTATGTAAAATGCGTTTGCCCCATGTGTGAATGTGTGCACTCAGGGTTGGTTAGTCCATGCAGTCAATACATTATTATGGGGTTACTTAATTTCATGAGGATGTATTTTTTACAAACCTCACTCCATCAATCCCCCTTTGATGGTTTACCATCATAAAATCCCTAAACATACGGTTTACCATGTTATATAGCTGTTATTTTGTCTTCTGGCCCTTGCTCCTTACATTTTACGTACAATTTTTCTTTAAAATCCTCCAATTCTATCTCATCTACCTCTTTTTCTTTCTTTACGTTCCTTACTTAATTTCCTTTCTTAATTTCCTTTCTTTCTTTTCTTTGCGTCTTTTCTTCACACAAACATAAGTCATTTGTATTATAAATATCATAACCGCTACAAAAACTATTGGTACTGTTATTTTTCCCACTAAGGAACTACCTATGGAAGAAAACCAATTGCTTATAGTAGTGAAACTCTTACTTAGTCTCTCCCAGACACCGTCAACCTCTAGTTGTGTTACTTTCTTATGCAAATCTGTGATATTCTGAATGTATCCTTCCAGATTCTTACTTTTATCTGGAATGTAAGTGCAACAATGTTGAACCTTCAGCATTCCACAGACTCCACCCTCTTTTGCCAATAATATATCAAGGGCAAGTCGATTTTGCATAACCATAGATCTCATGGCAATCATTTCAGTGTTAATCATCAGGAATCCTCCAGCAGTATCTGTTGATAAACGATCAACCACTGTGGACAATTGTCGAATTTTATGTGCATTCAGTGTAACCCCAACTCCAGGTATCAATGCTCCAAATATATCACCTACAATTTCTGAAAAACTTTCTCTTTTTACACGTTTTAGTCCTTGTTTTACTTCATGGATTCCATTTGTGCTTTTGTCTACATGGTAGACTTTTGGAAAGACAATCCCAAGATAACAAGTTCCATACCAGTGATCTGGTAGCCGATAATAGGCTTTCCTCCCACAGACATAATATATGCCTGGCAAGACTGGGTCAGTTCCTCCCTTTAATCCCCAACCCCCAATAATTTTATAGGTATCTTCACATTCTCTGGAACCAATGAAGTAATTGTTGTAGTTAGTCTTTTCCCTACGTAAGCATATTTTCCCTTCTGCGACCAATCCAGGGCCATTGCAGCATAAGTCTCGCCTTTATCACAGTTGCCTTCTCTGAAAACCCAAGGTGGTGTCTGTAATTTCTCTTCAACAGCTTTTCTCTGAAACTTAGCCCTTCTCTCTTCCACCATCTCCAAAAAGATCTTCTCTTCCTTTTTCAATTTACATGATAAATTATTTTTATTAGCGTATTCTATATCTAAAGGCTTGGTTGTCAGGAAAAAATCTCCCATGACATGTGCAGGTGCTATCTTATTCAGCTCAGGTATTACAGGGACTTTAGAAAAAATTGTATCTACATTGGAATAATAGTCTAGTTTACCTGTTCTATACAACAAACTTGATAAGACACTACAGGTCACACCATAAGTCAAAGGAAGGTGATGGTAGGTTACACCTTCTGAAACAGACAATGGTAACTGTATACACACATAAGTCACTCACATCCATTGTTTCCACATACTCGTAGAGTAATTTAGTGAAAACATTCAGGGAAAAATTAGTAACTGATCTATCATGATGCAAACTACTAGCATCTATTTGATTCAAGTGAGTAATAGGAGTTTGCTTAATGTCCGTGTCTACCCTTGGACCTGTGAAATTGTTAGGACGAGGTGTATCTTCTTTTATCAGATGTAAAGGTATTACAATTGTTAATATTACCCAGAATACTATCAGTGTACAAAATAGACACAAGCTTTATAACACCTACACATAAGACTACATTTAGGTCTTGTTACTTGTGTATCTGGCATAGTAATATTAATCTTTATAAAGTTCTAGTGGATTTTCTAAACCTATTTCAAATATTTTGTAAAAAAATTTAAAATGTAGTGTGATCCCACACTTTAAAAGCTTTCTTCTTTACCCCTTCTTTTATTTTAACTTAATCCAATTTTCCAGGATGTCTTCTGGATCTTCAGAAAATTTCTTTAGTTGATAACATGACACCTTAGTTTGTTTACAGTCTCTTAAGGTGGATTTAGGTCACTCTTTTCTTCTTGCTCGTTGTCAGTGCTGTTTCCTTCTTTGTTTAACTCTTCTTCTTCAATCTCCTCTAACACTAAGTAAATCCAGTCAGGTGACTTGAACTTTTTGTTTGGTTTTCTCACCCTGTTTGGTCGCAGCACTGATTAATCATCTGACTCTCCCTGTTCTATCTGACCTGAAACTTCGTTTATCTGTTCTGGCCTATTCTCGGGTCTTCCTTTCACCACCCTATATTTCAGTCTTTTAACTCCGCTTGGCCAATGGTCGCCTTTCTTTGCCCTCTTTGGTTGAACTCCTTCTTCTTCTTCTTTGTTCAATTCGTACCTTCGTTTCTTTGCACCTACTTTGAGTTTGCTTTCTTTTTCTTCTTCTGTATTTCTTTCACCAATCTCCTTTCTATACTTTACCTCTTCATCTAATGTTTGTCTTTCTTCTTGTTCCACAGCAGTTTCTTCAGTCCCAGTAGCTGGTGCCCACCTTACTTGACTTGTGCTAAGCAATTCATCATCAAACTGCTCTTCAGAGTCCTTTTGTTTATGTTCACTAGTTTCAGTCTATTGCTCTAACCTCACCAATTTCTTGTACTTCAGCTTCTGATTCAGAGCTCGGACTTGAGATCTCCAGATGCCGCTCTACTCGTGTTTCAAGTGGACTTGGGACTCGCTGAGTGTGACTGGCATGGATCCAATTTGGTAAACCAGCACACTTTACTGCTGTAGTCGTCACCAATATGACCTGATATGGTCCTTCCCAGCGGGGCTCTAGGCAAGTTTTTCTTCTATGCCTTTTCATGTGAACCCACTCACCAGGGCTCAGGTCATGGGCTTGAGTCTGCTGTGTTGTGGTCGCGTCTGCTCCAACCTGATGAAACACAGAACGTACCACATCAGCCAATCCTTTGCAATAGTCAAGGATGAGATCATCAGATATATTTATCAATTTGTTGGCAGGTATAAATGCTTGTCTCATTGCTCTTCCCATCAAGATCTCATGTGGACTCAATCCTGTCTTTTTGTCAGGAATGCTTCTGAGACTCATCAAAACTAGGGGTAAAGTGTCAGGCCAATTCAGTGCTGTGGATTTACACACTTTGCCTAACCTGTTCTTTATTGTGCCATTTATCTGCTCTACTATTCCAGAAGCCTCTGGACGATAGGCACAATGCAGTTTTGGTTGAATGCTCAATGCCTCACAAATCAGTTTGATTGTTTCACTAGTAAAGTGTGTTCCTCTATCTGTTTCCATAGTGACTGGAAAACCATATCTAGGAATGTATTCCCTCAACAAAAGTTTTGCCACTGTCAAACTGTCATTCCTTCTTGTGGGATAGGCTTCCACCCAACGGGAAAACAAACACAATTACTAACACATACTTGAGCTTATTACATGGGGGCAACTTGATAAAATCGAGTTGTAGTCTGGTAAAGGACCTCCTGCCTTCCCTATTGTTCCCAGACTAACTATTGTTTTTTTTCCTGGGTTTTGCTGTTGGCACGTCAGGCATCTCTGACAGAGTCTCTCTGCAATAGTCCTGAATTTGGTATTAAACCACGTTTGTTTGAATGATCTGACCATGGCATCTCGGCCAATATGTGTCATCCCATAGTACATCCTTGCCATATGAGAAAGTAAACTATCTGGCATGACTGGTCTCCCATCAGTGTATACCCATACATCATTATCTTCTCGTCTCCTACATCCTGCCTTTTCCCAATCCTTTTTCTCTTCATCACCTGCCTCTTCCTGCAATTGTCTCACTTCATCCCATGTTTCAATGGTGTTAGTAAACATAAGTTGACAAACAGTATTTTCTTTTGTTTTTCCCCGATTTATGGAAGTCTGATTCTTTGCACAATATTGTGCTACTTGGTCAGCAAATCTGTTCCCTTGAGTCACATAATCATCTCCTGACTTATGTACGGCACATTTGACCACTGCAATTCGTTTTGGCAATTGTAATGCTTCAAGCAATTCCTTTACAAATTGACTATTCCTGATGGGGGACCCCGAAGAGGTCAGGAATCCCCTCTGCATCCATAGTTCTCCAAAGTCATGCACAATGCCAAAGCCATATTGGCCATCAGTAATTATAGTCACCTTCTGACTTTTTACCAATTTACAGGCTCGAATTAGAGCCACCAATTCGGCGACTTGTGCAGATTTTACCCCTTTTAGACAGGATGCTTCCAGGATTGCCGCTACAGTACAGACGGCCTAGGCAGAACTCAACACACCTGTTCCAGTTCTTAAACAGGAACCATCAACAAACATCACACAATCAGATTCTTCAAGAGGAACATCCTTAATATCAGGATGGGGCTGGGTGCAAAATTCAGTCACATCCAAACAATCATGTCCTGCTTCATCCCTCACTTCTTCATCCCAAACATCTGGCAATAAAGTGGAAGGATTCACATTTGTACATCTCACTATGGTCACATTTTCTGCATCCAGAATCACTCTCTCATACCTAGTCAGCCGACTATAGGTGAGGTGCTGAGTCCGTGTTCTTGTTAAGAGGATTTTAACTGAATGTGGCACATACACGGTCACAGGATGACCCATTATGATCTTTCACTCTGTTCCAAACTCACACAAGTTGCAGCTACTGCTTTCAAACATCCAGGTAATGCGGCAGCTACTGAATCTAAAGTAGCAGAAAAATATGCCACAGGTCGTCTTGCCATTCCATGTCTCTTGAGTTAAAACTGATGCACAGGTCGTCTTGCCATTCCATGTCTCTTGAGTTAAAACTGCAAGTGCACACACATCTCTTTCACTGCAATATAATGCAAAATCTTTTGAATAATCAGGCATCCCCAATGCCGGCGCCTGACACAGACTGTCTTTCAATTTAACAAAAGCTTCCATGCTCTCTTCATCCAATTTAATTGGGTATTTCACATCATTCCTTGTCAGCCTCTGTAGAGGTTTTGCCATCAGTGAAAATCCACTGATCCACTGTCTACAATATCCAACCACTCCCAAGAACATTCGCACTTCTCTTTGAGTTGTGGGGGGTTTCATATCTTTGATCACTCGAATACGCTCTGATGTTACCTTTCTGACTCCCTTCTCAATCTTGTGACCTAAGTATTGGACTTCTCGCTAACAGAATTGTAATTTTGCAGGGGACACTTTATGTCCACCTTCTGCCAAATGGTTCAGTAAAGCAATAGTGTCTGCAATACAGGCTTCTCGAGTCTTTGATGCCACCAGTAGGTCATCAATGTACTGAACCAGAACAGACCCTTCAGACATTCTAAAATCTTCCAGACACTTTTTCAAGATCTGGTTAAAAATTGAAGGACTCTTAGTATACCCTTGAGGAACTCGGCACCATGCCAAAACACGGTCTCCACACCGGAAAGCAAATAAATACTGGCTATCCGGATGCAGGGGAATCGAAAAGAATGCATGACACAAATCAATCACTGTATACCATTCTGCATCATGTGGGATTTGATAGAGAATCACTGCTGGGTTTGGCACAACTGGGCAACAAGGCACAACAATTTTGTTCACTTTTCTCAAATCTTGCACTATTCTATACGTACGGTTTGGCATTTTCAATCCCATAATAGGTGAATTACAAGGACTGCTCATTATTTCTTTTAAAATTCCTTGTTCAATCATTTGATCAATTACAGTAGCTATTCCCGCTATTACTCATGGCTTCATTTTATACTGTGGTGTATTTGGATAATTAACACCATCTTTCACTGTAATTTTAATCGGGTCTACTTTTTTCATTAACCCAATCTCCTGCCCTGTGAAATTCCACACATCTGAATTCATTACCTTCATCAATTCTTCGGGCACACTTTTGTCTGTAAGAAGCGAAAATAACTCATTCACTTCTGTTCCTTGCTTTGCTAGCACCATTGTAAAAGCGACATCCTCATCAGGTGTCTGGAATGTAATACCATCCGGTGTGCAGTAAATAGTGCAATTCATTTTGCACAACAAATCTCTCCGTAACAAATTCACTGGACTCGAGTCACACACTACAAACCGATGCATGTCTTTAAATGGACCAATATGCACTTCAATTGGTTTAGTCACTGGAGTATTAATCTGTTTATTTGAGACTCCTACTACTTGGATAGTTTCTCCTGAGAGGGGTAGGTTTGGAATTTCTGCTGCTCTCACAGTAGAACCAGTGTCCACAGGAAAGGTGATATCATTACCTTCCGCTTTTCCATCAACAGATGGACCTGACTGATCTACCTCTAGAGTAGCGCCAAGCACGCACTCTTCATCCCCCCTCAGGCAGCGTCATTGATTCGAATCAACATCACTTCCATCACATTGCATCCAAAATTGGGGAATCACATTCGTGTTAGTATTTTTACCAACCTGGTCTCCTCCGTGGAACTCTGTATCCGCACTGTATCTTTGAGCATTTACATTGTGTGGCAAACGTGGTTGCGGGACCTGATACTGGGTAGTAACTACCTGCTGCTGCGGTGGCTGTTGCACACCTACCTCACTCTGCACCTGTGGGGTTAAAATTTGATTTCCTCCATTAGTCCTCTGCACTGATCTACACTCATTGTTCCAGTGTCCATACTTTCCGCACGCATGACAAGGAAATTTCCTTTTCGCCTCTTCCCTGCTCATTTGTCCCCTACCTCTACCTCCACTGGGTCTTTGAGCATTCTGACTAACTCTTCCCATTTGGTTTATAGGCTGAGAATTCAACTGAGTTTCCTGCTGCTCTGCTACTTTTACTTGCGCCCACATCATCTTTTCTTTTAATTTGCAATGGCGAGACTCAATGTCATCGGTGCAATACTTCGCATACCTCAAAATCTCATCAATCGTTTTAGCCTGCCAACACAACATGTGTTGCTGTATCATCTGACTAATCTCAGGTCTTAATCCATACACAAACCTATACACAAAATGACCCATATCCTTGTCTCCAATATTCTCAAAACCACTATACTGCTTAAAAACTTGTAACAATCTCTCATAATATGCATGCACAGACTCTTTTGGCTCTTGGGTGGTTCTATCTATTTTTACCCAATCAGTTTCTTTAGGGGAAATTTTACTTTTCAAAAAAGTAATCACCTTATTGTACTTTTTCATCACCTCATCAGAAGGTGCTCCAGTTTTAGGATCCCTAGGATATTCATCTTTTGGCCAATCAACTGTATTCTTACATTCTGTCCATAAATCCGCAGGGACAACAATTTCAAATAATCCATCTAAATCTTTTAGCAACACTTTTGACACTTTCACAAACCTCTCGACTTGTTTGTACCATTCCACTGGTTTTTCTCTCAACCTGGGAAACTCATTTGTAAAAGACAATATATCCTGTCTAGACCACGGAACATGCACATAACCTCCTCCTGGAACTTATCTCATGGGACATTCAAGAGCTACATTTTCTACTTCTCTTACTGGATGTAAATGTCTTTCTTTAGCAGCCATTTCTTCTTTCTTCCTCATCCATCTACCCTTCCATCTCTCCACGTCTCCCCATTTTCTCAAAACAACCATAAACTCTTTTATCTGCAATCGTCTACCAGATGTATTCATATTTTCTATATCCTTTTCAGTAAAATCCACTCTGTCTTCTGCAACACCTTTGATCTTCCCATGTCTACTCCTAATTCATCCGCAGCTTCTACTAACCTTTCATGTAGATTTCTTGCTTTCCAAGTAATACTCTTACACAGATACATCAATTCATCATCCTGAAAAGTCTTTAGCCTATCTGGACTTATGGTCCCAAGGATCATTTCTTCCAGATCTACTCTCAACTTAAATACGTCTATAGGTTGTGGCTGTGTTTTTCTCCTTTGTAACCCTTTCACCCAATCATCTAACTCTTCAGTTGGACCTATTGAAACGTCACTTCTGGGGATTTCCTCCAACTCTATTCTTTTTGGCTGTAACTGCATTACTTCCCTAGGTGTTTCATTTACTGTTAAATTAGTCGGAGGTGTTAACCTAGTAGCGGTATCAGGCTGTTCACTTTGAACACTGACAGTGTTAATTCTATTGCTAACTGATGTTACTGCAGAATTTAGTGGGATAGTCGAGGAAGGTTCATGGATAAGTCTATTTTCAAATACAGGTATTGCTGGACCCATAGTTACTGGTACAGTTATTGCATCTATTTTCATATTCATCTGATTTAATTTTTCAACTAACTCTTTGGTTTTTATTGCCAATTCTGCTTCTTCTTCCTTCACTACATCGCTTACAGTTGGAACTGGTGTCGTTTGAGGTGTCATTGGGGTTTCCATTGACGGTGCATTTGGTGTCACCATCACCGGATTTTCCTGATAAGGGGGTGGTCGTTTAACTAATATATCATCCAGTAGCTCGTCATCAGATTTATTCGGGTTGTATCCATAACCAAATGACTCTAAATGTCTCCTTTTCTCCTTGCATTTGCTTCCTGCAGTCTCTCCTACCATTAAAACTGGATACAATCCTTCGTTATCTCTCCATTTCTCCATCTCTTCATTCTGTCCTCATGCCTTTCATTATGAAATCTGCCAAACATAAATCTATTAATCCTTCCGCCTCTGTCTTTCCCTTTCATACATTTCATCTTCCCATTCTACTAATGCTTCAAGCTGTGTTGGTCTGGGTCTTGGATCTAATGCCATCATCTTGTCTCTCAAATTGCGCAATACTGCCAAATTAAAAGAACCATGCTCTGGAAAAGCTAGCACACCATCATTCTTCGTATATCCTACCCAATTTTCTAGCCAAATACATGTGTGATAACCATATTTTAACATCATATAAGACGCTGGTGTCTTTGGTGAAGGGATAGGAACTCCTTCTCCCGTTATTATGGGTTTGTCCTTTTTAAAGAATCTTTTAATTTTGCCAAACAAAGTCAATTTCTCTTGTCTTGGTTGTTCGAAATACATTTTTGCTAATTGTCAACAGTTTTACTCAATCCAAATCTTCGTCAACACAATCCGCTATAATTCACCAATCAAATTCCTTTGCTTCCCTAGGCACCTGACCAATGTCAGCGCGACACACACTAACTCTTCCAATCGGAGCTTTCTACGTCTCTGCTATCGTGTCCAATACCAGCGCAGCTCGCACCAACCGACCAATCTGAGCTTACCTTGCCTCCGCAGTCGGACCAATGCCAGCGCAGCTTTTTGTGACGTCAGCCTTTCCTCCTACTGCTGAACCTCCCTTTACAAAAATTATCGGCACTTTTCTAAGTCCTTTTTCTTAACAATAACTTATTAGTCACAACATAAAACAATACCACATTGTCTGTTTACTAAATAAAGAGTTTTTTCACTTTCAAGAATGTTCCTTTTAATACGGGCAAGTATAGCAATTCCGCTATCCTTCCTTTCATCCAAGCTAGGGGAGGGCCTCTTACTTCTTTAGGGATAAGGCCAAAATTTCACAAGAGGACCTTTTGTTGGAAAGGGGGTCTCGCTACTCTTCTGGGGATAAGGCCAAAGTTTCACAGGTGGACCCTTCGCTATCTCACTCTTTCTCTACATACACGCTAAATAGTCCCTAAAATAACACATAAGTGTTACTGCCAATTAAACAAGAAAATGCACCTATTCCCGTGTGATTTCACTTCTCACACTTTTCTTCTGCCTTATTTCAGGCTAACTTTTACTGCCGGCTTCCCAGATACCCTTCTGTACCTGTGTTCCAAAGACTACATAGAAATGCAACACTAACTCACTTTATATAGAATGTTAAACATATAATCAATATTCAATAAATCACCAAACTCATCAATAATAACCATCATTCTGCTACCAGAAAAACTGATCCAGCGCAACCCGTAATTCATGAACCAGGGACATAGGAAATCTCTTCACACATAAATTGCTTACCAAACAACGGGGCCCATCACACATTATCCATAAATGATCCCTGAAGACGGGCGCTGGATTTAGGGGGTTTAATTTGTCGGTTTTATTATGTACAATACCACACTTCAAACTAATAACATCTCTATATATATATCCTAACTATTCTTAATCTCAACTGTCTTCTTCCTCTGGTCGATGGACCATTAGTTGAAGAGTTGATGGTGACTATGGTTAACTAAACAGTTTAATACTTTAACTAAATAACCACAGAGTTGTTTATTCGCTTAATAATTTTATCTTACTGAAATTAAATGCTCATAATTCAGATTTTCAGTGCACCCACAAGATCACATATAAGAGAACAAATTATCAAGCAATGTAATCAAAATGAATCATTTGTATCGTCATCAAAGCGTGCATAGGAATAGGGGAAGAGAAGGTACAGCATAAATACTTGCAGAAATATATTGCAAAATTTAAAGCATTTAAGGAGGGTGATACCCACCAAAGAATAAGGAAACCACTTCCTTGGCCGAGGTTGTGGCAAGGGGTCCCCAGAGATGGGCTCAAAGGACAAAGTTAACAGGACAGATGCAGCTAAGTTTTGCCATAAACTGGCAAACGAATATAATCTCCCAATCCTATCTACCTTGATCTAATTCTCCTCGGACGCAGTCTCCTCCCAAGCACTCCCGCAATGTTCTCGTACCTAAGGTGCTTCTCTGGCTCAGTGCTGGTCTGCTCTCTCTGTCTTGGTGCGCTTCCCTCTCGATGTCTAGATGTTCTCTCTCTCTATCTCTCGATGCTCTTTCTGCTCTCTCATGTTCTTCTGATCCACCACACCCCTGATTGGGATATCAATTATACCCTAATGCCTAGCTCACTATCTTACAATGTTGTCGTATCAGTAGAAACTCGGCCTGTGATTGGTTGTCACAAATCATGTTAGGGTCGCCTCATCCAGTTCTCCTCGCAAATCCATCCCATACCGGTTTTAACAAAGGAAGTATTAAGGATAAATACATTCGTATAGTACTAATATCAATAGTTATACATTTTGCAACATTCTCGTATTATGACATCCGCTTCACATTCAAATTGCACGTAGCGATGGCAGTTCCCACAGTCACTGTCGCGTCTTGGCACATAAACAATAGGACACAGGTCAACATGGCCTTCACACGGATTACATCAGCTGGTGCACTCTGCAGTTCGAAAGCAGGCAAAACATTTCGGCACATGCGTCCTCCGTGCAGACCAAGACAACCACATGCTGGTTCAGACAAGAGGCCATTTTCATGCAGGCCCAATCTCGTACTAAAGTAAATAAACACAAAAGAATATGAATTCATGAAATAAAACCCATTATGGTTACCTCCCACCATACTAATACTCTGTATTAATTAATTCCTAGCGAAAGCTATTAATTTAAAGCAACCTTTTCGTTATTTGTGCACAACATGCAAAATGCTTATGTACAACATAGCATAAACATGCATTAGTACGATTTTTCATAGCGCAAACAGTTAATACGTGCTCATGCCATCATGGTTTAATATATTATGGAAAATGCGTTTTGCCCCATGTGTGAATGTGTGCATTCAGGGTTGGTTAGTCCATGCAGTCAATACATTATTATGGAGTTACTTAATTTCATGAGGATGTATTTTTTACAAACCTCACTCCATCACAAGCTATGTGCAGTGTCAGCTGTGCGTGTGCGCGTGTGCGCGCGCGTGTGTGTGTGTGTGTGTGTGTGTGTGTGAGTTTTGTACAGACTACCAGACAGGAAGGTGCCCGCACGATAATCCAACAGGAGTTATTACACAAGTGTATTTTTGCTCTTGGCGCATCTCCCAGGACCCGGATTATTGCAGGTAAAGTACCAAGCTCCTACACACCGTGCCCCGAATGAAGTAAAAAAAAGCCTGTCGCTTTTTCAGTAACCAGTCGCCAAGGAGGAAAAGAGGTGAATAATGTGGAAGGATAAACTTACCAGGTGCTGCGAAGGGGGGGGGGGCCTCTATCATGTTGCAGACGGGGATTTGACTGGACATGAAGCGCGCTCTAATAGGATAATGTGGTTGTGATGTGAGCGAGTACAGTCTGCTCCTCGTCCCGACCTGCCGTAGTTTACGAATGGTGCTGGCTGCTAATTCCATCTCCGCTTGCAGCCGCTTTAGGCAACCGCCACCTGCAGATAATTACCCGGCCGCCTGCTGAGGCAATCAGCAGTGCTGCTCTCGAAGAATAACACGGGGGTCCATAGCAGGGCCACGCGACCAATCCAGCACGCTCTCCTCCCTGCTACCGGGGAGCAAGAAAGGCAGGGATAGCCTTGAATTGCACAGCCAACGAAACTCCGGGCAACTTTTTCATTCTATGTCCGGACCGGAGGCGAGGATTATGCTCGTTTAAAGCTTGCTCACGACCAAGTGAGCCATGTCAATAACCGGCTTGAAATAAAACCGTTTAAAGGTAGTCTGAAGACCAGTCTGCTGCATTCAGAATGTTTTCCAGACGAGCTCCTAGGGTAAACGCTTTAGAGGCCATTGCCCCTCTGGTAGAATTAGCGCTGAAGGTCAATTCCAGCTTCCTGCATCACCCACCTTACCCAACGGGCAGGAGTGGGGGAAGACACCGCCTTATGGGGCTTCTTGAGCGCAATAAGTAATTGTCGCTCTCCTGGAGGACGGAACTCCTCCGACATCTCCTCATATGCTTTGAGGCAAGAGACAACGCACAGTTTCGGAGAATCCGGAAAAGCAGGATAAGAGATGGTCTTCGTCCCACATTTAGTGCGTCTACGAATAGTGAAGGTAACCCCCGTAGGGGAGAATATTCTGCCTGAAACGTCCAGGGCCCTGACATCGGAAACCTGTCTGCAAGATATAAGGCAAAGAAGCATGGCCAATTTCGCCGAAAGCTCTTTCCTAGAGAGGAATCTGTTCGGCTGCCAGGACAAAAACAAGTTCAAAATCTGATTAACATCCCAGAGCCCAGAATAATGAGGCTCGGGAGGTAGGGAGAGGCGGATGCCTCGAAGAAGACTGCAGACCCAGGGATGTTCACCCACAGGAGATCCATCCACCATGGTATGACCCACTGAAATGGCCGAACGGAAGGTATTGATGGTTCTAGAAGCCAGGCCCTCCTCCGCCAGGGCAGCCAAAAAATTCAGAATGGAGGTCGCATCCGCTGCCACGGGATTGAGACTCCTTCGCACACACCAACGATACCACCTTCTCCAGGTGGAGCGGTACAGCTTGACGATACCATCGGCCCAGGCCTTGGACATGAATTTCTCAGCCGCTCCCGAAAGGCCTTGGACCGCCCATCGTCCCCTGTAATCCGCCACGCCATCAGGGCTAGGGAGCCTTGCGCGATTAATGGGTGAGGATCCTTGTCCGGACTGAGAAGGAGAGTTGGAAAGCGGGGGAGAGGGATTGGAGAATCCCAAGAAAGTTCCAGAAGAACCGGAAACCAAACTTGAGACCTCCAGATGGGCGATATAAGCACCACGTCCGCTCTCTGGCGTCGAACTTGGGCCGAGACCCTCGTTAGCATGGCGAACGGGGGAAAGGCATAACCTGTTTCGCCCCGCCAGTCCTGAAGGAACGCGTCCGTCCGCGCTGCCAGGGGATCCGGCCTCCAGCTGAAGAACCGGGGAAGCTGGCAGTCTAGTCGGGAAGCAAAGAGATCCACTGAAAACGGGCCCAAATGCTCTGCAGGTCCGCAAAGACCCCCGGGTGTAGTTTCCAGAGACTCACGTCGTGGAAATGGCGTGAGTGGAAATCTGCCACCTGGTTGTCCTGACCCGGGAGATACTCCGCCGTAACGGAAATGTGATGATCCAGGCAGTGCTGCCATAAATTCGCTGCCAGGTCCGAGAGTGCTCTCGATCGCGTGCCCCCTAGATGGTTGATGTATCGGACCGCCGATATGTCGTCCATCTTGAGGAAGACGCAGGACCGGATCGAGTCCTTGGTCCAGCATTGGATCGCAAATGATCCCGCCAAGAGCTCCAGACAATTGATGTGTAACCGTTGCTCTTGTGGAGACCACACACCTCCCGTAGCGAAGTCGCCACACCTCGCACCCCAGCCGGATCTGCTGGCGTCTGACTTGATAACGATATCTGGCGCGGAACTGAAAATTGCACGCCCATTCCATGCTTCCATATTGGTGAGCCACCACTAGAGCTCCTCTCTGGTGTCCGCCGAGAGGCTCACTTTCTGTGAGTACGAGAGGCCTCTGCGTAAGCGTGTGGCCTTGAGGCGCTGGAGGGCTCTGTAATGGAGCGGACCCAGAAAAATAGCCTGGATCGAGGCCGAGAGGAGACCCACTATACGGGCTAGTTTCCGGAGGGAAAGTTGGGTCTGTGCGAGAGCTCTCCTGATCTCGTGACGGATCTTCACAATCTTGCGAGACAGAAGGCTGAGAGTAGACTCCACGGAGTCGATCAAGAAACCGAGAAAAACAACCTTCTGGGCTGGAACGAGAGTGGATTTCGCCTCGTTGATCACGAAGCCCAGGCTCTGAAGGAGATCGACTGCTGTCTGAAGCTGGTGAGCAAGGGTGTTGGGGCACTGAGCCATCAGTAAGATGTCGTCAAGGTACACAATAAGTCTCATACCGGATGCTCTCAGACGTTCTATCACCGGTCGGAGAACCTTGGTGAAGCACCAAGGGGCGGAGGAAAGGCCGAAGGGGAGAGTGGTGAACTCGTACACCTTGCCCCGCCAGGAGAACTGCAAGAACCTCCGGTGCGGACGGAAAATGGGGATCATGAGGTAGGCGTCCTTGAGGTCGAGGCGCGCCATCCAGTCGTTGGGCCTGAGGAGATCGCGAAGGCGACGGATTCCCTCAATCTTGAAGTGACGGTAAACCAGCCACTCGTTGAACTCGCGTAAGTTGATGACGGGCCTCTGGCCCCCGTCCGTCTTGTCCACCAGGAAGAGGTTGCTGATGAAACCTCTGGGGTGGGGCAGAGTCCCCACGATCGCCCCTTTTTCCAGAAGAGATTGGACCTCGAGATCGACCAAAGCGGCGTCTGCTGACGAAAAAGAGAGGGGGCGTGGGGGAACCGGTTGCGAAAGCTCCCTGTGAAACTCTATGTGGAACCCTTGTACAGTTTGTAGAACCCAGGCGTCCCCTGTGATGGAAGTCCAGGCCTGGAAAAAATGCGCCAGACGGCCCCCCACTTTTAGAAGGGAGAACACTCACCGGAAGAGTTGGAGGCGCCCCCGCCTCTGCCACCTCTGTTCTTGCCCCGACGTCCTCTTGTTGGATAAAAGTTGCCGAATCTGGCTTGGTCCTGATATTGCCCATGATAGGAGCCTTGTCCCCTGTGTTGGTTAGGACGGCCGGACGAGCGGCCCCTCGGAAAACCCGAGGGTGAAACACCTTCTTGATGGAAGATTGCGCCTTGTCTAAGGACGTAAAGGTGTTCACAAACCTCCCTAGTTCTTTTATGAAGGGCTCCCCGAAGAGGCCGCCCTGTGCTATTGGGCCAGCTTCTGAATCTGCCACGTCCCCCAGTTTGGGATCTATTTTAATCAACAAGGACCTGCACCGCTCCGTGGAAATAGCGCAGTTGGCATTACCTAGGAATACCACTACGCGTTGGGCCCAGGACGAGAGGTGCTCGGGGGAGATCAGGGACCCTGACAATTTAGCGTCCTCCGCCATGTCGAGGATTTTAGTTATTGGACCTAGGGCATCTAGGAGCTTGTCTTGGCAAGCCCGCAAAGACCTGTCAATACCCTTCCTGGGGTCCTTGACTAACTTTTGAAGGAACGTCGCCATGCGGGGATCAATGTCTGGGGTGGCAGCTACTTTCCCCTCCAGAGAGGGCCGGGGGCACTCCGCCCTAAGACAGTTGCGAGCTGTGGCGTCTAACGGCCGGCGGATCCTGCTGGCGACATATTGGACGACCTTGTCTGAAGGCGCCCAGTCAGAGGACCTAGGATGGAGGATGTCATCTGGGTTTAACATGTCAGCACATATGTTCTGAGTGTCGGAGCTAGGTACCGGTCGGGAAGGATGCCAGGGACGGCCCGGCGGCGTCCTCAGTGTCTCCTTCATTACCATCCCCTGGGGCAGTGGGTGTCACTGGTGGGAGGTTACTCTCCAGGAAAGCCTGCTTGAGGCGGTCAAAAGCGTCCAAGTCCACCCCCGTGTCTCTGGGGCGTTTGGCAGGTGGAGGCTGGGAATCAGCGGGGGTTCCGCTGGGGGGAGGCGAGGTGGTCGGGAAGGCCTGAGAGGCCTTGGCTAGCTTGTCGCAAGCCTGTTCAATTCGGCGGGACAGGCGGTCCTCCAGGGGCACCATGGCCTGCTCTACCGCCTTATGAATGGACGCATCTACCGCGCCGTAAAAGTCTTCATCCCACTGAAGAGCAGTAAGTGGGTCCTCCTCCCACTGATCATCCTGAAAGGCATCATCCTGGTAGGACTCCATTTGGACCAGGAGAAGGTGGCGCCACACAGGTAAGTGGGTGAATATGGCAGAGGGGTTACCCCAGGGGGGCTGGGGGTCAGCCTAAACTTTATGCGGGCAGTGCTCGCGTTAAAATGGGCAAACCCTGGGACTCAACAGCCCTGGTGCAATTTGTGAAAAGGGCAGCCTGCCGGTAAAGGTCCCAGCAGGATAGTACACCTGCGGTGCAAACTCTGCGCTAGAGCGTTCAAGTGCCTATAATTACGTACCCCCAGGGCGGGAAACCGCCGATAACGCTGCCTAATGGCAGGTACAGACCCACAGCAACGCGGGCGTTCAAAAGGGGGGCGTGCGCGATATAAAAAACTGCCTAACGGCAGGAATTACAGACCACCCAGGGTGTAACGGCAGGCAGGGCTCTCCCACGGCGTTGCGGCTTGACAGGAAAATGCGCGGAATGTCCGGCATGCACGCCGTGGGAAGGACTCACACGGGCGCCCTCTAGCCGTGGGAGGAGAGCACCGCGAGCCCGCACCATGTAAACACGGCCGCTAGGGAGCTCGAACGCTCCCACGGCCGGGCGCGAGTCAGCAGAGTAGCGGTTGACTCGCGTGTGAAGGAACCTAAAAGATAAGTCAAAAGCACAACGCAACAAAGGCAAATCGGTGACAATAAGCAGGTCGGAGACGGGCGCGCGTCGGCAATCAACTCTCGGCACGCGCGGCCGTTACCGAGTGCGCTGTGAGATGCCAATAAAATACGGGTCAAAATGCCACACAGCGGGCACAGAAACGCAGGAGAATGCGCTAATGAACAAAACAACGGCCCGAAGGCCGAGAACAATGAAAGCCAATACAATCAGCAATAACAAGAAGTGAAGGAAAAATCGAACTTATCTGACTGCAAGCAGCGAAGAAAGAGGGGGAATGGACAGTGACGGAGGACTACCAGCACCTTGGAGCCCTGTGATTGGTGCAGATGGAAGGGGACTCTCTATCCAAGGACACATTTTATTTGTAGTTATTCCCGATGTTTCATGAGAATAGTAGTTTGGTTTACTTAAATTCAAATGGCTGCTATTCAATAAAGTGGAGAAAGAATGGCATAATCCTCGCCTCTGGTCCTGACATAGAATTTGGGGGCCAACCTTGAACATTGTTAGGAGCCTGCCTCACTCCTAAGTGAGACGATTCCTACATGTGTAGGTGATACCGGTAATAAAATATTCCAAGTATTGTTTCCTTGACGTAGACCACTCTATCAAAGAGCACAACATCAAGGGAACCACCACAGCGTGGTGCCAGCTGTCTCCTCTTGAAAAATAAAACCCTTCCTACTGAAACTGACTTCATAACGGCAGTGCAAGCCCAGACCCTCACCCCCTGGATGGAGTTAACACTGCTCAAAAGCCTCCCTGACACAACACTGACTTGTCTGAAAACCAGCCTATATGCTGTGGCTCGTCTCATCAAGGGTATTAAGAAGTAGAATCACATCACCCCTACACAGAAGGAACTGCAATGCCCCCTCTTCCAGCCAGCATTATCTTCTTTAATGGCAGGTGCCTAATCTACAAGGTGATCAAAAACTAGAGAGCACTGAGAAACTGGTGATGAAGAAAAGCAAGAAGGAAAAGACCAGAAATCACCAGCTACACCCATTGATAGCAGAACTGTTCTCACGCTCCTCCCTTCAACGAACACTACCACCTGCAATCTGCACTGTTCACGCTTATTGCAAACCTACTGCACTTAGTTGCTTTCATGGAACATGTCTTGAGTGATGACATATATGACGTCATAAACCGTTATGGGTGGGGGCACAAGTTATAGTTAGCTCACTAAACTATAACTTACAAATATCTGTATTTTTTTTTTGTTTAAAACGTTGCAAATTGACAGATAATTTTACCTATGTGTTTTTTTTCTCAGTGAATATCTAGGATGTTTTATAAGTGAGTTAAAGTATTTATTTCCTTAATTTTAACATCACTTCAATCTTTGTTTTTTTCAGTGAATTTCAAGGGCTTTTAAAGTAAAAAATATTATGTTTTGAGTTAAAGTTTTTATTTTATATTTTACAATTAAAATAAAATAGTATTCGAATGTAATATGTTTTGGTGTGTGTGTGTGTGTGTGTGTGTGTGTGTGTGTGTGTGTGTGTGTATGTGTATATATATATGTGTATATATATATGTGTATATGTGTGTGTGTATATATATATATATATATATATATATATATATATATATATATATATATAAAATTTATTTCTCTTTCCATGCTACTTCAGTACTCTCGCCGGATCGGCAGAGTTATTGGCAAACCCCCATGGGAACTCTGAGGGATTGTCCTTCCTGTTCCGGGTCTCATGGTAGTACTGTGGGACAGCCTCAGAACATAAAACATTGTGCTTACTATAAAACATTGATTGTTGCATAACTTTATGGCCCAAGGTTTTCTAGATGGGCCAGACTATGTGTACCCCTTGAGTGTTTTTATATATAAATCCCTTGATTTTTGTTTTGAGGTCTCACAAAAGTGCCACTGTACTTATGGAGTAAAGCGAGACCTGTGTCACACACATGAAAAAAAATCTGATTGGCTGAAATCACTGTCTTTCTTTACTTAGAGCATGGGTACTCACAAACATTTAATCAAGGGCCACGAAGTTTGGTCTGTGATGTGACGAGGGCCGCATCGATACCAGGAGAGTGGCGATTTGGGAAAGGGGGGGTGACCGAAGGTGGGTTTAGGGGAAGCAAAGCATATACATCTAGTGGCTGAATTGCACCATGTGAAACCAGAAAGCCTTAGATTAATCCCAGCTTCCCCACTTTACCAAATTCTGTGGCATGAAATGCACATTTTACATTTTGAAGAGACGTTATCATATTTTTACACTTTTGCTGCAAGATAGCTTTGAAAATGAAGGTGTTTCTAAAGTTAAGTGGAGCAGGGCAACCTAGTAACATACTTTTTTAAAACTTCAATTAACCTTTCACTAAACAGACCCCCCAGGATATTGCGGCATGGATTAGAAAATTTAGCGGCACAAAAATGGAAATTTAGCGGCACAAATATGGAAACTTAGCAGCAATTTTGCGGCACTTTGTTACTCATAATCATTCATTTTCAGCCTGAAATCAATGGAAACTGTTTTAGCAGAGTATTCCACTTTGAATTAGGCATGTTTAAAGTGTCTGTAGCTCTACAGAAGCACAGCTCCAGTCCTAAACTCATAGGAGGGAGCTGTATTTCCCCCTGGGATGTTCTAGCGCCCATGTATGCACCCCTGCCGGGGCACCGCTGCCTCCTGGATCCGTGAGGCAGGACACCTCTTCCTCCTGGTCAGGGGCCCGTCACTTATTATTTTACAAACTAAGCACCAGTACACCATATCCGCACTGAACCTGCAGTGGCTTATGATGGAATTCACCTGAGGGATGACTGTCTCGTTATTCCTATGGCCCTAACCAACAAGTCCTCCAAACAGCTCATGCAGGGAGTGGTGAACACCAAAACAATATTGACAAACAGTGCTTGTTTTCCACTAGTGGACGGCATGATCAAAGCCATGGTGAGAGAATGTGTGGTTTGCCAAGTTGCTGGGCCGCCAGACCCACTTGCCCTTCTCCTCAGAGAAGATATATCATACCATCCGTGGTCCAGCAGAGTGCAAGTTTTGTCTGATGAGAGATATTTCCTAGTTATTGTTGATGACCACTCCAAATAACCCGAAGTGGAAACGGTATCAACCATGTCAAGAGAAGAAGTCACCCCCAGACTGGAAAAGACACGTGCAGCTCAGATTCTTGAAAGCACTACAACACTGGGCCCCCGTTCCAGAGTCAAGAGGTCGCAAATTACCTCAGATCAATGGAAATATGACATATCGGGATCACTTCTCGATGGCCCCTAGCCCATGGCAAAGTAAAATATTTGTGCATACTGTCCTTCACCTTGCGTATACCACTGGACCCATATCTGAATGGGCACTGTATTCTTTCATGAGGTAGTACCGAAACGCTCCCCACTAGAACACTGGACACCTCAGCAACAGAAGTGCGGTGGATGAAATCAAACCACGTCACCTGATCGAGGCTTCTCTGTCAGACTGTTGCAGCAACAATGTCCACACGATCACCAGTTGTTGTGCTTATGCCTCTGATGCTAACCTAGGCGCTCCAATTCTAGTGAAAGACGTGCACACTGGGAGCAAGTTCACACTCCTTTGAACCGCTGGACGGTATGAGGCATCAAAGGAACTCTAGAGACAGCAAGCAAAGCTAAAGACGTTTTTAATTGACAAACTACCAAGCTGAGTTCGGCTGTGATAACCGCCCTCGAAACTAGCCTCTCCTGCGAAATCCTATATAAACAGGAGTAAGCCTCTTTGCCCTTCTAATTCTGTCCCTGCCAAGAGGCCCTGTTATTTAACTTTGAGAATCTCTAAATGGCATGTGCGGGTATAATCCCATTCCAAGAGTCCACTTCCAGTCAGATGGGAATCTACAACCCGAGGTCTTATTTGCTGCTCACTGAGACAGTGGAACTTTGTGTGCTGAAACCAGACATGCCCTCAGCGTTCTTGGTGTTTCATCTTTTCCACTATGTTTAAACTAGTGCATTTCTCTGTCATCACTTTTTGGAGTAGTCCCAGGGCAATTAAGTGTTACTAGGCTCAGTTTGTGTGCATCATAGCTGTTTACCACTGGTGTCTGAGGGATTAACTGTACTATCGGTCAAGACTGAGCACCAAGTACACCTCGCCAACTTCCTGTTGCTGCACCGCCACCGGTAAGAGGTGTCTCGTTCTACAAAGTGAGCGCTTCAACGAGATGGCCACAAGAGGTCCTCCGTTTCCCAAAAGTTGGGAATTGAGAGGTGAAAATATCTGTTTTCACAGCCCTTCGTCAATTTTTTTTTTTTATTATTACATTTTCGAAATTTCGCAGGCAGTTTTGTAAAAATCGCGGCATTTTTACAAAACTGCCGATTTAACGATTTTTTTTTTTTTTTTTTTTGGCTAATCGCGAAATCCTGGAGGGTCTGACTAAAGGCTTGCCTGTATATTTAACATCTGTTAAATATAAGTGCTGTTTTCAGTGAACAGCAGCCCAGTGCTGCTGTTGATCAGGGGGCCGCATGTAAAGGTCAGGAGGGCTGCATGCGCCCCTGGGCCGTACTTTGAGTATCACTGACTTAGAGGAATATCCCACCCTTTGAAAATAATTTAGGAGAAGCACTTAGCTGTGCTCAGGTGCTGAGCACCTCCCTCCCTGATGTTTTTTGAATTTTATTTAATTAGGTTGGTGTTTAAAAAAAAAAAAAAAAGATGGCATCTGGTGAAGAGAAGCCAGCGGAAATCGAGGAGGAGGTGCAGGCTTCCTGACAATGAGTCAGTGGGATGAGGACTTTTCTCTATCCCACCAGGAGAAAAAAAGGTCAATGCTAGAATTGTGACCTGTAACTTGTGCAATCAACAGTTAAGAAGGGGAATAGAAGAGAAATATTCTTAGGGAACATCTGGTATGATAAAGCCCATGCTATGAATTCATCCACATCATTTTGCCCAAGCTGAGCCTCAACACCAGTCCCAGTTGGATCAAAAGGAGGCATCCACATCTGACTGAGGACTTTCTCTGGGACCTGGAGAGAACTCACCACCTCATGCCCTCCAACACAACACTGACTTTATCCCAGAGTACCAATTTATGCAACACATTGCAACTGATGCTCAGAGATGGTGGTGGCAGGAGAAACAAGCATTTGCAATGCTATAGGTCTCACATTTGCGAGAGTTTAAGCTATTTGCAATGTAAATGACAATGCCTTTTATTTATGTTTTTAAAACCAACACATAAATAAAAGGCATTGTCATTTACAATGCCAATAGCTCAAACTCTCGCAAATGCGAGACCTATTGCATTTCAAATGCTTGTTTATTAATCTGTCCCTAGTGAACTATTTAACCCTTTCCCTCCCCAGGGACAGAGTGGTCAATTCCACATTCTGCCTCCCATGGGGTGGTGGTTGGCGGGGTGGGTTGGCAGAAAGTCCATTAAAAAAAAAAAAAAATTATATATACATGTCCTGACCCATGGCCTCTAGTAGGCGTTTGACCCCCTTGACATGGAAATTGGAGTAAACTTCCTATTCTGCTACCCCACATCAGTGGAGCGGAGACTGTTTGGGTCATGGCGGGGGAGAAATGGGCTATATTTGGGGCAGCACTACTGGTCGCTAGCGGGTGTTCCCTGTTCAGAGATCACCGTCCTGTGTCACTCTCCAACGAGGGATCCACTGGAGAGAGGTAGACAAAAATGTGCATTTAGTTTTGCTTTCATAACTGCTGAATGTGTACAGTTCATTGACCGGTATTTACATTTTGTAGTGTTGCAAACTAAAGTGACAGCCGTAACTTCACACTCCCTGTACTCCAGCAAGATTGTCACATAATTTACTTTACTTTCCCTTCTCTGACTACAAAGCTAGAGGAGTTTGTAAACCCTAACCCCTTGTTAAAAAAATAAACATTTGTGGGGGCGTGGCCGAGCTGAGCTGCAAGATGGCTGCTCGCTAGCGTGGCTCTGCCGGCCGAGCACATAATCCTTCAACTATCCGGTGCTCACCTACGTATCCACAGCTGAAAATAACGGGAGAGACGTCTGACTGTGAGAGGAACAAACAGCGTAAACTTCAGCGGCGGCAAGCCGCGATCTGCACACAAAAACGGCTGAAAACCTGCCGCGCTGGTCCTTGACTGCAGCATTGAAAATGGCGCCAGCCGAGTAATGGCGGCACAGAGAGGCGAACTGCAACCCGTGCAAAGACCGCATCCGGAGCTACCTGCATCGGGAGGCCGGAGGACACACTGTGGCGCAGTGCGGGGATCTGTAGCCCTACACGGTGCGGCCAATCAAGCGTCGCACGGCCGGGTGAGTGAGCAGCAGCGGCAGAACCCAACCGCGCAGCCCGGAGATCGCTGAGGGACTTGTGGCGGCCCGAGGCGCTGGGGCCGAAAAAAGCCTGGGCCGCGCGTGAGCCTGCTCTCTCTCTCTCTCCCCCCCCCCCCTGCCAAGCGCAAGCTCAACGCAACCGGAGCGCGATAGATACCTCTGGGCGCAGGACTACGAGCCTCAGGAGGCCTCAGGTGACCACTAGGGCGGCCCCCAGCAGTTCCCCTTAAATTGAAAAATAAACTGCGAGCGCGGCTGATGTCACGGGCCGCACAGTGAGAAATACGCTACGGTGGGAACTGTAAATACAGGTGGAGGCGGAACACACACGCGAGAGTGAGACGCTGCGACCCGCTGCAGAGGCCACGCACAGCCCACACCGCCAGGCCGCGAACGGTGAAAGGGGGCCCCCGCTCAACCAGAGGCGGCGGCGCTGCTTAGGCCGGGTCATCTCTACCACAAGACGGGGTGACACCCTGGCATCACGCTGACGGTTGGGGCCCCTCAGGCTACATGATCTGACTTTAGAAAGAGGTGGTAGAAGCGGAGATCCCCCGCTAGAGCAGCACAAACAACGCGGGAAAGACACTCAGACAATCTGCCCCCCAGCCTAGACAGTCTGCGCTGCGCACCAGAATAGACACACGGGTCGGGAGGTGCGGGGCCGCCGCCTCCTTGGGTGGGAGTCTTCTGAAGAGAAACTGCAGCACTTAGGAGCCTGGAAGAGCCTACAAAAGGGGAGATACTGCGACGGCTAGTCCTGGTGCACGAATTGGGTGCCTGCCATTGCAACGCTATGCAATAACCCAGACCAGAACGGCGACACAGCCACCGGGCCCGATCGTGCCAGGACAACAGCACGGGCGCCTACGCCCCGAGGAGGGGGAAGATCCTGCTGGACGGCGCTGAGCAAGGGCGAACTGGCGTAGCGGGGCCCTGGGGTCGTACCCACCATAGACATACCGGAGGAGAGCCACCATGGGTAAATCCGACAACAAACAAGCCAAAATAAATTTTGAGAAACGCAATTCCAGATTGACAGAAATAGACTCCACCCCAAATACGGTGGTGCCAGAAACACAGATGGGTCCGGAACAGGACGAAGACATTAAAAGTATGTTCCGGGAGGTAAATATCAGCCTAAGAGCGATAGATGCCAAATTGGACTCCCTGGCGTTGCGCTTAGATCACGTCACACAAAAAGTGGCTAAACAGGAAGCGAGAATTGACACCCTGGAAACTAGAGTCTCTGACTCGGATGACCGGCAAGTTGAGACGCACGAGCACCTACTGAGAATGGACAAAGTGCTAGAGGTCATCAAGGCACGCAACGAAGACCTAGAGGCTAGATCACGAAGGAATAATATCCGAATAACGGGCATTCCCGAGTCAACCAACATAGCTAACATGGAACAATTTGTGGAGGGACTCCTGAAAGATCTGTTTGGTCCTGACTTGTCGCCGATGTTTCTGGTGGAGAGAGCGCAAAGAACGCTGGGCCCCTAGACCCTCCCCTGGTGCACAGCCCAGAACAATCCTTGCCCGACTACTCAACTACAGGGACAGAGACGCCATACTTAGACTGGCACGAGAGAAAGGTGACACGAGACATCAAGGAAATACCGTCTCATTTTATCCAGATTTCACCCAAGCAGTACAAGCAGCGCGGCGTGAATTTCTCCCGGCGAAGAAACTGTTCCAAAAAGCTGGCACACGATATGCAATGTTATACCCTGCGAAACTGAGGGTGCACACCGGGGGAAAACCTATGATCTTTACCGAAGCCAGTGCGGCACTAAAGTTCGCAAAGCTAACGGCAATACAGCAACACGGGAGAGATGCTACAGCCGCGAGAACATCCAGCAGTCAACTAAGTGACAATGACTCAGCACTGGCAGACACGCGGACTGTCACTCACTGGGAGAGCGCTCTCAGTACTGAACACCGACTGAGGAACCAGGTTGGATTAACTTTAAAATGTTGGCTTGAGTAGGCTTACTGCTCGGCCACCCTGTCACTACAAGGATGGGGCAGAATGCCGGCAACTCCACGTCCCCACGGGATGATTCCCACATACCGAATATCACCTGGATCAACACTCGCAGAGGGGGGGAGGGGGGAGGCTCAGGGGAATGCACAACCTGATTGGGGGGGGTTGGTGTGGGTGGGTGGGTGTTTAGGGGAAGTTCAAGTTATTTGATGGCAAGTTCAGCACACCATAGATCTGTCAGACAGCTCTCCCAAGCCGGTGACTACTACATCACATATGTTACATCGCAGGTACGTACTACAAGGCTCACTACGCGCAGACATCAGGGCCTTGCGGCTGCGTACCTGGGATCCGGGGACACTTCTGGCGTTTAAGCGCCCCGTCTCCTGATGTCTAAGCTAACATGTACCACTTGGAATGTTCGTGGTCTCAATGACCATCGTAAAGTAAGACTGGTACAGACATATCTAACTAGACATGCATCGGATATATGTCTCCTACAGGAGACGCATTTGAAGGACGATGCCCGTAGAAGATTAGCCAATAACAGATGGGGTGAAATCCACACATCCAGCTTTTCAAACTATTCTCGTGGGGTGGCCATACTGATCAGGAAAGGCACACCGTGGCAGACACACAAAACATTATGTGATCCAGAGGGTAGATATATAATCTTAAAGGGATCGCTATACAATCGGCAGGTTACAATAGCAAATGTGTACGGACCCAACACAGACGACCCCCTCTTCTTCCAACAAATCTGGCACAAGATTCAGTCACTGGGCAATGCGGCTCTATTATGGGGAGGAGACTTCAATGCTGTGATGTCGCTCACCGACGACAGGGAGGGAATATCCCGTTCGCACCACCCTAGGACTATGGCGGTACTGCAGGGGATAGTACAGGATCACCATTTAGTGGACTCATGGTGTGCGTTGCAACCTGCGCAGAGGGAGGGTACGTGCATAACGCAACAGCATCAGGCATGGTCCAGATTGGACTTCTGGCTCACCACTAAAGACTGACACGCATGGGTAATAGAAGCACAACACCAAGCGCGCACCCTATCAGACCACGCTCCGGTGACGCTGACTCTGGCGGTCCCAAAACCGTATATACGGCCGTTCACGAGGCGGCTCCCGCCTAATGCACTATTAGACGCAGCTTTCAAAGAGACCCTCCGAACTCGGATCACAGAATATTTTGAGCACAATACGGGATCGGTCGATAACATGGTAGTCTTTTGGGATGCGTTCAAGGTGGTAATACGGGGGCACTGTATAGCGGGCCAATCAGGGGTGCTTCGAGATATACGGGGACGCCTGCACCGATTGGAGACAGAGTTTCAAACCTTAGAAACACAATATTATCATACGCCAGTCCCCAAGCTCCTAGCTGACATCAGAACAAAACTCACTGACTACCAAGAAGAGGCGGACAGGGAAACCAAATTCTTACACAAACACACCAAGGCGCGCTGCTACGGGGAGGGGGACAGACCGGGGCGGACACTGGCAAACATGCTCCGAAACCCTAGAGAATCCACTTTCATTACTGAGCTCACCACTTCGGATGGCTCCGTAGTGCACACTCCGCCCGACATATTAGACACTATGACAGACTTCTATAAAAAACTATATACCTCCAGATACAACCCGTCGGCTGAGGTTTTGCAGGAATACTTTGACTCGGTAGAACTATTATGGTTTGGCAGAGCTCACCGAGAATACATGGACTTTCTTTTCGCTGTTGAGGATGTGAGGCGTGCCATAGGCAGTCTGCCATCAGACAAAACACCTGGTGCGGATGGCCTCACGGACAAATTTTACAAAGAATATGCTGACCTCCTGGCGCCGCACCTTCTGGCTGGCTATAACGAAGCTGCGGAGACGGGCATTTTGCCGACCTCCATGCGTGAGGCACTCATAATAACCATATTAAAGCCTGATAAAAACCCTACAGTATGCGACTCATATAGGCCTCTTTCCCTTATCAACCTCGACGCAAAGATCTTCGCTAAGCTATTAGCGACCTGACTCCAGCCGTTGTTGCCGCTGATAGTCCAGCCGGACCAATCCGGTTTCATACCGGGGCGTTCCACTTCACACAACCTCAGAACACTGTTTGCGCTCATACACTACCTTGCCCCTCATGTGCCTGCGGTGGCAGCGTTATTAGACGCCACTAAGGCATTTGACTCCCTGGAGTGGGGGTTCTTGTTCCCGCTTCTCCAACTTCTTGGCATAGCCCGCTATTCATTAAACAGATACAACTTCTCTATACCAGACCTACAGCGCGACTACGGGTGAACGGCTTAACCTCAGACCCGAAATCTATCACAAGAGGCACACGACCAGGATGCCCGTTATCACCGCTACTCTTCGCAATAGCCACTGAGCCGCTTGCGGCCAGAATCAGGCAACATCACACAGGGGGGTATTGGGTTCACCACACGCGCACTCACTGTATCAATGTACGCAGATGCTATTACCCTATACATGGTAAACCCTAAAGATAATTTCGCGCCCATTACACGCGAGGTTGTGCGATACGGAGGTCTGTCGGGTGTAGAGGTAAATTGGGGCAAGTCTGTAATTATCCCGCTGACATCCGGGACTAAACCCTTTGAAACGGAATACCCCATAGGTTGGGCAAATGGGCCGACGCGATATCTGGGCATTTGGGTGAGTAGCGACTTACAAGAAATCTGGACGTGCTATTATGGCAAAGTAACAGACTGGATCGAGAACAGGGTGAAGCGATGGAAGAATCTCCCTTTATCATTAATGGGCCGCATAGCAATAGCCAAAATGGTCATCCTGCCTAAGCTATTATACCTATTTGTAAATGTTCCTATACCCCTAACGGAATAATTTTTTTAGGAAAATCCGCTCTTTAATGATCGAATTGATTTGGGCGGGAAAACAACCGAGGATAGCCTGGGAAACACTTACATTGCCACAGGCGCAGGGTGGGCTGGCAGCCCCAGATTTCGTCCTTTATGCCTACTGTGCGCAGGCACAGTTTCTGCACTTTTGGGTGCATCCAACCCCCTTCCAGCCTCACGTTGCGATCGAATTTGATCGAACTGCTCCCATCCCGCTAAAAACTGCCATCTACAAACCCTTTAAGCGCCCACGCAATGAGGTAGACCCCGTGGAGGCACTGCGGTGGGCCTGGGGAGGGCTATGCAGACGTGCCAATATACCCGTACTATATGCTCCCTCCATGCCCTTAGCGGATAACCCACTGATCCCACCACTAATGGACCACAGGATGCGGGAACGTGCCCAACTGCACACTATAATTACTGGCCAGGACCTATATCCCGGGGATACCTTTCTTACATTACAACAGATGTGCGGACCCACGCCTCCCTCGGCACTAGACACGCTGCTCTTTTATCAGGTAAGAGCGGCCTGCAGGCGCACCTTTGTGTCATTTCCCGAGCCGCCCCCGCTGCTGTCCATGCTTGAAAATATACTCACTGTAGAATCCGGCCGCAAACTGATCACGCGCCTCTACACTATCAAACAACGGGATCACCCAATTGTGGTTCCGCCATCCCACACAGCGTGGGAGGCGGACCTGGGCGAAAACCTCACGGAGGAACAGTGGAATTTCAGCTGCATGCAGCTTGAACAGCTGACTCCAAACTACCGGCTTCGGCTAGTACACTTTAAATACATACACCGACTGTATAGGACCCCCATGCAATTACGAAGGATGTGATTGCGCGCGGATGACCACTGTTGGAAATGTGGGGCACCACTGGCATCCTTCATACATTTATCATGGCAGTGCAGGCACATTGCGGATTACTGGACTAAAATACTAAACTATATTGTAACAATCATGGGACAACCACTGTCCAACACGCTGCTAGTGGCGCTACTAGGTGTTATACCCCACATACCACCGAAGCTGCGGAAACTCCCGGCCATTTTACTATTGCTAGCTAAGAGGCAGGTGGCGATACACTGGGGGTCAGCCCGCCTTCCCACGGCGAGGGAATGGATTCGGGAGGTGGTTTACTGCAGAACTCAGTTGACGGAATATTGGGAGCTAATGCCGGCGCGCTCCCGCCCCAGGGACATATGGGACCCATTTGTGAGCTGGTTGGGCTCAGTAGATATAACTGGGGTATAGTCTGAAGTCATCATGAGCCAGATGGACCCACGTTAGACTGCACACTAGGATTCGATTGTTTGGTTTAAAAGTAAATGAGATTGTGATGCATGTGTTCTACCTCTTATTCTCTGCACTGAGACGCACCGCTAAAAGGGAATGTAATGTATTGCTGTAACATACCATACTAAGCGTACGATGAAACTTTTCAACATTGTATGACGACAGATCGATTTGAAATGCAGATTTGTGTAAATAATGCCAGTTTGTAACTTTATGATAAATCCACATAAAAAAATTAAAACAAAAAAAAAAACAGGCATTTGCAATGCAATAGGTCTCGCATTTGTGATTGTTAGAACTCTTGATGTTGAAAATGACTGTTTTTAACTTTGTTGTTTTATTTGCAGTGGAGTGAATATATTTGCATAGCGCTGTTGCCATTTGTGTGACTTTGTGGCGTTGGAGAGCCTGGAAATGGGTTATGAGGGAGGGGAGACAAGAGTGATATGCTGCCGAAAAAAAAATAATCCTTGAACAAGCAAACACTTGTAGGTAAAGCAAGATTAAGTAAAGCATGTGATATGTAAGCAGAAACAAGAAGCTCTTCATAAGGAACCAATTTACCTGTTTAGAGTTTCAGAGATTTTTTTTTTTGTCAAGCAATCAGACCACCTTGCGTTCACAGCTTTGTACACATACACGTTATTGTGTGTTTACTAAAACCCATTCAGTATCAGCAGTAAAATACAAAAAACTACAGACTGAATGTGTTAATCAGAGTAGTTGACCCTTATATTGAAATTAGCATATCGAACTGTTAAAGCAGGGCTAAGCTGTACTTTATCCATGAATTTAATAAAACTCTGACTAACCTGCGGGTCTCTGCCCTCTAGCACGACATTACTGCATTGTTTAAATCCTAATGCCCATACGATTAAAAATCAGTATTAAATTGGTTTTACGGAGACACTGTAGGACCGCGCCAGATACAAAAGCGTGAAGATATTCTGCTCCGTAGCAACAGATGTAATAAAGTGATTTCACAGGTTTCTTTCCACCTTCATCCAAATTTTTATAACGAAATAGACAGAATCGGAGCTTTGCAAATGTACGCTTGTGATAAAAAAATGTGACAGATTAAAAGCGTAAGAGTGAATAGTAAGCATTTTTTCATTTCCCGGACGTGGTAGTGTTCGAAGAAGGAGATTCATTTTTTAAGCCTTTTTATTGAAGGTTTGAGCTGCTAGGCCAAATATTATGAGAGCCATGAGCTGGTTAGTAGCATATTACTAATCAATGAAGACAAATACCCTTTCTAAGGGATGTCTGTTTTATTGTGTTGTCAAATAAGAATGTTTAAAATGCTTTCAGAAGCTATTCGCTGTTAATGTCAGAAAATCAATTTACAAATGTGATGGATTCTAAGCTATTTATAGAAGTTAAATTCTAATCTTATTTACGCCTGCACACTGCTGTCTGAGAAGGAAAGTGTTCACTATCCAAGGCACTAAAGAAGAAAATGCGCCGCTTAACTGAAAAAACAAAGACGGTTTACCAAAATAGAAGCGTGGACATTCATTTTGCTCGTCAAAAACATGGAAACTATATTGAGAAAGGGATAGGATTCAAAGTGGAGAACTTCATTTAATCATACACTCCTCTTTACTCAAATGTGCATCTTTGTTGAAGAGCGCACAGCGAGCAAGTGATAGGTTCGAGTATTGTGCTTCACTTCTGAAAAAGTCAAACGTGAGCGCTTTTAATGCCTCCATACTCCAAAGCACTACATTGAGTCTTATCGGGATTAAACACCATTACATTGATATCTGCACTGCTGCCCTGGGTCAGTTTAACCCTCCCGGCACCCCTGCCCATCCTTACTGCCAAACAATGCTTGTTGTAGACCTTCTCCGCACAGCTCCTGCAGTGAGGTGAGGGTTAGGGGGGGAGGGGAGAGAAGTAACCAACTCTAGGGTCGTAAAGCACAGTAAATAAACATACGTCTACACAGTTGTCAATGAACACTCTTCTAGTAAGCTGTGTCTTGCAGGTCACAGGAATACGTAACAGGCTTTTCCAGGTTTCCCCCATAAAATCTCTCTCATTGCAAATAACTCAAGACCCTGGCTAAACAGATTAACGAATTTTAAAAACTGACCACTTCCCCCACAATCTCATCCACACCCCATAAGCAGTGGCATAACGAAAAAATGATTTAACGATTCACCAACACAGCAGAGAATGATGCTGACAATATTGCTGAAGAAATCTGCAGGCGGCACAGGTAACATAAACTGAGACGTCCCCCAGACTTGTGAAGGAGGAGATGGTATATGATGTCCCAGAGCCGATTGAAGTACTGTCACAGTCTTCAAGGGAGAAAGGTATTCTGGCACAGCCCCAAGAGGATAAGCAAGCGGGAGAGGTTTAGGTGCACGCAAACTTTTTGAGACTGAACGTCGTCTTTTGAGACTCTTTTGTGTGCAACGTGCAAGTGAACAGGACAAATCTAATTAAGCGGGCGCCTTGGTGAATCACATTCAGGATATGAAATAAGTAGTCTGGAAAAGAACACATAATCACCTACTGCGCAAGTAAACTGTAGTTGGACGGTGCTCTTTGATACAAAACGGAAATGCTGTATCGGAGCACCTGCCAATAAGGAGCCAGGAAAAAAAGAGCAATAGAGGAGTGAGCCAGTGGCAAGCAGCAGGCGGGATTACACTCTGTAGAGTGATTACCACAGGTCTTCCAGAAAGCGCATGCGCTGCCTAGGCTTGACCTAAAAAACGACTCAATTTGTCAAAAGACTTAGCCTGATATTTGACCTCTGTCTTTTAAGCACAGCAAATGTGACCAGATAAATACAGAATTTAAAGGCATCTTTATTTATTGTTTGGACTTTCATGACCCGCCAAAAATTGACTCCTGACCGACCCACAGTTTGAGAAACACTGTACTAGGGACTTATGGGTAAGTTAAATATGCCAATTAGCGGTGTGGTTAATTTCAGCATGTTTTATGGGTCAGATCACATGCACTTGGGCCAGATTAGCAGAGTCCCAGTGCACAGAGTATTAAAACAAAAACAAAAAAAACAGTCCACAAAAAAATGGGGATGACCAGGTAAGTTGAGGCATTTTCTAACAGTATGATTTTTATTGGCAAAAATTAACTTAACTTTGCATTACTGTAACCTGAAGAAGTACCTTAAACACGCAAGGACGATTAAACAAAAAAATAAAAGAGTAAAGACTAACAATGTTTTTTTTTTTTTACAAAGTAAAGAATTGGCCCATCTCCCCAAGCACTGAAGTGCACCTAGGTTTAGATGGTTCTGTAGATGTGATCAGGCAACATGCTGTCACTGACACTTCAAGAGCCAGTTCCTAGTGTGTTCTGGCACAGTTACCCATGCTGTCTGTAGTAGGCAGAAGCAAAATGTGGATGACAGACCAGTGGATAAAACTGCTGATCTGAAGTCTGTCAATATATTAACATAGGCACATATTTTTAATTTGTTTTTTTGATATCATGAGGGTGGTGAGAAGCTAGAGTTGGCTCTAGGCCAGACTTAAACCCAACCTACTTCCTCTTTCATTTTCTCTCACCTACACCTTCCTTTACCATGCACAAACTAGAATACGGTCCCACCCATGTCCCAAAATAGACCCACAACCAAGTTTATAATTAAGTATTGATGTGTTTGCAGGGAGACACAGGACCAAATAGCTGGGTTCATGTTCCACATCAATGGACAGAAGGAGAGGGTGTAGTTAGAATCCTAGATGGTCACTAGTTGATGCAGTGGGCCTGTACTGTAGGGCAGCATTTTTGTTTGACTGGTTCAACCATGGTACTAGAGGTACCCACTGGACTTGCGTGTTTCACCAATTGAAACCTGCATTTAGCTTGGTGGCCAACTGCTGTTTTAAACCATGTAACTTTTGAACTGTTCTGGTTGGGAAAGGTCGAATGGGATGGGATAAGAGGAAAAGCCTCTGGGGCTTTGTTCGGTCAGATAAAGGGCTCCTGTACAATATCTGTTGGATCTGGAAGGGGCAAGCCCACTGCATTTATCCTTGATTAAGCCTCGGCAACACATATACCTTTGGTGATGCAGTCCCATCATGTGGGTGATTCTGACTAACAGTGCTGAAAAGTCCTCGTGGTTCCTGGGCAACTTGCTGGCTATAGTCTATTGGAGGACTGCTCTTTTTGACTCCAGGCAGTTTAGCTTTCTGTTTTGCAGTTGCAGATGTAACCTTTGTACCAGAACCTGGGGCTTGCCCATTCCCTTGTGGAGGACATCAGCAACAGCTAAACCATTTCTATGCTCATAATCATAGTCACTTTCACAAAGTCCAGTTGAGTGCAGAAGGGTTAAAAGGGAACAGCATTTATCCCAAGTGATGAAGAACTGCAGGCTGGTTAAGACCAGTTGAGACGTTTTGTAGTTTGGTCCTGGGCAACTTTAGCAATGTTTCTCTGGTTATTAGGCTACACCCAGAACATATGAAAGCTGCGAGGATGGGATTCCGATAATATTTTCAAGCTGCCCTGGAATAAATGAAATTCAAGATGTCAAATCCACGAATGATGAACTCTGCTTGCAGGGAAACTATGGTTTTGTGCTGACTTCAACATCGTGTCCTCCATGCACATTAGTCAGCATGTTTCCTGGTCCCTGTCATACGCAGCACAGGCTGCTCCACACACTGCATTCTACACACAATTTTAACGTTTAAGGCGGGCACAGACATAAAAAAAATACTCTTGTTTTCTGTAATACCAATATATACAAAAACTAAGCTATGAAAAGTAACACACTGTGAAATGCATAATTATTTTGTCAATAACATTCAAATAATTGTCGTTTGTTGCTTTAGCTATACCAGTGGAAACTTCATATTAAAATAATATCCATCCATCCTTTTTTATATAATGAAATTACTGAATGTTTGCTGCCTTCTACAACTGTTTGCAATGCAGAAAAATGAGCGATCAAAGCAAACCTGTGTTGCCAATCCCATTCCTGAACATTATATTCAAAAGCATCATTGCTTTCTTACTGCATGGCATTGCTCTTACTAATGAGGGAGCCTTGCAAATCAACAAGACCGTTTCGGTACTATTAGAGAAATGTCCAGATCCCAACTACAAAAAATTATGTAGATCTTCGAAATTCAAACCATTTGGGAATTTGGAATCAAGATTCAAAATGTACATACTCTCAAGTCTCCTTTAAGCTTTCACCCTGTCGCCCCCCCCTGTTGTATGGTATTGTGTCTGACGAGATGCGTCATCTGTGTGGCATCGCCTTGATGAATTTTGGCACAGTGCCTGGCCACCGGATAGGTTAGATCCTTGTTCCTAATAGCTTGCATGTGTTGCAGTATACGTTTGTGAACCTGCAACACAGTGCTGCTCACATATCTCAAGTTACAACTGCACGTCAAAACATATACAGCAAACTCACTTTTGCAATTGTAGTTGCCTTTGATAGAAATAGGTGTGTGAGAAAAAAGAGAAAGATATTCCTTTGTGTTGATACCAATTGTACAGTCTCTACATTTTGAACAGTTATGGAAACCGTTGGTTTGTGTAAGCCAATTAGCTGTTCTTATTTCTGGACTGGTCCCCACCAGACTGTACCTCATTGAACTAGCCCTGCGATAGGTTATTTGTGGCTTTTCCGGGACCAATGTCCCTTTAGTAGAATCCGAGCAAATTATGTGCCAGTTTTTCCTGACTACCTTAGCTAGTTTGATTTGATTGCTCTATGTGGTTATTAACGTGATTGTGCCCTCCGTCTCTAGCTTTTTGCATTGGCTGAATAAAATATGTTCCCTCGTTAGATGACTAACGTTTTCCACTGCAGTTATAATCATTTGCGTGACGTATCCTCTTTGTGTAAATCTGTGGATCTTGTCATTCTGCTCTATATATGTTGAGGTAAACTGCAATTTCTTTTGGTGCGAATTAATGCGCTATGAGATGTCTAGGATGAAAGCTGGATGCATGCAAAAGTGAATTTCCGTCTGTACCTTTTCTGTGTAGTTGGGTTTTTGATCTGCCTTCTGCAACAAATACCTCCAGATCTAAAAAGTGTATCTTACTTTTGCTGACCTCCCCAGTGAAATCTAGATTCAGATTGTTCACGTGAATGTGTTATGAAGTCCTTAGCACTTTTTCGACCCTCTCCAGATGATGAAGAGGTCGTAAATATACTGCAACCAGACCACAATGTTGTCATCCCATTCTTTGGCGTGATCCACACTGAGTACCCACTCCTTCCATCAGCCCATGTGTGAACATGCATAGCTGGTGGGGAAGCAGGCACCCATGGTGGGCCCTGTATTTGTTGGTACATACAATTATCAACCAGGAAGGAATTATTAGACAAACATTGCTCAATCATCTTGATCAACATTTCAATATGTTGGTGTAGTGCAGGTGGTCTTTTGCTAAGGTAATGTTCAACTGCTCTTAATCAATCAGTGTGGCGAATGCTTATGTATAGCGATGAAACATTTAGGGACATCAAAATTAAATTATCCTCCCATGGCATGTCATAAATAACTTTGAGGAAGGCACCAGTGTCTTTGATGAAAGATGGTAAATTCTGCACATAGGGTTGCAGAAAATAGTCAATATATTTAGATATATTTTCATGCAATCCTCCTATTGCCGAGATGATCGGTTGTCCCGGTGGTTTGATGGGATCCTTAGGAATTTTGGGGATTACATACAGGACGGGCATCTTAGGGCGATCGTTTCGTAGGAAACTGTATTCTTCTTGGGTAAGGAGTCCATCATTGCACCACTCCGTTAACTGTCCTTTCATTTGAACTTGGACCCATTGTTCCTTTGTGGCCCTGATATAACGGGTGCTGTCCTGCAGATGACGTTGGAGTTTTTCTTTATAAGCTGTTGCTCCTTTGTCGGAGTTGGATATTACAATATTGTGTTGCTTGTTGATCAAAGCAAAGTATCTCTGCTGTTGCCAATTACAATTTTTGTGTTTATTTAGCTTGCTGTTTGCCTATTTGTTTTATATCCTTGATTATGTCGTCACTGGACACATGATGCCATCATGTGGGGTGATGGGTAAAAACATTGACGTTGGTTTGAAAGGTGATTTTGTTTCACACCATATCTCTAGTTGCTCTTGTTCAGCCAGCTCCTGTTCAGCAATGGGTGCACTCAAGCCTAGATGTTCATTTTGTAAAGCCGTTAGTTCCTTGAGCGATGTCATATCAGCTACTTTTAGTCCTATTTGATGAGAGAGTACTTTCACTGTAGATTTAGGCATAACTTGTTTGGGTTGTCTGGTGACGTGGAATTTCATTATTTTCAATTTCCTAATAAACTTTAACACATCTATTCGTGTTTGCCCATATTTAAATGAACTTTCAGGACAGTATGAGAGACCCATGGACAAGATTTGTTGCTCTGCCTTGTTAAGGGTCAGTGGCGTGAGGTTGACTATGGTATGTCCAGAGTCTAATTCTGCCGTTTTCTCTGCCAATTCTGTTTGGGTTCTTGTTTTGCGCTCGTTGTCTTTAAGTCGCCGTCTTTTGCACCTCTGGGTTTTGGATTTTGTGGGCGCAGTTTGGCGGTGATCCTGCTGTAAAAAAACAATTCAGTTAGAGTAGCTCTAGCACCTAAGTTACTTCTTGGACCTGCTTGTTTGTTAGGCTCATTGTCGGTGTTCAAGTCAGAACTGAGCTCAGTTTCAGTGTCTGTAGCTCCTCTTTCCTGTCGTGATCTATTGGTGCTAACCAGCCGCTGTCGTTTTAGATTGTCGAAACGCCGAGCAAAGGTAAAGATTTGACCTGGTTCGTAATCAATTCTATCTCGCAAAAACTTCTGTGCTTTGCAAGCTTTTATTGTTTTCTCATGTTTTTTGAGGTGTTGGATGGACTCAGATTTAAACTTCTCAATGATTTCCTGTTGAGGGGCAGTGCTGAAGAGTGCCTCAAGCTCGATTTTGTTTTTGCAGTTTAATTAGATCGATATCTCCATACTTGACCAAAATGCTGATTAATCTTGTCGAGGCTTCCAAATTGCTCTCAGCCCATTCCCGTAACATTTCAGGATTAGGGTTCTCGAAGCTGGGAGCTAAAAGAATCCTTAATCCTAGAGGCACACGTCCAGCTACTTGGTGAGAGATTTATGTTCCTACCATTTCATTTGCTCCACTTTTTTATTTTTCATACTCTTAAGGTATTCCTAATATCGCCAGTCGCATGACCTGTGTTGGCTCCCGCTGCTGATGCGTCACCTGTAAAAGGAATTTGTTCATCAAACATCTTATCTGCTACTGCCTCCCGCAGCATTTCAATAGAAATGATTACTGCAACAAAGTTTGGCTATCGGAATGTCGAATGATTTCCTTAGTCGACAAAAAGCTCAATGCCTCCTCCTGCTACAATGCTCCTTACCTGGCAAAACGTCTCGGATGGTCACGTAAGTCCTCCGACTCCACCGCGGCTGTCCTATTAGCAGTCAACAGTAGGTAGTTTTAGTTGGGACCTAGTTTCCATAGGAAGAGCGTTTTTTGTTTTGCCAATAACTTTGACGCAGTTTGATGAATCCTCGTGAAATTTTCCAAACAATTTTCTTCAAAATTTTAGGTTGATCCGTCAAGCGGGGGCTGAGAAAAAGAGGGTGTCCCAAAACTTTTTCCTCATGTTAATTTCCATAGGAAACTTTAGACATGGCTACAACTCAAACTGCTGAACGGAATTACACCAAATTTGGCAGAAAGGTAGCTGTTGGTCCAGAAAGTGCCCTTTTTGTTAAATGGTGTAAATCCGTTCAGTAGTTTTTGAGAAATGTAAAGATTTTTAAGATGTACAACTAGGGACGCGGAGGATCCGTGACCCCACCCGCGATCTCATGCTGAGATCTGATTGGCTGCCAACACTTCAAACCAGTAAGTGTTGGCAGCCACCTTGTGACTTGGTTGAACGAAGTCACAGGAAATACCAAAAAATAAAGAAAAGGGGGCAGGGTAGAAACGCCCTGACCCTCTAGGCCTCTTGGGTTGGTGGGTGGGGATTGGGGGTCCCACAGGGCCCAAAAGCATTTTTTTGTAATAAAATGAATGGGCAGGAGTCACGCTGGGTGCGCAAATCCCTCTGGGGTAAAAAAAAAAGCAAAGCACTGACTCCCGTGCTTTGTTAGCAATGGGCCCCGAGGTGGGCCAGGTCCTGGGGGCATTGTAAATTGTGCAGGGGGTGCAGGAACCCCCTGCCCCTCTGTGACTTATTATGTCCCAGGGACTATTGTTTTTAAAAATGCGGGGGAGGCCGTTACAGCCTCCCCCGGGGGCCACCATCTCCCGGGGCTTTTGTATATTTGAATGTGGGGGCCACGTGCCCCCCTCTTTAGCCCCGGGGACCACCACCTCCTGGGGGCAAATAACTAAAATGGGGGGGGCAGCCCCCTCCTGGAGCCCTAGATGGCCCTGGGGTCCGCCACCCCCCAAGGCCGGCTCCTGCAATGTCCCGCAGTGCCAACCCCCAGGACATTGCAGTTTGCTATTGCCAAGCCATAGAAAATGCTGATTCACTTCTAGTAAGCAAGAGCAGAAAATGCTCTTGCTTGCTAGAAGCGGAGCAGAATTGCTTTTACACATAGGGAGCTGCATGTTAGCAGGGGGAGGATTTTGGGGCAGAAACCAACCACAAGTAAAAAACAAATGAGGGGCAAGCCTTGCCCGAGGGTGCACAAACATTATAACTTCCTGGTGCTAGTGGTGTTTTCTGCCCCCCGGGGTACCGATGGCTCTCAAAATCGTCCCGATCCTTTCCCATGGGATCGCCCACATGCACAGACATTTAAAATCCCTGGTGCTAGTGGGGTTTTCTCCCCAACCCCCTTCTTTTTTTTAGGTCTAGAAGAGTTTTATGCTAAATTTGTCAAAGATTTTGCAACTAATAAATTTGAGTTTTAATTAAGTAATTTCTAAGTCTGGGTGGTGAACTCCCTCGCGGAGTTTTCTGCACTCCGCGTTTCGCGGAGTTCCGAAAAACTTCGCTTTGCGCAGCGGAACAGAGTTTTTTCCTCGCTCGCGTTCGTCAACGTGGCAAGCGAGGAAAATCAACCTCCCGGCAAGATTTCTCAACGCGGGCGGTCTGATTTCTCATTGCGAGTGGTCTCGTATGCTCGCGACCGCTCGCGTCGAGAAACCGTCCATTTGCGTTTACAGCTGCCGAGCGGCAGAAAGGAGGCAGCGCCCGCTTTTGCTGTGCATGGTGCCGTTTGCGTTGATTGCACAGTGCGGACAAGCACCTGGCACTGAAAATCATCGCAAACTGCATTTATCTAATGCACTCAGCTGCTCACGGAGCTCTGCGTAGCGTGGCAGAGTTTTTTTGCAATTGGACTCCGCGACCTCCGTCCAGGCTTAGTAATTTCCCCTTCAGCACTCCAGTACAAGGTTCTAGAGTTATGTCATGATGGGCAAATGGGAATCATCAAGTGTAAGAAAAGATTGCAAATGCATTGGTAGCCAGGAATTGATATTGAGATGGGGAGGTTTGAGCGTGAATGTGTGGCATGCTCAAATGCGAATAAGAGTTTGATCAATTTTAGGCTGATGTCTTTTTGCTTGTCTGGATGAGCCATGGGAAATGCTAGCTTTTTATGCTTGGACCAAAACAAGATCGGCAGGGTGTTGATCAAAACATTGTTGTATTGTATGACTTGTTTTCTAAATGTTTAGTGTGTGTGATGGAGAAAGTCAATTTGATTGCAATTTTAAGAATTCATGTGTGAGGTGAGGTTTTCCAGCTGGAATATATTTCCAAATCTCTAATCGGTGGCAAAGGTTCACAGTTTGTGTCAAGTGTGTTCCAGGGTTACTTGGTGAGAAGCATTTTATGGAAACATACCTCGGTTTATCATCCTGTAAGCAATGGTGTGGTGGAACGCTTCAACAGGGTGTTAATGGGCAATTTACAAATGGCTGTAAAGAGTTCTAAAAGATTGAAATCCAAAAACTTGTATGGGCCTGTCGCACAACTCCTACAGTAACAGAATGCTCACCCTTTAAAGTTTCGAAGGGAAGAGATCCGTTTACAAAAGATAAGCATGTATGAAGCAACAGAGGCAGAGTACGATCTCTATGGATGTTAAAAAGAAGATAAATAGTTGTAGGTCTAACTATAAAAAGTACTATGATCAGAAACATAGGGTGAAAGAGGTGATGTTGCAGGTTGGAGATAGTTAAAGTAATGGATCCAATGAAAAAGGAAATAGATAGCAGTAAATTTATAGGTCCTTTTGAAGTAGTGGAGTTGTTTAATAATTTTTCCAAATTGAGTAATTGGAAGGCATGGCATTTTAGTAAACTTGCTAGATACCAGAAGTGTGTTGGAAGTAGGCCTAACGGCTAGGGCGGTCGACCTCGAATCTGGGGAACTGGGTTCGAGTCTCGGCAATGACGCTGAACATCCTGTGATTCTGGGCAAATCACTTAATCTCCCCGTGCCTAACACAAAAAAAAAAAAAAAAATGAACGTGTCCTCATGTAATGCAACTGGTGCTATGTAAAGCGCTCTGATACCCGATTCGGATCAAGTTCGCGCTATATAAAACTCTGTAAAAAAAAAAAAAAAAAAGTAAGAAGCCTGAGAATGAGGTGACATGCAGTGGAGGACGCAGACAGTGATTGATGGAGGATGATTTTGAAATCTCGGATGGTTGTGTGATGTCAGAAGCAACTGGAAGTTTTAATTCAGGTTGGGGTGCTAGTGTAAGTGGTAGAAATGTACTTCTCTACTGGAGGCGGGCGTTTAGTACGTCCTCACAAATGGGAAGATTATGTTGTAGGGTGACATCAGATATGCAAGCTATGTACATGATTCAATTATATGAAAAATATGTATACTTTTGCCTAGGGGAGCTATGTACAATATTTAATTATATGAAATGTATTTATGCTTTTACACATTAAACGCATTTATTTTTGCTTGTTAAAAATGTTTTCATTGTTTTGTACGTTATGCTATGTGTATCATTTTGTGGGGATCCTAGTATTGTTAATGAGGACGATATGTGGTGACGAGATGGAAGGCGTTTGAGAGAAGCTGTTGAAGTGTGCAGAGGGTGTTACTATAAGCTGTATGTGGCTAGTGTTTTTAGCTCAAAATAGTTATTTCGGCATCGTGTGAGCCTCCGTCTTTAAAGGCAGATGAGATCAAAGCCAGAGATCTGCTTCCCAGCCACTTGAAGTTTTCAGGCTCAGCGCTGACAACCTGAAAAACAAACTGGATGGAGCCTGGAAACTAACGCTTAGCCTTTTACTCCTCACCAACTGTCGAACTTTTTCAAGTATTCCCTTTGTCGGGAGAATTCCAAAAGGAGGTCTATCACAATTGTAAAACTAGAAAACAGTTTAATGTGTCACCAGATAGAACGAAAATGAAAGCATAAGTATTTTCAGTATGGAATGTAAGTATTGACGTGTGGAATGTCATGAAGTGCATTGCATTTTGTTAGATCGCCTTGCGTTCCACGTCATTTGTGTATATATAGTGCTGCCTTGACAAACTAAGGGTTAACAAGCGTGAGTGTTCCTGCCCCGAAACAAATGAACAACAAGTGGTAAAAATGGGGCTCCTGGAGGGAGGGCAGAGCTTCGAGTCGCTGCTGTTCATTTGCTTTTCACTGCTTAGAGATTGTCACCAGATGGAAACGAAAATGAAAGCATAAGTATTTTCAGTATGGAACGTAAGTATTGACGTGTGGAATGTCATGAAGTGCATTGCATTTTGTTAGATCGCCTTGCATGCCATGTCATTTGTGTATATATAGTGCTGCCTTCACAAACTAAGGGTTAACAAGCGCGAGTGTTCCTGCCCCGAAACAAATGAACAACAAGTGGGAGGGGTGGGGGGAGTGCACAGAATAAAAGACGCCCTGGGAATGCTTCCGAACGCGTGCGCGAAGCAGCAGCTGTTTGCACTTTTTGGAAGCACATACTCGTGCTTGTGGCGCGCCGCTGCGCACTCCCGCAAGGCGTATGCCGCCACAAGCACGAGTGTGAGCTTTGAAAAAGAGCTGCACGACGGCTAAAGGTCTCCTATGCAGCGCATGCGCGCTGCGTAGGCGAGACCTAAAAAGGGCTACTTTATTTAACTAGCAGTATGCGCTCTCTCCAGCAGCGTAAGCTCTCTCCAATAGTGCCTAGTGAGTGCTACAGGCGTCAGCAGTGCGAGCTCACTCCAATAGCGCATAGTGAGTGCTACAGGCGTCAGCAGAGCGAGCTCACTCCAATAGCGCCCAGTGAGTGCTACAGGCGTCAGCAGTGCGAGTTCTCTCCAATAGCGCCTAATGAGTGCTACAGGTGTCAGCAGTGCGATCTCGCTCCAATAGCGCATAGTGAGTGCTACAGGCGTCAGCAGTGCGAGCTCGCTCCAATAGCGCATAGTGAGTGCTACAGGCATCAGCAGTGCGAGCTCGCTCCAATAGCGCATAGTGAGTGCTACAGGCGTCAGCAGTGCGAGCTCACTCCAATAGCGCCTAGTGAGTGCTACAGGCGTCAGCAGTGCGAGCTCTCTCAAATAGCGCCTAGTGAGTGCTACAGGCGTCAGCAGTGCGAGCTCTCTCCGATGGCGCCTAGTGAGTGCTACAGGCGTCAGCAGTGCGAGCTCACTCCAATGGCGCCTAGCAAGTGCCACAGGCGTCAGCAGTGCGAGCTCTTTCCAGCACCGCTCTGTATATCTGACCAAGAGGCAGCACAGAACAGGAGCTGTATTATGGTCCCAAACCTCCAGACAACACCCCCGCTGGCAGACTCTCCGCACCTTTTAAGCCCCCTTCAACAGCTGCCATGAGCCTGGAAAGCCTCGGAAATATCTCCGCCGGATTCCCAGACCTGCGTCAGGACAGGAGGCCAACTCTTGACCCCCGCCCCCAAACACACACACACTTCACCGGGCTCCGCACAAATTCCATGAAAACCACAGGCGCCTATACCGTCTGGAGGCTTAAGGAGCAGGGAAACCCGAGTCTTGCGTCCCCAGAGCAAGAGAGTGAGGCTGGGCAGAAGGAAACTGGGAGATGGGCAGACAGGCCAATGCCAGTGGACGACCGAAGGGCTGGGAAGGAGTCACACTGGGTTGAATACGTCAGACGTTAGGCTGGTACCCCTTGAAAGGTGGTAGAGCTGATGTAGGCGCTCCCCGTAGCGGTAGCGCTGACTCTCTGCATCAACACAACGGTGGCCTCACAGACCAACCAGATACAATATTGTACTAAGAATTCAACCGCAAAAAACGGTATTAAAAAACACCACTGCCAATCTGTACCAGAGGCAGAAAGACGAGAAGAAGCAGAGCCCTCATAAGTCAGGTCTGTATCCTGGAAGGACCAGAAGGGCTGGACGGAGTCACGGGACTGTTAGTGACGTCAGCAGTGATTGTGCGTGTGGACGGCAGAAGCACTCTTTTCTGGGGACCATATCTTCTCTTTAAGTTTAAGGGCTTATTTTTCAGTATAAATCTTTTACCTAGAGCAAAAGAGAGAGAAATGCAACAAATTGAGACGAAAAGGACTGGAAAACGGACGAGGGGAGAAAGCAGGAATGGAAAAGAACCTACAATAGCGAGATAAAGGCCCCGAAAGAGTAGAGGCCCCTGCGCGCGCTGTAAGAATGCAGCCGCGAAAGTGAAAGCAACTAAAACAAAGCTTTGAAGAGAGGAGCGGGGGCGAGCGAACGCGGCAGCCTGCTGAGCTGACCAGACGCTCGTGCGTCATGGCCTTTTCTATGCGGTTACCCGCACGGCCGCCATGTGTTTCCAATTATCGCGCCCGCGTCTGGGCACGATAATTGGAAACAGATGCCGGCCGTGCGGGTAACCGCATAAAAAAGGCCATGACGCACGAGCGTCTGGTCAGCTTTTTGAAACCCCTACATAAAGTCTTTGCCAGAGCAGCGCTTGCGCGCTACTCTAGGCTCGACCTAACCAGTCTGTTCTATAAGCAAGAATTCAGACCCAAACTACTGCTCGTACTTCATTTTATCATTCACGCCTACCTGGTATGTTTTCTTGGGTATGATACTTGTTTCAAGAGTCTACGCGCAAGTGTTGTTCGTAATTTTGGTGTGTTTCCCTCCATTATATATAGTTCTAGACTGAGTGAGAGCAGTCCTAGATCGTGTGTATGACTAGAAATCGAACAGGGGAAGTTGGCATGTATGCTTACGTGTGCACTTCCACAGAGTATATTTAATACCATAAAAGAAAAGGCAAATAATTTTAGTGGGCCTCCATCAAAAATCGAAAATGGGGACAAGTATTCTGTTTTTGTACAAATGTTCATCTGGCAATTTCTTACAGTTATCCTTATTTTCCATAGGCCTCGGGAAGTTAGCCTGTGTTCCAGCAGGTGGCGCTGTTGCTGCACCTACTGCTAGTGCTGTGGCTGCTGGCGGAGCTGCACCACCAGGTAGGACTAGTACGAATACGTCAGTTTTCTTCTGGGATACGTTACGCTTTTTTTCTGTTTACCGAGAATGCACTTGTAATTTAAAAAGCTACTTTAATAATCCAGCTATGCCAGATAAAATTATGCAGTGCGAGTGACTTAATTGCACGGAAAAAAGAAAATTATGCAATATATTATTTGATTACAGGCAGTCTTTTATTCTGTGGTTTAAAATCTATTATAAAGAAATTGAAACTCCTTGGCTTCCCAAGCTCCTTACGAAGGAAATATTTTGTTTTACATTGAACCACTTGAACTTTCTTTATATATGTTTCTAGTGTTTTCTTGCCCTCCTGTAGTGCTGGGGTTGTTTCTCGGGTAGGAGGAAAGACCAAGGCAAATCGCTGTGTATTTGAGGCAGGGCATTTAAAAAAAAAGCGAGGTTCGAGTGAGTGGAAGCCAGTGGAGGTCGCTCAAAATAAGTATGCTGTTTTAGGATTGTAAGGCGCTTTAGACAGGGCATGCTGCTGCGTGCAGAATGACCTTGAATGATGCCAGTGAGGATTTGGGAAAGCCATCCGCATTGCGGTCATCACGTTGTGATAAACCCGGCGTAGTGGTATACTACTGTGAAGGCAGAAGAAAGAATGTTATTGAGTCGAAAGAGTTGAAGTGATATAGTTTGGCAAGGCAGGTTAAAGTAGTATATTTCTGGCCCATGATGAATCAAAGTGCTTTAGCTGATGGGACCAATGCGCTAGATATTCCTACAGAGAAGAGTTGTTCAAGCTTTGTTGAACCGTAGAAAGGAGGTTGTCTCATCTAAAGGACTGCCGCGCTCCATGTCATCACAAACACTGAATCCGGTTCTGGGCTTTCATTTGACAACATAAAATACATATAATGTATTCTGTTATATTCTTGGTGTCTTCCCATATAACTAATTAGATGAACACCTAATGTCAATAGTTTGTAGATGAAAAGCCCAGGATTGGAAACAGTTTCCATGATGATATGGAGTTAGATGACCATCCTAACTAAAGGTATGTAAAATCTGTTTTTACCAGATTTAGTTTGAGGGATAAATGTATCCAAATTGTGAGTTTGTCTATGAATATCTTTCGAGTTCTTAATTTTTGCAGGACTGGAAATGTTTAAGTAATTTTGGGTAGATGTCGATTAGCTTTTCCTGGACTTTTGTGCCAAGTGGTTCGATGTAAATTGAATGGGCAGGGAGATCATGATGATCCATTTGGATAGAAAGGAATATAACCAGTTTCTCAATTAACCTCTTATTCACAATCTATTGTGGTATATAGTCTAGTGTTTGTTCTGTGGTGTTGACTGGAATCGACAAGTCCAACAGGACTAGGATGTATGATTCACCTGCATCTGCAGCTTTGAACATGTAATCTAGTATTTCAAGGGTCACTGTTCTTGATTGGACAGTTTAGCTTTGCCTAATGCTTCCCCTGCTTTAAAGCCTAAAAATGTATCGGAGTGAGCTTCTTAACCTTTGTCAAGAGTACCAAGTCAATTAAAATTTTCTCGTACCAAATGAGTTTCCTTGCCTCCTCAACATTTTTTGTGTGCAATACAAGTATTTCAGAGCGAGGCCTTGTGGTATAAATCTCCTTGTGTGTTCCTGTACACACTGTGTGCTTCCCTAACAATTGACTGTTACTTTAGCAGTGAGCATTAGAAGCCATCTAGTACAATAACTTAACTTAAAAATTCTTTAAAGAGATTGGGTTAACAAATCAAGAGTTTTAATTCTAGTGAAGCTGCTCCGAAAAGAGTCCTTTTTAGGTCGAGCCTAGGCAGCGCATGTGCTGCTATGCGAGCCATGTTGTATTGGAGTATGAAATAGAAGACCCGCCCATTCTCCGCCCATATTTGTAATTGGCTTGTCATTCTGCTTCGCAAATGCTGGCTTCTGATTTGTTAAAAGGCATGTTAGTCCCTCCTTAGTACTGCCTTGTCTTCATTCGTAACCTACCATGAAGACTGGACCTTTTACTTCGATTGTTACACAGGGAGTCTTTTTTAGTCTGTAAGCACTATTTTCTTTAAGTAGTTTCTCCTACTGCAGGCACAGCATGCTTTCCTGCAACATTCAGCACACCATGCACGCTTTCACTTTCTAAGCATCAAGGGGCAATGGCGTCGCTTCATTGCATAGGTCTAGCATTATAAGAGTTTGAGCTATTGGCATTGTACATGACAATGCCATTTGTTTGTGTTAATTATCAAAACATCTAAATAAAAGGCATTGTCATTGATAATGCAAATAGCTTAAACTCTTGCAAATGCGAGACCTTTTGCATTGCAAATGCTTATTGTGAATTGGTGCCGGTTCTTAAAAAAAAAAGTTTGAAAGGAATAATGTAAAGCTTAACCCCAGTGTTCCTTGGGAAGAATTAGGTGAAGTTATTCGAGTTACTAAATAACTATACAACCCCGCCCGAGCCTTCAGCTGTCTGTTTTACATGACATTATCATTCACGTTAGTGGTGGTGTTGTCACCAAGAATACAGATTCCGGCATGCACTAGGTAATGGAATGAAAGTCGCGAGAGGAAATACGTCCCCAGGGCCATCCTTTAAACTGTTGTGTGCAGCAACACTCAGACTTGATACAAAGACATTACAAAGTCCAGCAGGAACTACTTTACAATTGTCCATCTACAAAAGAAAATTAATGTGGATACTAGTATTTCTGCGTTCGCCAAAATGACATGTATTGTCTGTTAGGCATGCAACCTTTTAGAGTTATTCTGGACACAATCCTGACTTAGTATTGGAAACCGCTTTTGAATCCTGTCCCTTTGGGTTCTTCATGTGAAGGCTGAATATTGGGAGCCGCCATTAGGTCAATGATTTTAACCATTTTTTTTTAACACTGATCTTGGTTCTTTATTATCTGCGTTTTAATTGTTTGTATATATTTATTGAAGACAAGTTATGTCTGTAGTTTTCTTTTGTGGTGGTCGTATTGCTTCTCCAGTACTTGAATTTAATCTGGATTTTTCCATAGTTTACAGCTTATAAATGTTCTCAATCATCGGATTCTTTGCGTTATTCATAAACCATGGAGTATTCCCATATGTAAGGCACCCTGGAGCACTACTTGCTTATTTCCAAATTTGAAACCACTGTAAATAAATAAAAGTACACGCCTATAAAAGGCAGCGTTTTTAGGTGTTTGAAAACGCCATCCTAAAATGGCATTTTAAGTTGAAAGATAAAGAGGGGAATAGCGCTTCCTTGCTTACTACGGCGGTCAGTGGTGACAACTGGCACTTTAGGGATTAGACGATACCTGTATCTACCCTGCACTACCAAATCAATTAGTTTAGTTTCAACTGGTTGAGGTAGGCTCTGTGAACGAAGCAGCCTTCTCAAAGTCTACTTATGACTGGGAAAACTGAGCTTTTATATACTTGACTTGCCTCTTAGGACATTGCCTTGGTTTATTGTTTCTAGCTTTTCTTCTGAAGGTAAAAGGCTTACTTCTCCTTGTCTAGTTAAGGTATTTGTTATACCTGCTGCTCAGCCAGTGTGACTGGTGAGAGAATGTTGGTGAGTGGAATGTTGGTGAGTGTGGATTCAGTTGGTGGATGGGCTGAGCAGCAGGAAGGCTGCTCCTGGTGGGGCTCTACGATGTAAAATCTTACTTGGAATAAACTTACATGGAAACTACTTGGACCAGATCTACATTTATTCACTACGTTTTGGCGACGATTTTATTGGTAAGAACCTGCGTTTGCAACCCGAATGGACTTGAAGATTTGAGTAACTGGATATTAAAGAAGAGGAACTTTGAGAAGCATTTCTTGTACAGCATCCTGGCAACCCTGAGCCCCACCAGTGACCACAACATCGGTCGGCCCCAACCCTTGTGTGCCAGTTCCTGCCAAGCTTTCTATCCACCGTTATGCTGTAACTGTGGGAAAGTGCCTTTTGGTCCGTGACACCAATGGCGTTGAGGGAGAGGTTTCCCCTCTGTTTGCGTGGGGAAGAGCGCCTGGGGGAAGTGCAACGTTAAGAGCTGCCCGTGCTGTGAAGGGTGTCTACTTTCCAGAGTCCATATTCAACACACCGACGTGTGGGAGAAGCCCTGCTGTCCCTGTTTCTGGGCTGCGTTCTTTCTTCGTCCCTTTCAAGAGGAGGAACAACGATGTGTCGGGGCTCTTGTGTCCTCAGAGCCCGTGTTGTCCCCAGAGCCCGTGTTTGGAACGACCCCGTCTTGGTGTCAGAACTTGTGTTAAGGAGAGTAAGGAGTCCCCAGTGTCTGCCTCTTGGAAGAGGTTTTCATGGTGTGCTGCGGTTTGGAAGTCGTGTCCGCGCAGTCTGTGTAGAAGGGAGCGACCAGGGAAGAGCCGTTTGGGAGCTTCTACAAGCTGATGAGTTTTTTTCTCCTTCGTGTTTTTTTTGTGTTTTTTCAATCTTTCAAAGTTTATCTGGCAACTGTCACCTACCTTAAACTGCTGTGTGTTCTCTTCAGCGCGAGCTCTTCCTACAGCTCGCGCAGCGCCCTGCAGCTTCTACACTGTGCTGCATTGACGTGCCTGCAGCCACCCGGCATTACATCTTGCTGCGTGCCGCCATCTTCGGTTGTAAGAAGCAAGCCGCAAGCATCGAGTATATTTTGCGCACTTGAAGTGCCAGTCTGTCAGATGTTCTGTTGCACATTTTTCCATATCTGCAAACACTGTCTTGAGCACCTCTGTCAGCATGGCTCACAGAGGAACGATCTGAAATTTTCATGAAGGCCTGCAACTTTGGTACAGCGGTTGAAGGGTCCGAGTTTAGGATCGCTGGGTGCAGAGAAATTCCTGTCTGCTAATAGGCTACGTGAGAGTCTGGCAACAGGTACCCGTTTTCGTATTCAATTTTGGACATAACAGCTTTATCCGGATTTCAGACTTTTAAGAGTTCCATCAGCTTTTACTCAAAATGAGCTTCTGATCGTCATTCTTCTGGGGACTTTAAGGTGCAGGGACTGTAAGGGGCAATCTGGATCATTTTAGACATTTGCCAACGGAATGTGTACTTTTGTAATTATCAGGTTTTTTTTGTGGTTTTTTTTTTGTTCCAAGGTAATGTGCGAAATGTCTCTCTCCAGGGTCTTTTGGGAGCAAGTTTGGTCACTTTACTGCTGTACAACTAAGTTTCTTGTCTCCTGTTTTTTTTCTTCTTTTTCTAGTCATGCCATATAGCCAGAATTGTTCTTACAATTATTACCTCTATGTTAGGATGTGTACGTAAGTGTACTATCAATCATACTGCAGGTTTCATGTTCGTGGAAATCATTTCTAGTTTTCCCAAGTTGTTGTATAGTCACTTTGGATGACAGTGTATGGGTTTGGTTAAGGAGATACACTGTTGTTTTGAATCTGCATATTGTTCGTTTTGTGTCTAGTTACACACCACCTACTGGGTGAGAGTGAAAGATAGAATTCTTCGCCTTTTTACAGGTGTTTGGAGTTTGTTTTTTTCTTATGAAGCTAGATTTTGTACAGTGAGTGTTTTGCTAGTGATTGCTGTGTTTTTCTCATTGCATGATTTGATGTTGAGTTGCGGTTTTTCTTGTGTTTCGTGTATTGTATTGTATTTAGCATTTATAAAGCGCAACAAACACCCTACGGGTACCCTGGCGCTAAAGATATGTGAACACAGACCAACGTTAAGCAAGAAGGACAGAACCTAAAATGGGCAATACTCAGACGACAGGATCAATTTCTGGGGAACAGCCACGTTTTGATCCTTTTCCTAAACAAGGACAAGGTACTACATTGTCTGATTTCAAGTGGCAGTTCATTCCATAGTTTCGCGTTGGCAATACTAAAAGTTCTTCCTTTGCCTTTCCACACGTACCACCCTTACTGCGGGTTTGGGTGAAGGACTGTGTTTTTTTTGTACATTTCCTGGATGTTGAGTGTGCATTTTCTCATCTTCCGTGTGGAGTGCCTTTTCCACACGTACCACCCTAACTTCGGGTTTGGGTGAAGGGCTAACTTGAAGCCGTATTTTGATGAGTGTGTCTTCTTGCTAGTGATTGCTATTTCTCTTATATTTGTTTGGATGTTGAGTGTGTACTTTTCATGTTCCGTGTGGAGTGCTTTTTCACACGTACCTCCCTAACTTTGGGTTTAGGGTGTAGGGCAATTATTTTATGCCGCAGGTTGTGTGTGGAGTTGTGGAGGGCAATTTTTATGCTGTTAGTACTCTGTGGAATGATCTTCCATGGCTTCGAACTTCTTGTTAGAATGGTTTCCTACCATGCCTTTCAGTCAGTACCCTTTCTACCTCTTTCTTGTTGGCCTGGCCAGCCAGCTTGTTTTAGTATTGGGGTTTAGTTTGTGCTTTGTGGTGTGGTGGTGTGCATGTTTTTTTGGTTTGGTTTAAAGAGAGCGTGTGATTTGTTATTTTGCTTGGTGGAAAGGGAGAAGTGGTGAGTGTAGTACTGCTTATGTATTACAGAATTGCTGGATTGCGTGGTGTTTACTTCTTTCAAAAATGTATTTTGTCATCTTTCTTGCATGTATTTTCGCCATCTGTACATGTATGATATTGCAGTTCTTGATGCCCCTGTGTTGCATGTAATTATTTTGTCATCTTTTGCATGCACCATTTATATAGTGATTCTTTTGGAGTTTCATTGTCATTTGTATAAAGAAAGGGAGATGTGTTATACCTGCTGCTCAGCCAGTGTGACTGTGGTGAGTGGAATGTTGGTGAGTGTGGATTCAGTGGGTGGATGGGCTGAGCAGCAGGAAGGCTGCTCCTGGTGGGGCTCTACGATGTAACATCTTACTTGGAATAAACTTACATGGAAACTACTTGGACCAGATCTACATTTATTCACTGCAGTATTTAATTCGGTCTCTATGCCAACCATTTTTTTTTTTTGTTGCATGTGCCCCTCGTCTAGATTGGGGTGATGTTTGTGTCATCTGCCTTCCTCTCCCTCGCCTCTTTGAGAAATATATCTGGAGATGCCATGTGTGCCAGAGAGCGGGATAAAGAGGGTTTTGTCTCCGGGCTTAGTTAAGAGAGCTAAGTGGGGCAGGAAAACACCTTTAGATTTTGTCTTTTCATTCAAAACCTCTTCTTTATCCTTTGACACGTCCAGTTCTTGCTGATCTTAGGAGACCAACATGGGTTACTGTCACTCATGCCCACTTTCAAGGAATTCAATGTCTTGTGGTTCAGAGGCCTCATTTCCTATTAAATGGGGCAGTACTGTTTGCCATTCAGACCTCCTTTTTATCTAGGGTCAGTCAGAGTTTCGCCATTGAGAGCTTAGACCCTTACACCAAGCTTGATATCCTGGGGAGAAAAAAAACAAGAACCCCTTCTCACTCCAGTGTCTAGCAAGTTCCTTTCCGTTCTTGCCACAGAGAGGGAGAATGAACTATCCGATCACTGAGATGCATACCTGGCAGCGCTTAATTTTTGCCGGTGGTTGCAGGTGGGTCCCAAACACACTTGTTTTTGGGTACCAGCACTAATATTTCCTCCATCAGAGAAAAGCGCAAAAGGGGGAAAGAAAATGAGAGACAGCAAAACGGTGACTAAGGGAGAAAGCAGGAATGAAAAAGAACCTGCAAGAGTGAGATAAAGAGACTGGGAGCGTCTGGTGGTGGCTAAGAGAGACAGGTGGAATCGAGAGTACCCGGACTTGATATTTAGCACCCCTGATATTCGTTGCCATTTGGAACATGTTATAAAAATGGTTGGGAAGTTACACTTACTCCTGGGTGGTCTGGGAATCTCGTACACAGCTTGTATATTTCCTAGAACAAAGAAAGCAGTCCGATAATTAAGATTCCGGCTTAAAGGAGATGAGACTGTCAATTGTATTGGATACATCGGAGCTTAAAGGGGGCACAGTCTGAAATCCATAAAGAGACAAAGACGAGACCAGGAAGAGTGCTTGCTTCTAAAATCCAATATTACCAATGCAGACTAGAATCCAACATACCTTGTCTCACAAGAAAGAGATTAACAATTTGAAACACTAACCAAGAAGCTAGCACACCGCCATCAGAATGGCAAATGGCTGTCCACTCCAGTGGAGCTCTTTGTGTATTGCAGATCTTGATGCCAATCACCCTTAATTTGAAATAACATGACCTTGTTTTAGTAGTGTACAAATTGGAGCTTTACTTAATTCCTCGATTTTATTTGTTGCAGCTGAAAAGAAAGAGGAAGAGAAGAAGGAGGAATCCGAGGAGTCTGATGAAGATATGGGATTTGGTCTCTTCGATTAGACATACCTTTTTGATGAACATCTCTTGTTAAAAAAAATATTAAAAATAGTATAAATGTACTGGCATCTGTACGTTTTTCGGGAAATTCAGTGCTACATTTGATTCCAGGTCTGACCATGGCACATGATCTTGCTCTGAACAGAAAGTAATTAGGAGGGCTTAAGAATCTTTTTTTAATTAATTTATTCAGGTAAACGTATGGTTGCCTTTTTATTTGATGGCATCAAAACTAAAACGAAGTTTGTGCTTTACAATTAATTTTTAGCCCAGTACTTTGAAAATATAAATCCCAGCCAGTTTACTGCTGCTTATTTTGAACACTCCTCTCTTAAAAGAAACCAGCATTAGCAAAGCCTCGGGTTCTGTTGTATTTTGATTTTTTTCCTTACACATGACAGCGAACATTTATGACCTCTAAATAGAATCGCTTGTAATGTATTAATAGTGCTTCAGCAATTCTGTTACCCGGGTTGCATATTTTCATTTTTTAATATTCAGGTCTCTGTTTTTTTTTTTTTTTTTTTACAGAGCACACAGGGAGCCACAAAATCAGCCCTGTTTCAATTGTAAAAAGTGTGTGAAACATGTAAAGCAATTGCTACAGTGGGTTAGTGGATGGACTTGGAATACTCATCTATCGACCACTGTCAACAAAGCAAGTGTGGCCTGTTGCGGTATGCATTTCTGCTCTGCACCGGCATCACTCAAATTTTATTGAACATTTTCCAATAGAAGCTTTTTCTGAACAAAAAGGTAGTAAAAAAGCAATAGGATGAGTTACAAGCATGCTGAAAGTGCAGCAATTTAATACTTTACAAGAGATAAAAGTTTGATGATTAGTCTGCATTGACGTCAATAAATTTAGATGTCCCTAGCAGGACAGCGAGTCATCTTGGGGCGTGGCTGCTCAAAACCGCTTCTAAAAAACCGGCTAACAGATCACATTTCACGGCTGCAATGTGTGTGTAGAGAACTATTCGAATGAAAGGATTCTTTATTAAGTCTACAAGTATGGTTGTGTGAATGAGTTGCATGTGGAAATGTGTAAAAGCTTGTGAGAATGAGTTTGTTTACAATGCACGCCAATTAGCTGAAGCAGCTGCACAAAAGGCAGGGGCAAGTCACGAAAGTGGGAGGCTAGAAAGGAGGTTGGAGGCGCAGAAAAGAAGCTTGTGTTGCCAATCAGAAAAGAAGTGGAGAAGAAGAGATACAATTGGCATAACGGGAGAAAAGGCAGAAAGGGTGAGGAGAGCAGGAAGGACAGATGAAATACACCGGGCTTGTCCTCGCAGGGGAGCTTGGTGGACCGGGGATCTTAGTGTAGAACTCTTACTACGCAGTGGAAAGGACTTAGCCAGCCACCCCCCCCACCTGGCCCGGTCCCTGCTTCTGATCCCAGCCAGGTTGGGGGAGCCTCCCTTGGCCCGATGGACCACGTCACGGGCACCCGGACCCTCGCCAGGCCGCAGGACGGGGGCTCCCGCACCACAGGGTCGTGGATACCAACTCCTTTCCACTCCCCCTTTTTCCAAGCCCCAGAAGTGAACATAGGATTTGCTCCCAAGTTAATGAAGGGCCAGCACCCAACCCCCAACTTGTGGCTGGTTTAAAGGTCTGCAGCCACACCCTTAAACAGAACAAATGGGAGAGGGTGTTTATAATACCCTTGCTGTCCTCCGGAGCCCACTGTCCTGTTCCGAAAGGCAGCGTGAAAGCCACCCTTCTGCCACAACAACAGAAACGATGAAGGTCCAATGAGCATAACACTTCAAGAATAACATTGCATGAAGTAACTTTTTTTGTTGCAGCTACATGTGTCTTGCAAGCTGATCCACTGTCCCAGAATAAAGAGGCGACACCCAGGCACCTGGGCCATAAAATGAGTCCTAGCAGACTGGCCATGGGAGGACCCAGAAATGATCAGTGGTATAATTGAATTCTGGAAGTGAATGTTCAATTGTCAGGACACGTATAGATAGGGAGTAGTATGGCCATATGGTAGACATGGTCGAAGTGACATTGAAGGAAATGGAGGTAACTCAGTGCACATGATTGAATGAGGCATGGCTACTGGAAGTAGATGGTCAACTGACATGCAAGATTGACAGAATGTAAGGAATCATGGCTTCTGAAAGATTGTGACTGTTCAAGCACGACCACCTGAAGTGGATGGCCACCCAGCATACATGATTAAAACTAAAGGTGAATGGACGGTGACTGTTATGATCCTGATCCCAGGTTATGCTTGAGTATGGCTACTTCAAGTGTATGGGCACCTGGTGTGCTTGACTGGATGTACTGTTGGAAGGTAGTGGTCTGATGGGTCAGTAGGACCAGACAGGCCTTTTATTCGACCCAGCATTTCCCATGCGATCTGGAGCCTTAGGAGGTCTGTTTTGAAAGCACAAGGGCACTCCTGGTTCCTCTGTCACTTTCCCCAGATCCCTGATGTTAACTGCAGCAGGCATGGGGAGGCTTCAGTAAAGAGAGAGAAAGAAGGAGGTAAGGGTAAAGTAGAGAGAATGTGACAAGAGAGGATTAAGAGCGAGAGGAACAAGATTGAGCAAGGAGGTGAAGGGAGCAGGGCTGGTTTGAGCATTTTGGTTCCCCAGTCCGGTCCTGCGAGTCAGCTGGTAAAGGAGGAAGTTGTCTGGCAGTGAATGTTCATCAGAGAAGAGGAGGGTAAACAATATAAAGCTATCCCTTTGAATAAAGGGAACATGTGCACTTATAACAGATCACTATAGGTGAAACTGACCCGAAACTGCGACTTTTAATCTTCCATTTAAATTGTGTTCTGCGTTACTTGGACTCTGTGAGCAACCGGGTTAGGGTTCTGCTGCTAGGGGAGGGAGCTGAGAACAAATGGGGTAAAACAAGGGAAAAGAAAATGGAGAAAGTGCAAAAGTCATTTTAGGATAAAAGAATAGTAGAGTGATAGGCGAGTAGTAGGGAAAGGGTGAAGATACATAGTAAAGAGAAGGAGGAATAGAAAGGAGAAATATGGAGCTATGATAAGAGGGGATTGGTGGAGCGAAAAGATTGGAGAAAGAAAAGTAGCTAAGAAAGATGAATGGAAAGTGGGAAAAGCAGGAGCAGACGAGGGTGGAAGGAAAGGGACAGAAGAGTGGAACTAATGGGATAACGAAAAGGGGCTGAGGTGAAAAAAATAGAGCAATGAGGGGCAAGAAAGGGAAATAAAAGGTGTGAGAAATTGTGTTTGTTGGTTGAGTGGGGTGAAAACCTACTTGAGCAACAGCCACATTCCTTGTCAGGGTGAACCACAAAAAGTAACTTAATTAACCTATACTTAACCCTCTGGTAGCTTGGCACAAAAGCAGTCAGGCTTATAGAGGCAATGTGTGAAGTACTTAGGCAGTACTTAAACAGTAATTAAGTGAAAACACAACAAGAAAAATCCCACACCAATTTAGAAAAATAGAGTACATTATAATAAATTATTTGACACCAAAATCCAGTCAGTAGAACTGGAGGTATGATTTTTTGAAGTGAAAAATAACACCTAAAAGACCAAAGTGCCAACATCTAGATGCGCGAGACAGGGGCAAAGTTAAGACTGACCGCAATGGAGTGCAGTTCGTATACAAGAAGTGGATAGGGCCCAGTGTCCCGTTACCTTTGGACTTGAAAGAATTTTTGAAGAAAACGAAGAAGGTAAAATTCAGCTGGGCAAGGTAGACGACGGTGTCCGAGGAGGAGACGGCGGTGTCTTGGAGCTGCTGGACGACGTTGCATTGAAGATTTCTACGTTCGGGCTTAGTCTCTTTTATGGAAGTCAAAAATCTCCAGCAGGACGTAGCCGATGAGGGCTCCATGAGGCAGGAAACCTTTTCTGCGAGGAGCCACTGAACAGCATTTGCTGCTGCAAAGAAGACCGTAGTGGGAACTGCCACAAAGTCAGGCTGACCAGCGAACACCTTGGGTGTATCGGCGAGCCTGTAGGTCCTGGTCTCTCCTCAGTTTTCAGAGCACTTCTTGGAAGGACATTTTCTAAGTTGCAAGTTTTGGATTTGGGCTATCTGGGCACCTTTAGCACCACTCCAAAGGTACAAGACCTGAGGGGGCACCACTTGGAGGGTCAGGACTTGAGCTGGGTCCAGGTTCAAGATGGCTGGAGCCTTTTCTGATCAGGAGGTCAGTCCACTAGCCCATGGAGACAATATGGAAGTCTTGCTTTCAAGCAGGAAAGCAGGTCTCAAGCAGCACAGCAGTCCTCTGAGGGCACAAAGCAGGCTGCAGGGCAGTCGTCTTGGTACTGTAGGGCAGTCCTCTGAAGGAGGCCAGAGGCAGCAAGGCAGTTCTCGGAGTCCTTCCGTTGGTCCAGAAGAGAACTGAAAAGTGTGTCTGAGGATCCTCATTTTATAACTGTTGCCAGCTTTAAAGTGGAAGAAACTTCCAAAGTGTCCCCCAACAGAAGTGTCTGCAATTTCCTACATCCCTGCCCTGGTTCAAGGCTGTCTGCTGTCACAATAGGGTAGTATGATGTTATTTGTGTGTGAACTGAGGCAGCTACTTTAGAGTACAAGTGGGGCAATGCACAGCTCCAACTCCTCATTCTGCTAGATGGCCCATCCTGCCAACCCCCACCCATTCTATTGTGTTGCTGTCTGGGAGGAATACACAAAGGCCAGCTACACCTAGTCATGAAACCCAGGAAACCGGTTGCAGGCACCAAGTAGTTGGGACAAATAAATTCCAACTTTCTAAAAGTGCCATTTTCTGAAGTGTGACTTAAAACCCGACTTTACCGTTAAAGAGGATCTTAAATGTAAATTCTTTAGACATCAAACTTGGCATTTCTACCTGCTTCCCAAAAAAGTTAGCACATATTACATGTAATAAGGTAACCCAGTGTTATCATATGGGAGAGACAGGCCTCACAGTAGTGAAAAATTAATTTGAGTTTTTCACTACCAGGATAAGTAAAACTTAAAAGTACATGTCCAACTTTTTGGAAACCGTAAACCATGCCCTTAGGGCTGTTTAGGGCCTACCGTAGGGGTGACATATGTATTTTAAAAAGGGAGATTTGGGCATGATAAGTGTTTTATTTTGCTGGGCCGAATTGGCAGTTTAAAACTGTATACGGGCTGCAATGGCAGGCCTGGGACATGTTTTACGGTGCTACTTAAGTGGGTGGCACAATAAGTGCCGCAGGTCCACTAGTAGCATTTAATTTACCAGCTGTGGGTATATGGGATACCACTTTACTATTGTCCTAAAAGTGCATTAAATATGCCAATCGGGTGTAAGCCAATTTTACCATGTTTTAGGGAGTGAGCACACAAACTTTATCACTGGTTAACACCCTAATGTTGACCGGTCTAACGAGGTGAAGGCGAATTAATGTCTGCAAACAGGAAAGTGCAGTGGGAAGGAGGAACAGAGGTGGGAATGGAGGGGTGAGTCAGGAGCCTCTCCTTATGGACCGCATGGGGCCATCTTGGTGAGGATAGGATGGAAGTGTCCAATCCCGCTGCTGCAAATATCTCTATGGCTACACTGTGGCCAGTTGGTGACTATCTTGGTGTAACAACTGAAAGTCTCCTAGACACGATGGGCCATTTGTGCAAACACATCTTTCCATAAACACATAATAGGGAAAACCCCTTATACACCTGGCCTTATAATTGAGTCTGTTGCTTAGTTCCTGCTCATCTCAGTTATTCTGTCAGAGATGGTTCCCGGGGTAGGCTTCTTTATCTGGATGACCTGGAATCTTCTGCCTCCAGTGGGAACATAAGCAATTAAGCCACTGGGGAACGAAATGTTGCACTGCAGATCTAAAATGTTATTAGTATCTACATGGCCTAACTGATTTATATTTAAACTGTGGAAAGAACAAAATATAATAATGAAAACGGAACTAAACACACAATTCGGTTTCTGTGAAGTTTAATGAAAATATATCATCTGAAATACAGATAAAAATTATTGCACTTCTTAAACATTGTAAAGGCTGAAATCCTTTATATTCCGGTGCAAAATGGCAACCTAGTACCCAGCATTGTCCCAGTTCATTGCCCCAATTCAGGAAGGAACTCAAGACCTGGCTCTTCGGATGACCCCAGCACTCAACAGAGCTGCCCCCTCACCCTCCTAGCGCCTGGAGACCCTCACGGCTGAGTAGTTGCGCTTTACCATCCCTGATTGATTGATAGAAATCCTGAATACACAGTAAACTTCCATATGCATGTAAAGAAAGGACAGTCGGTAGCAAGCTCCAACTCATGTGCAAAAGTATGGTTCCTTGCACTATCCTCAGTTCACGAATGCTGGCAGAGGGGTTTTCTGAGACGGGCTGAGACACCGGCCTTGTCATGTCTGCATGACGGGGGACACCAGTAAATTGAGCCTGGCCTATGTTCTGCTGAAACAAATCTTAGGTTAAAACATACCAAAATGCAGAGTTGGGCCTCGCCGCTGGGACTTGTGTTGCCAATCTTTGTGCTGTGTTCTACAGCGCCAGTTTCTGGAAAGTTTCTGACAAAGTGGTGTCTCTAGACAGGATTGTCAGGAGGGTGCGGCTCACAAGGGGCCACAGGTGCAACTGACAGGGCCACCTGGAGACTGAATTAAACATTACCATTGTCTGTAAAAGGGGCAATGTTTTTAGAGTCTCAATCACTGCCGTTTTTCATGCAGTGTTCTGCAATCTCTTGGTTAAACATTTATGCTTTTTCTCATATCTTTTTGAAACGCTCAATCTGAATATTTCACACTGCATCCTTTTAGCACCCTCTTTTCACTCTCCTGCACGTAATTCCTTGCGTCTTCACTTCAGCAATCCCCCCACACACACTGCATTTTCTGTAACTATTGCCCTGTTATATTTTGACAGCTGTGTACTCCCTTTGCACACTTTTGCATATAATCACAAATAGTGATTATATACAGTGAAATACAAAAAGCACCAGACAATTGATCTGCAGAGGACAAAATTGGATGCACCCGTTTCCAAACCCCTTAACCCACCAGGAGGCACAGTAAGAAATTCATAGCTCTCCATCATGGCCCACCTGTAACCTGAACTCGCACAGCTGCAACTGTTTTCACACTACACATGAGTAATATGTTGCATGAACAAACTTCAGAACCACAACATCCTGAAGGCAGCAAATACTTTTAGGGAGTGCAAGCGTAAGTACAATTTGAAATGTAATCAGGAACAACATTTCTGTTAACCAGGCAGCATCAGAGACTGATAATCATTGTATCTTAACTAGGGTATCAGTCGGAGATGGGAATTGAAGGGAATGGGGGGGAGGGAGATTATTGGTCTGCAGTGTGCATCCTTCTTGTTAAATTACTGCCAATTGGTTACCATTGGTTTCTTGTTTAGATTCCTTTTCTTTCAGTTAGGCGAGGTCCCACTGGTGGTCTGACATTTTCTTGTGTAGATCACTGTTCATATCACTTTATAAAGTAGATCGCTTCAGAAAATGCTGAGTGAAATGTTTCATAACTGTTACTGTGCCAGGTTAGACCACTGCAATAACTAGGTCCTCTCTATATCTGAGCTGAAAATGTAAGTCATGCCAGTTTTCATTTGTGATGTATGATAACAATACACTCCAACCTATGAGTTCTGGGTGACCTCAACATTTGGTTTGACAAACCCAATATGACCCACCCAAAAATAATAATCATTGGCCTAGACGCACTGAACCTGCATCAGATTGTCCACAAACCCACACACATCGCTGGACATATACTAGATGTCATTTTTGCTAATACCGAACTAGTTACCTTTCAAACTATAACTCTGGTCACATGGTCAGACCACCATTTGCTTGCTTTCCAACATAAAACGCAAAAACAACAGTTGATGGACAGAATGCAGAACAATGTCATACATTCACCCCAGTACAGAGATCTGGCCCTAAATCCATCGTTTTTATGCTCACCATGCCATTCCAGTTTGAACCCAGCCATATGCAAATCAGTCTTGACCCTGTGCCTCATGGGAACAGTCCAGCCTGAACTGCCAAGCCAGGTCCTCCCTGGACTGGAAACAAGCATCCTAGGACCGGTTTCGGGGTTACAACCCTCATCAGCCAGGCTAGCTTCCAACATAAAACAACACTAAGCGACTCACCTAAAACCACCTTACGTGCATCCACCTATCGACCGTGGAACAAACTCAATTTGGAACACTTAGAAACACAACTAACATCCAGTACAGATCTGGAAACAATAAATTCTGTTAAACTACGAGTGGCTACAGGAAGCTTTTGATATCCTGATACCACTCAAAACCACACAACAGAACAAAAGAAAACAAGCACCTTGGAGAAATACAGAGATAAAAGACTAACTACTAATTAGAAAGCTACAACGTGCCTGGCTCAAAACAAAAACCAAACAAGACAAACTTTACCTACATAAAATTAACAGATTATACTGACTCAGCTTCTCCGTTCCTTCCAACACATTTCACACGATGAATTTATGGACCTGGTCAAAGCAAGCAGGCCTGCCGGCAGCCCTTCTGACCCGTGTCCACCGCAAACTTTCAAGACAATTCTTCTAACAACCTCTGCTGCCAATCCAGTAAGAAGAATCATCGATTCCTTAACTACCGGAATATTCCCAGAAGAACTCAAAGTCATACATACCTCCTTTACTGAAAAAAACAAACTTGGACCCGCTGAACCCTGACAACTACAGACCCATTACAAATGGGCCTTTCCTGGGCAAACTGATAGAAAGAACAGCGTTCGCCCCGATGTCACAATTCATTGAAGACAATGCCATACTTTCAGACTTCCAAACGGGATTCCGTCCGGCAAGAGGCACAGAATCTGCCCTCCTTGCCATCTGGGATGACCTGAAGACCACAGTTGACCGCAACGGGGTTGCTGCGCTATTCCTCTTGGACCTCTCGGCTGCCTTTAACATGGTTGACCGTGGCACTCTGGTACAAAGACTCTACGAAGCCGGCATAGAGGGGACTGCTTTAAACTGGCTCATGTCCTACCTTCGAAACAGAACTAATGTCATCCATACCCCACCTTTCTCGTCAAAACCGTACTCCACAAAAGCTGTGGTCCCTCAAGGCTCTATCATCTCGCCCCTGCTTTTCAACATCTACATGAAGTCATTACCGGTACTGATCAATCAATTTCACCTCACGTGCTATAACTATGCAGATGACACGCAAATACTCCTTCAACTGGAATGCCCCAAAGACATTGGAAACTCGCCAATTTTCAGCTGTCTCAGAGCAGTGGATCAATGGATCACGTGGAGCCATCTCAAATTGAATGCTTCCAAAACGGAAATACTCACGTGTGGCGATTGGAAACATTATGACCTGCTTGCCGCCTGGCCTGATGAACTGGGATCACCGCCTAAAGTATCGAAGATAGTAAGAAACCTCGGAATGACCATGGACTCCAAGCTGTCGATGAATGCCCAAGTGGACAAACTAGCAAGATCAAGCTTTGTTACTATAAAAACTCTGCGACGAATCTTCCCCCATTTGGGATTTCCACACAAGGTCCAAGCTACCATCTCCCTTGTTCTGTCAAACTCGATTACGCCAATAGCCTCTACCACGGATCATCTTTAACGACTATGAAAAGACTACAATGGATTCAGAACTCGGCTGCCAGACTACTCTTGCATATCAAACCGCGAGACCACATCTCCCCTGCCTTGCAAGCCCTGCATTGGTTACCGGTTGCCAGAAGATCCACGTTCAAGCTGCTTTGTATCACCCACAAAGCGATACATGGAATGGGACCGCTCTTCATCAGGAATAAAATCACCAAACACATTCATCATAGGAACCTCCGCTCTAGAGTGGCACCTCGACTCAAAATCCCAAGATACAAGAAAAAAAAACATGGGTGGCACATCCTTCTGTTCAAGCAGCCAAAATATGGAACTCTTTACCCCCCAACATAAGATCCACTGACAACCACCTTATCTTCAGAAAACTACTCTTCCCCACATAAGCACCATACACAAACAGAAATATACAGCATATCCCCCTGTATATAAGCATTTATTTGTGCTATAGATATGTACCTATATATGTCTATTGCTTTGTATAAACATGTCGAATAATTATGTTTTTTAAAAAAATGAATAAATACATTTTTAAGTACAACACTTGAAAACCAGAGTTTATCGAATGCATCTTTAATCTACTTATACTTCCTTCCTTTATGCATCTATATACCTTCCATGCACTTGGATCTATGTATTTATTACTTTCCTCCCCCAAAACAAAAGCATATTCAATGCACTACCCTATTTCTCACCCTATACCTCTATCAATATCTTTAATCTACATATACTTACTTCCTTTATGCATCTATAAACTTTCCATGTACTTATGGATCTATATATTTATTACTTTCTTCTAATTCAGCATATCCAATGCACTATCCTATTTCTCACCCTATACCTCTATCAATATATCCTCTACATCCACTCTCATTCATCTGAAACCCCATACCACTACTATGATCCCCAAAATAGCCCTTTTAGACTCTCCCCTACGCTACCCCTCCTTGCACCATTTTACACCTTTTTTTATACTATACTGCTCCCCAAAAACGAGCCTTTCTAAACTCTTCCCTCTGACTCTTCCCCTCCACATCCCTCTTTACTCATCCCAAGCCTCCGACTACTGCTATGACGTCCCCAATTTTTTTTTTTAAACTATATAAATGCAACCCTTTTTCCCTCTTCTATCCCTCCGCTATCCTTCTCAATACAAATAACTGACTAATATCCACCACTCAAATTACTTTCATATTTCACCATACTAATTCACCACTAAACCTTTATGGGTTCCCGAGTAGCGTGCTATTCGCCGAAAAAGCGCTTCAACACCCCATCAGGGGTAACAAACGCTATATATATACATGCAAACCTCTGTCCCTCTTCTATCCCTCTGCTACCCTTTCAATCCAAATAACCGACTAACATATCATCCACCACTCAAATTACTTTCATATTTCACTATACTAATTCAACACTGATCCTTTATGGGTTCCCGAGTAGCGTGCTACTCGTAAAAAAAAAAAAAGCGCTTCAACACCCCATCAGGGGGTAACGAGCGCTATATAAATGCAAACCTTTTTCCCCTCTTCTATCCCTCCGCTATCCTACTGAATCCAAATAACTGACTAATATCCACCACTCAACTTACTTTCATATTTCACTATACTAATTCAACACTAATCCTTCTTGGGTCCTGGAGTAGCGTGCTCGCTGCAAAAGCGCTTTGACGCCTCGTCAGGGGTAGTAAGCGCTATATAAATGCAATTACAATACAATCTTTTATCCCAAACCAGTTAACTGAGGTACCATGGTGGGAGCGGAGCGTTCTATCTCCCTAGTAATCTGAAAACCTAATTTTCAAATCTGCACCCATTTCGATCTTTGGCCTTTTATTTGTTCACTGGCTTGAACAAAATATGTCTATTGGCCATAATGTGCTATATTTACTTCACTAAAATAATCTTTACAGCATGAAATAACCTTGTGTTTAACAAAGTGATCAAGTGTTCTTAAATTTATTTTATCTATTGCTATCAGTTTACACTATTGACCATGATATCTTGATCAGTCACTGTCATGGCTGTTATACCTGTACCCCTCTGAGGGCAAGAACAGGCCAGGAAGGCTGAAAAACACTTTGTTAGTCTTGCACTTCTATAGTCTTGCACTGGTGCTAATGTAAGATCCAAACCTGGCAGCTGCGGTGCACATATACATCATGCAGCATCATCAAATGGGAACAATTAATACTCCGGTCTGTAGTGGATCAGCAGTGGGTAGGAAAGAGTAAATCAAATTCTAATTGGATACTAAAATATGTATTTATGAACACTGTAAAGAACATCTCTTTGAACATGCAATCAGTATGGGATAATCATCTCTTATAATAGAACCGAAAATTCTTGTTCATGAATGCTACCACATTTTGGATGTTATGACCGGACCTGAGGCTTTGGATTAGGCAGATTTAAACCTCTTCAATTAATATGGAAAAGGGATTTATTACTATTTTTATTAGAATTGCGTGAAAGCAGATACCAAGGGTCTATCTGCCATGCTCACTATATCCTGCAATTTTTCCCCTCGTGAGTATGATTTGGAGGCCATGGCCCTCTCATTGAGTAGGTCCTAAAAATAGTATCTACCTGATACATGATCGAATTCATTTTTCCCACCTTCCTAATGTGGGTGACACTAGAGCATAAAGGCTGACAATAGAATTAATAAATTGACCTGCCACGGATAATTTGAGTTCTCTAGTATCCGATCTATCATAGATTCATACTTGAATCATTCCCCATCGTCGAAGTGGAAGTCCCACAGTGTAATTAGAAAGTGGTATTGTGTCATACATAGACCAAAGCGGCTGTAAAACATCATATTCAATAACCAATTCACATCATTTGAAAAGAACCAAACTTAAGCCAATCAGGCTGCACACTCTGTTAACCACTCCCCTCGGGAGTGACCATACTTCAGATTTTCAACTGCATGACAGTCTTCTTGAGCTGTGTGCAATTCTTATCAAGAAGACTAATTTCCCAATTTTTCTACTTCGTCAGAAGTCCTATTCCGTGAATGTTTTTTTTTTTTTTAGAGTTTTATATAGCGCAAACTCAACCCGAAGATATCAGGTATCGGAGCGCTTTACAAGAGCACCAGTTTTGTTACAGATGGACACATTCATTTGTTGTTTTTTTGTTAGGCTCGGGGAGATTAAGTGATTTGCCCAGAATCACAGGATGTTAAGCGCTCCTGCCGAGACACGAACCTGGTTCCCCAGCTTCGAGGTAGATCGCTCTAACCGTAATGCTACAGCCTCTCCCAAACTTGCATTCTTTAATTCTGATAACTGAGAATCTGACAGAACGTTATGTCGGAAAACTCAAAAAGAGCCTTTCAGGCTTTGTGGCTCTTGTGAGAAGAAGATACTATATTCAGAAGATCCCCCCCACAAGGAATGTATATATTGCCTATATCCTTCTCATAAAGTGAAAGACTGCAAGATCGGTCACACATTTTCCACCAAGACTTAAAAGGCAGGTGACTATTGTGGCTTCAAAAGCTCAATGCTAAAGACGCACCAGTCTCTGAGGAAAGAAAAAGTACCTCAGAATCCTCCAGAAAGTCTCACTAGAGAGACGGATCAAAGAATCATTCATCAAAAAATCCCAAGGATGAAGAGCAGTCTAAAAAGTCTTCAAATGAGAGTCCTCATAGACTCTCTGAAGATCGAAGTCCATCTTCAAAGCAGGCCAAAGAGGAAGATTCTTCAAAGCTTAAAAGCAAGCCAGAGAGGAAGATTCTTCAAAGCTTAAAAGCAGGCTAGACAGGAAGATTCTTCAAAGTCTAGACCTGAACCTATAACTCCCATCAAGTAAGGTATTTATTACTTATAAAAAACAAAGTCGATGGAATCATCGATGACTGTTAAACTGTCAAAGACTGCAATCCATCGGTAAAATCTGGTTGATGCTGTATACGAAACAGGTGTCTCTAAAAACATAATTAACACCAACTTGCATGGCAGCGATGACAACGTGAATGACTTTCATCATAGACGACTTCCACCTCATGGCCGACCACACTGTTAACAAGAAAACTGTCGCCGACTCCGTTGATGAGAGAAAAAATTATTCTAATTTCTGAAAAAGCTATTCATTGGTCATTTATTGCCTGAACATACATCCCCTAGTTAAGTGTCGCCTTTACCAGCAAGTCACTTACTTGATGTTGAGCAGTCTGATGATGATGATGGTGGTGGACTATTCAGTCCAGCATACAACCCATCTGACCTCCATGTTAAATATCAGGATGGTGACTACATGGATGGTGCTTACTTTTCCCCACAGGACACCCAGGAGTTTTGAAAGGTTACACCTTTCCAAGTTTTAAGTGCCTTCACTCAATAGTTTCAAGCTAGCTGAACGAGAAAGGTAACTCCTATACTGTTGCATGATCCTTCCTTTGTGAGGAGCAATTACGTTGATCTGCTTTGAACCAGAAGGTTAATTAACAAACCAGGTTCTTGTATCAAATCCCAAAAAACTGCAATGATCTTCCAACTAATATTTGTTCAGCCTCTTCATTTTTAGCCTTTCAGCAAAGCTTACAATTACCATTTCTAAAGAGAACTGCTAGAGAGGATTGAGTAGTCTTGAGGTAGTTCAGAAGCTGTCTAAATATAATCCTTTGCTCAGTTATCCCATCTCAACCTCCAGGCTGTCCAAATAATTTTCCTTCAAAGTCACAGTAAGTACCAAACAGCAGCCACGTTGGACAGTAGGATCCGCTCAAAGTGAACTGAAAAGTATGTGGGTGAAAAGGAACTGGGGACACAAATGGCATGGATGCTATAGATCTCGAATCCCACCTTCCAGACAATATTGAGCAGGGGAATTGCATCCTTTTGTTCAAATGTCTTTATTTACCTAGTGCATGGGTCTCCAACCTTCTCTGTAGTGGGAGTTTCTTTTGATCTGTGAAAATCGTCATGAGCTACTAAAGGCCAAGCAGCTCGCACATTTTTCTGAGAGTCCCCTCATTCCCAGCTTCATTGACTTTAAGCCTAAGTATATCTGTCTCACACCTCATCCACCACACTGCTACACGCTGCGTCTCATAACATGATAACTGCACCTTGGTGTTCATCAGGCAAGACAAGGAAAGACTTCCCACATAGGATCCCTAACCAAAGAAAACACTTCCAACCACCCACCCTACACATGCCATAGCTTGCTGACCATGTAGGTAAGTGCTTCAGTGCCACCCATTGGCTTAGTAAGTGCTAAAAAAAAAAAGGCTGCAACTGAATGCCTCCCCTTTCTTCATTATTAAATAAAGAAAAGTTATGTTCAAATGAACATGTTCTAGCGTAAACGTGTTGGGCCTCATAAACGTTTTTAGTGGATCAATTTTCGATCTCAGTATAACATCAGCTACCACACTAATCACGTTAGGTCCTCCGATGGATCTTGTTCTGTGCTGAAAGGGACACGAATACTGGGGATGAATAATTATCATACGAGGACCGGACCTGGAATATGATAATTGTTAACATTCATCCATTACTGATTAAATTTCTCAGATTAAATCTACCTTTAGGTCAGTAATTTTTTTTTATGGATTAATGGGCCACAACAAATAATGAAACCGAATCAGCAGAGTAATTTATCTCAAATTGTATCTTTATCAAATTTCAAATGATTAGCATACCAATCTAATTTATGAATTGAAAGGTTTTCATAAGCATTAACAAACTGAAATACAATCTGAAAGGATTTATCTTCCTCAGCCGAGGGAGATTATATCCTAAGGGACAAAGCAATTATCTCTCATACAAACCCTAGGGATGGAAGTTCAGTAAACCACCAAATGACCAGTTCCAGTTCATGGACGAGATTGTCTGCCCCTGTCCGTACTGCAGCGTCGGAAACCTTCCAGCCGTAAAGATTTCACTAGCAAGCATACCAGCTTGACAGCAAACGCAGTATTTTATCACAGTTCGCGCGTTGTTTCTGGAAGTCCAAATCGTCAGTCACTGTACCGCAAGATGGGCAGAGAAGGTGGACAAGATAGGGGACCGCCCCTGTCCAGAGTTTAGGCAATTATACTCCATCAATTTCTGGTTTACGCCCCTTGACACCACATTTGTCGGACCGCTCTGTCCCATTGGTCAGTTTCAGTAGGATGAGATGATGTAGTAAGTAAAAGTATACAAATCTGGAAGAATTAAGTAATCCATTTTGCGTTTTCCATAGGACCACTGTACTTTGTCATATGATTGGTTGTGACAATTAGGAAATAGGCGCGTTCATGTTCTCATCCTTTGTCAGTTCTTTCCCAAGCATGTGCTCTAGCAAGTAACAATTTTGTTGCAAGTCCAGTCAAGTAAGCTACAAACGTGAAAGGAATTATTGAGTGTTGGAGCACAAGTAGAAACTTTACAAAAGGTTCCCATAGGTTTCAGACTATTCAGTTCATAAGTTCATGCTAGGAAAGAAAGGGAAGTTTTGAGGCCTTCATGAAACACAGCTTGTGCACGATGAATTTGTGCTAAAATATGAATCTCACATTATTGGATACAATGCATTAGTTTTTCAATCAGGTAGATTAATGATTTGCATCTATATCATCTAAGTATAAAGTACCCCTAAAAATGTTTTTTAACACTTCATTATTAATTTGCAAGTCTCTTTTCACATTAGAGGTTAATGCATCATTCAGGATTTGAAAGCACATTTAAAATAAACCTTTAAAAAGCACATATTATAGCATCTGTTTTCTCATCAATGTCTGTGCTCACATTACACCTTTTAATGTTAATGACCATTTTCTTAACACATAAACCATTTTATTCTTGTGTAAAATTTCTATATTCTCGTTTGCTTATTACGTTCATTTATACATATATCAATATATTTGTTAAACTTTACATTAGCTTATTTGCGGTTAAATGTCATCACAAACCTACTTCTAACATTCTGCATACTTTTACGATGCAGTATCTAAATCAAGATTCATTCCTGTGTTTTTCTTAAACTGGTAACCTAACACACATTTGTCATGTTGGTAAATTAATGTCACAAATCATTTTTCCCACGGTGAATTCATAGAGATTGTAGAAAGAGAACATCCATGCTCTATCAAATACATACGATTTTCTTTCATGTCTTGACTGTTACAGACTATTAAAACAACAAAAACGGCCAGTATTTGGAAAGGTGGCAACCCTAGTTTCACTATGTGGATTATTTTATTTTTAAATGACAATGCATACTTATGCCCATAATCTCATTAAATGAGCGTTTCTACTAACATCTCTGTTTTTTTAACAGAAGTTACAAGTTGTCCCTAGGCACAAACCTGAACCAGGAACTTCATTTTATGACACTTTAATCACTGAAAGAAAGTTGCTGGCTTTGGTTTGCGAACTTGCAGCTAGCTCAGATAGATGCAATTTATTTTTAAAAATGAGTTTGAATTGCTGCTTTATTCTTGTTACGGAAGGGGTGGTGTATTCTGGGCCTTGGCTTTAGTTCTAGAACTTCATAATATAGCCAGACAGCTGTCCAGTAAACAAAACAGTATTGATTATCACACCAATTGGAATCACCGCATGGTAATGGAGAGGTTTAACCTTGTCATTATGAAATGTGTAAAAATATATTTTGGAAGCATTTTATTTTCTAGCCAATATCTAATCTAATCCATTACTAAACAATACAGTGCTCTCATAAGTTTGCCAGCCACTCGCCGATCTGATTTACCTTCCAAAACCCACCCCAATATCTTCTTACATATTGCTTTTAACACCAGTTTGTGAGCATCCCACAACCATGAGAGGGGCACCAGTGCTACAGAAACCTATAAGCAGCAAAAATGCTTTAAACTTGATGTATGTAGTCCAATTACTTATTGGCCTCACAAAATTATAGCTGATTTAGGCAACTGAAGGGGAGCAAAACAGAATCTAGAGACTGCTTAAATATGCTGAATAAGTGACTTCAGTGTCAGGTGTCTTATCCTAAGGTAGTTCTGCCTTATGACTGTCATCATGTATTCATTCATTCAGCTGTATACTGAAAAATGTGGAAAACACTTAATTTATTCGAGGGACTTTAAAACTATCAAAATTCTTACTTAGTACAACCCCTCCCCAAACTAATAAACCAATGCTTTAAAAATAAAAAAAAACAGCATTTTGCACACAACCAAACGGTGCATTTAGAAGAGATTCTCCTGCTCGTTTCAATCTTGCAAATAAAGGAGATTTGACAGGTTCATCTTTAGTGCACGCCCTATTCTTAAACTTGAAAGCTAGAGTAGTGAACACCAAACTTTACATCTAGTAAAGCGCGGTGACAACCCACGTTAAAATCAAAGTACCTTGCATGCACTGAGCCACTTTCGCTGGCTTCTGCGTGAAGGCAGATATAAAGGGTAGTGTAGTCAGTGAAAACGCCTCAGTGCATGCAAGGCCCTTTGATTTTAATATCTGCTGCCACAGTGCTGTACTAGATGTAAAGCGCTGTGGCAGCCGACGTTAAAATCAAAGGGCCTTGAATGCACTGAGCTGCTTTACATCTCTACTCACACCGCGCTTTACATCTAGTAAATCGCGGTGGCAGCCGGCGTTAAAATCTAAGGGCCTTCCATGCACTGAGCCGCTTTCACTGACTATGTGAAGACCGATATAAAGCGCGGTGTAGTCTGTGAAAGCTGCTCAGTGCATGCAAGGCCCTCTGATTTTAACATCGGCTGACACCGCGCTTTACAATATAAGGCAGATCTAAAGCGCCATGCCAGCTGACGTTAAAATCAAAAGGTCTTGCATGCAATGAGCCACTTTTACCGACTATGCAGCTACGAGGCCAGGGGCTTGCTTACTGATCCGCTACTCCAGTCCATGCAGGATCAAAAGGCAGATTTAAAGCGCAGTGCCAGCCAGGAAAAGGCAGGTGGCACGGTTCATGATTGTGACGAACTTCAGGAAGAACGTCCTGTTCTTCAGCCCACCACAGGTAAGCTCAGTTCAGCCATCTGCGCAGCTGGTTTGGGTGAGGGCGGGCAAACGCTGATAAAAAACCTAAAAGGACAATGAAGGGATATTAAATAAATGCTGTAGTCCGCATGAAGCCTTATTAGATGCTGGGCGTGAGCTACTCCCAGGGGGTCGGCGAACGGATGGAGACCCCTTATATAGTGGTTCTAGTAGGAGGTGGTGACTGATCTTGAATATGGGGCATGCAAATAATCACTGAAAAACTCGAGATAAAGCCTGGTGATGTAGAGCGTTTTTGCCCTGGGGTAACTAATGCTGGAGTGAGCTCCTAGCCCCAAAACTAGGTTATTAGTTTGCGGGCCCAGAGGGTATATGGGAGACGTTGGGTAGGATAAGTATGTGTCTGTGGTTTGGGCACTGCCCTCCACCTTCACAGTTGGAATAATACCTGTTACTGAAGTGCCTGGTTTGTGCGTCAAATCTTGAGGGAAGGCCTTTGTAGGACTGCAAAATGCAGTGGGCCTTGTCTGCCTTTTTACTTGTTTAGTGAGTCTTTAGCCTGGTGATAACCACCCTTCTACTCCCAGTCTGCATGGCTGCAAGTATGCTAGATGGGGCAGTGCTCGGACAGCATTTGCTGAGGCAATGAAATGGACAGTGACGGGCAGGCAAATTATAGGCTGACCTCTGTAGAACAGGGCAGTTTTATTGGGCTTGATTCGGGCACGAGCAGTGACACCCATACAGAGTTTGATACCTACCTATATTATAGGCTCTGAGTAACCAACAAACTTACCCCACCATTTCCCAGGAGCCTCTCATCTTCAAACCTTTAGACTTCTTAATATCAGCTACAACTTTGGAATACTTAGTGGCATCCTTGTATAGATCTCTGCAGGAAGAGGCTCCGGTCCACACGCCTAACTGCAGAGACAAATGGAACATTGATTTATCCAAAGAAGGATCGAAATATAGTTGTTCACAGACTGGTGCTCTGTCGCCAAACAATGTGCTGCGTATAATTCACTTTATTCACAGAGTGTATCACACTCCTTGCGCCTATGGAAGACTGGTGTTAAAGACAACTCTAGATGCCAGAGAAGTGGCAAGTCTGAGGAGGCTTTTGGTATATCTCTATTGGCAGGATTTCTAGAATGGTCGGTATGCCTATCAACTTGGAACACTGTGTAGCACTCCTTGGATGGGTAAAATTCATGCCAATCGCAAACAGGGCATCCACTGCTTTGACGTTAGTGGCAAAAGAGGCAAGAAGCTAGGGACTTGGGCCATGGTCAGGCATCTACACATGAGACATTATTGCAAGATCTCAGTTACTGTAATGAACAATTAGAAATGTTCACAGATATGCACCCAGGTGTCATCTCGCATCAAAGACACATAGGGACCTTTATGTGACTTCCTGCTGTCATGGTCATCAGTAGCAGAGGACAAATCCTGAGATCTCCTGTAATATACCTATTCTCTTGCAAAGCGGGATCTTGCATCTGGTTCAGTGAAACCAGTCAGATGTGGGATATGTCATGCAGGGGAACTATATGACCGTATAGCTTGCAGCGAGGCTGAAGACTGTGGAGTGAGCATTACAATTCCACATGTCTACATATGTTGCTTGTAAGAGTCGTTTTGCTGTTATTTCATGTGAGCAACATAATGTAAAGGTATTCATATGTGACCCAGATTGTAACAATCAAAATCAATAAATTAATTTTTTTTTAAAACATATAGGCTGACCATGAATAGTGCATTTAACATAAATTTTTTCTTGCATTAAATACAACTACAGTTGAAGAATCTACTCAAATTTCAGAAGAAAGCACAACTGTAATGTACACAAAATTTGAGAAATGGCTAACAAAGTCACTGGACTCTTATCCCTTATAAAACCTTAACTCCAAAGCGGAGTGGTGGCGGGCTGCTCCATGGTACACCCTGGAGATGGCAGAGCTTAGGAGAGAGCCAAAGAGAATGGAAAGAATTTGGAGGAAATGATGCGACCCTGGCAACAAAACATTATACAGACACATGTTAAAGAAACATCAACAGGCCATAAGAATGGCCAGTCTCTTACTTCAGCAAACAAATTGGAAATGCCAGTAACTCCTCCAGGGAACTACACAAAGTGGGCAAAACTCTTTTGACGACATCCACTTATATAACAGCCCCTCCACCCAACGGTGTGACATGTTTGCCACTGCTTTTATAAATAAAATGAACAATATCCTTTGCTCTCTCCCAAAAAGCATGTCATATGATCTATTCCCCCCTTCCTTGAGAAGCCAATAACGACAGATCAACTGTCATCTTTCCCATCCCTAAATCTAGATGACATTTGAACCATCTTAAAGTCCATAAAATCTGGCTCTCCTTTAGATCCAGATCCGCCGGATGTTCTATTGAAAGCTGTTGTTATTTTACCAGCACTAATGAAAATTCTAAACAGGTCACTGGCACTTAGCTGTGTCCCTCCCGCATGGAAGCACGCAATAGTTAAAACCTTTGCTTAAAAAGCCAGAGGCAGACCCTTTGAGGGTTGAGAATTATAGACCAACCTCTCAGCTTCCTATTGTTAGCAAAATATGCTAATACTCATCTCTGCAATTTCCTAGAAAACCATGCCAACCTTCATCCTACCTAAACTGGATTTAGGCCTGGAAACAGAACTGAGACCGCATTGTTAGTGGCTACTGAGGAGCTCCAAGCCATCTTACGTTGGGGTGGCTCAGCAGCCATGATCATGCTGGATCTCAGTGCTGCTTTTGATACTGTTTCCCACGAAATTTTGGTCCAAAGACTGAAAAAATGGCTCAAGGCTTTTTTGAACAATAGGAGCTTTCAAGTTCACGATGAACCTTTTCTCTCATCTACCTATTCCATCAAATGTGGAGTCCCACAGTGCTCCTCTCTGAGCCCAACCCTTTTTAATGTCTATGTTCTCCCACTGGCAAGAATTGTACAGCATATGGCCTAGATCTTGTTTCGTATGCTGACGACACTCAGCTGATTCTCACACTCGCCCCCGAATCTCAGGAGACAGCCAGTGATTTAAATGCTTGCCTAAAAAGAGTAGTTGAATGAATGTCAAACAATCTTAAACTTAATGGTGAGAAGACAGAAGTATTGGTCGTTGGCAACAATACCTCCTGTTGGAATTAACTGCTTTGGCCCCAACACCTTGGAGAGCGGCCAATACCCTCAATGACAGTAAAAAGCCTTGGCTTTTGGCTGGACAGAAAACTCACTTGGAAATTCAAGCTACAGAACTGTCTGCTGCATGATTCCGATTACTTCGCACCTTAAGAAATATGCATTGGCTGCCCCCTTCGTCCAAGAGGGTAGTCATACAGGGACTGATTATTACCTGCCTTGATTACGGCAATTCCCTGTTTTTGGGAAGCCCTCAATATGTTACAAACCGTTTACATATCATTCAAAACGCTGCAGCACGCTTGCTCCTCAAGATTCCCAAGCATCATTCAGCAACCCCAGCTTTGACTGCAGTACACTGGTTACCAATTCAAACAAGCATTTGCAATGCTATAGGTCTCGCATTTACGAGAGTTTGAGCTATTGGCATTGTAAATGACAATTCCTTTTATTTATGTGTTGACTTTTAAAACATAAATAAAAGGCATTGTCATTTACAATGCCAATAGCTTAAACTCTCACAAATGCGAGACCTATTGCATTGCAAATGCTTGTTGATTATAGCATATTACCTGGAGGACAGGCCCTTTTGTTGTTCTTCCTATACCTCCCCTTGTTCGGAAAATGAATACACCTTATACAATCTATCATTTGAGCTGGGTACATTTTTGCTGGAGGAACGCAACAGCAACACAACAGCGGTGGGCTCAGAAGGATTTGATGTTTTTCCCAGTCTGTTTGAAGGTAGCTTCTATTGATTGTTTTACAGGTTTACATTGTGCCCCAAATCATTAGCAACCACCATGGAAGCACTCTGCCTGATGCAAAGGACGTTTTACTACTATGAACAGTTTGGTTGGCATAATTTAAGGAATAGGTTGAATTATATGGATGTACTGAAACTTTTGTCTTTTTACTGGAGCATCCTGGTCATGTCTGTGTGGTGGTGGATTTTGTTTTAATAATCCGATGAACCAACACCAGACGACTTGGTCTTTTCTCAACAGCTTGGTAAATACGCAGATCAGAGGAGGACAATATTAAAATAGGCCCTGGACATCTCCTCAGATCGAGGGACGCTACTACAGGTTATTACAGAATATAATTCCCATTTCCCTGAGCATTTACCGAGAGAACATCCACTGGAGCTTCGCTGAAAAGCATGTGGGCAGCCTGTAGAGGTACAGACTCATTATGGATAGTGCATAAACTCATCTATACCAAAGGTTGGCTAGTGACAGTGAAAGGAGATATGAAAATAAAGTGAGGATATGTGCTCAACTTTACATTCCATTACATGAGGCCCTTCCAGATTTACACTGCTCTACAGATGAAATAACTGTTTTAAATACCCCTAGTATTACATCCTCTTAAGGTAGGCAGCATAAAATATTAATGTTGAGATATTCAAAATTCACACAAGCCCATCAGCCCCGGGGGGGGGGGAGCACTCTGCCTCTCATCCCAGCACAGTTCACCCCATTGCATTCTGGTAAATGCAGTACGCTTACTTCAAAGTTGCTGTAGTTTTTCACCAAAGTTGGTGCAGGTAGTGCTGTTATCTCTAGACACATGTTTCTGAGTTTAGCCCAACATCAGTAGAGAGCAGAAGTAGTAGAAAGCAGAGGAAAGTCATCTGGGGTTGCTGAAATGCTGCCCAAGTCTTCACAGGTCACAGTACCACTCCACAGGTGCACCCCAGCTGAGCTTGTTGGCTCAAGGGAGCCTTTCAAAACACAAGGGAGGGATCACACTGCACTCTCATCCAAGCACAGTTCACCCCACTTGTTTTTAGAGCTGGCTTTACATTATTTTACAGTTGTGGTATCGACAGCTTTACCTTTCTGTTGAGGTGGTGATACTTAGAAAATTACATCTTGTAACAGCTGGGGCTATACCAGACATCTACTTTTAGACCACTGTATTTCCCGCTTTACACCACGGTTCTGGTGTAGCAATAAAAAAAAATGAACATTCCCCCACAGTAGGGTGGTTTCCAACTTTACACCCCCTCTATTTTGGTTAAGTAGCTTCTCAAATACCCTCTTCTAGTTTACAGGGATGGCTTCTCTCGCTTTACAACATATTAAAGTACATTTGTATTCAATTTAAAAATGATTTAGTTTGTTATTGATAACACTTCCAGATTTTTTCTAAAATGCAATATTCCTGGCCACAGTTTCTCATAAGTCAAGCGGCTTTATAGTTACAGCTGTCGCACTACGACCTGTACATCCACTTAAAGTTGTGCACTTTAAGTATTTTAAACTAATTATACTCCACAGTAGCTAGCTGATGTATATTCGTCTTCACAGCCCATTAAAGTTGTGCTTATTAAATGCCTAACACCCACATGAGGTTGCAATATTTACACTTCATGTGTTACAAATTATGTATGCTCACCATAACATCATATTATAGCCATGAGATGTTTTGCTTTGGGATATTTTTTAACTTTAAAGCGAAAAACACATTGACATCTATAATACTTGAGAATCGTTATCTAATTCCACAAATTACATTGGTGTAGCTTGGGTTGCAGTTTTCACCAAAACACACTGTGTGAAACAGCTCATAAACGAGGAAACACTCCAGCTGCGTAGTTCTGATGTTAGAAGATGCTCTTGAAAAGTTGTTTGTCATTCAAGTCCTATTTCTAGAATGAGCAGTGAAGGTAACCTCTTTCTCACTGCTATTTTTTCAATCTACATCAATGAGCATGACAGTCTGTGTAACTGGACTTAAAATTTGGCTAGGCAGCCTGGCGTTTTGGTGGACCAACTTTTGTGTTACAATACAGTTTAATCAGAGGTGGTGTCACGTGTAGACATTCTGGAAGAGTAGAAGGTTTGAAAGCTGAAAGTGGCTAACTGCATGGAGACAGCAGGCTACATTTGTTTTCTGTATAGCTCTTAGGAAACTTAAGGAGGCGTCAGGGAGGCTTAAGAGAGCAGTCATGGTCGATACTTGCTTAGTACATGGTCACAATAATCCTTGCTAATACAAGCAATATTTTTACTTATTTTATGAATTTGTTTTTTACTCCTTATTAATTTGCAATAGTTCTTGCATAACGAGAAAGTGTGGTCACAAATGCTAGTGTCGAGGATACTCAATTACCTGATATTTCCCCGCTAATATACTGCCACTGCCATTGCTCTACCAGTTCTGGTTACTTTGCTTGCTTAGTGAGATTGTTTATTTTTAGTGCGACAATTCAATATCCAGCTCAGTGAGAGTGGAAAAATTATTGTTTAATATACGTGCAATATTGAGTACATTCCAATATGTGTAATATTTTTGTTTTTTATGGTATAGCTAAATTACTCCTTGCTAAATAAGCCACAGTTGCAATACGAATTACTGAATATGCTACTGTCACTACATCTCTTGTTTAGTATTATGGATGCAATATTTCCTATTCAGTATGGTATGCTAAAGCTACATTTCTTAACATGAACCAGTCCCATTTTGCACACTTAGTATCACCGCTGTACCAATCTCTTGCATAAATTGCAACAATTCTTGCTCGACTTTCCTACTGTGATTTTATTTTGCTAAACTCATATTTCTTGCTTACTTTCACAGTTGAAGTGAATTATATCAAGGCCACAGCATTCCTTCATGCATGTACACGCCTTGAGAAGTCTTACAAATGCTTCAGACTAGAATGCCCTAACTTGAACGATAAGCTGGACCAAGAATTAATCATTCAAAATGTCAATAGAAATTGTTTTCATTTTGACAGAATACCGGGGTTTGCTTTGAAGGCCATTAAAAAAGTCAACTTTTCTCAATTCAGTGTCTGTAGATTACATTTGGTAGCTCAATGCTTAAGCCTTCAACCTGCACTATTTTTTTATTTTTTATTTTGTAATCTTTGAGACACCTTATGAGTAGACTGAGTGAACTGATCTCAGATATGCCACCAAATTTGGACTGGCCAGCTCTGAACACAAAGCATTATGGGAAGGCTTGATTGATATTTGCTAGGAATATCATGCATATGTAAACGGTTTCAAATAGGATTCACTTGCGACCTCATAAGGAATTTGGAAAGAATGTCTTCTCTGTGAGCATGCTAAATTATTCTCGATTAAGCAACTAATGAAGGCATACAATTCCATAAAGCAATCGAATGTTTCATTTACAGCCACGACTTTGAAGTCCAACTATGTAGATCAGCAGACACTACAAAAGATGGACTTTTTTTTGTTTACACACCCTATCTGGCGTCTTAAAAGTAGAGAGGCTTTATACAGGTCATGAGTTAAAAACGCATGTGGACAAACGTGAGACCGCAGAACGGAAAATCATGGCTCTCAACTGGGAGTACCGATCAAAATGTCTGTGCGGAAAAGAAGCCCAATGTTAACAGAAAAAGATTACAAGAGAAAGCCTGGGTCGCGTTGGAAACATGGAATACAAACCATGATAGGCAAAGCGGTCATGACGACGCTCATCAAGCAGGTCACGCACATATAATTTACGAACGTTAACTGGTATGAAAGTTTGTTAAAGTTGGACTTTTGCAACTCGGAAGAAAATATTCCGATAGAACGAGTGCTGAGAGAAATAAATAAAAGAAAGTAATCATTTATGATTCCACCCACTTGTAAGAAAAACAAAATTGCCCCTGCAGGCCAATAAAATCAATAAATGTTGAAATAAAAGCTTTCAAAAAGGTATCCTTTCTATCAAGGTAGGATACTTAACAGACTATCTGGAGCAGCTACTTGGAGCGGTACGCTTGAGTTTTCCTCTGAAAGATGTACCTGCTTTATTGACTAGCCTCCCTTGATTACTATGACTATGTTAGTAAGTGATTCAATTCAATATATTTATTAAGCATTTGGATCTCTAATGAGGTCCACTTAAAACATACATAGATAATCATAACATAAACCCAGCAGCCGTTAAAACAATACTGCACTAAAACCATTCCATCTACACCACGATATCAATTTATACAAAGGTAGTCATACAAAGCATAATTTTTTTCCCCCAAAATGACCACTAGGATATTATTTAAACATCAATAAAACCCAACAATATAGGAGAGCTAAAATAATCACTCCTTGATGGATTAAAGGACATGTACAAAAGATGGATTAACATTAAAAAGCAATTTCAACTGATGGCATATTGTAGAATAAAGTACTTCATATTGCAACAATAACAACAAGTCATTAGGTAAAATGCATCTTACAATGGCAATAGGGTAGCAGCAATCAAACTATTATCTAGAACAATAAAGGATCAAGTCCTGTTAATTTTAACTGCAATTAGGAAAAGAATCCTATCATAACAGGATCATATATTTTTATCTAAAGTGCATCAAAAAAGCAGCGAAGATATTTCCCTTAAGACTTTTTTATGGTGGGAAAAGGTGCCTAGTTAATGCGAACAGCAGAGAATTAGCAACAGTCATATATTTAAAATTTTACACAAATGGAAAAAATCAATGCACAAGCACAAATTAATAAGTTGCATAACCAACCATACTCGAGGTCTGATAAAACCATTTAAAATATATTCATAAACTCCCTAAAAAGTTTAGTGTATACAATTTCATTTTTTGGACAAAGCAGAAATTCTCTAGCCGCTGTAACATTTTTAATGCCATTCTGGATAAACATAGGACGTAGCCACCTATAGCGGAATATGATCAACGCCGGGCATACAAACAAGACATGATCAAGATTCTGAGTAGCCTGATTACAAAAGTTACAGTTTTTTCCACCTTCCCTATTAGATGACCAATTTCCAGTTAAATCATTTAAGGGTAAGAGGTTCATATGGAAAAGAGTAATCCATCTGCGGATACCGTGGCCTAAGTTCCACGAGAGAGATTTCTGAGAAACTCTCGGGGAAGCATTCTTAACTATTGTTTCCAGTCTGGCCCTCGTTCTGCAAATACTAATATCTCTCTGATAGCTAATTAGGCCACTAGAAATCTTTAAAAAGGATTTTAATTCTATAGGAGATAAGGATAAGACAAAATCCTCTTGCACATTAAAATGTTGCAGTGCCAAACTGAAATCATTATAAAAGGAGTATGTGTACATTTGTCCTTCAAAAATTTCCTGTTGGATAAAACTCCTCAAAGAAAAAGGTTCACTATTCTTTAGTTGATACCCCCAACGAATTACCCTAGCTAGACCTTGTGAAAAGGAGCTTACCAAGCCAAATTCTACCCTAATAGCAGCTATTGGAACCAGTGTATTAAAATTACATAGTTTACGGAAAATTTGGCCTTTTATTTTATCCAGAAAGCTCCATTCCCTTACTGGTAAAGATTCAATTGCATATAACAGGGTAGGAGGAATTTTAGTTTTAAAAACTAACAGCAAATGTGAAAAATGTCTTCGACCCATCGTAGTATAAAATAGGCGTAGGCCATTTGCATGCGACGTTGCTTTAGAAGAGCTATGAGAAATATGGGAATTTATCTTCATACTACTTGAAATAACTTTCCCCAGATATAGATAGGATTCAACAATCTCCAATTTTTCAGGACCAATTCTCCAATTAAAATTACATAATTTTCTGTTTTTTCCTTGTTTTAAGACCAAGACCTTACTTTTAGATACATTTATTTTCAAAAATTGTGCAGACGTATAACTCTGGAGTCGTGACAATTTTTTTATTCAAACCTATAGGGGTCAGGTCCATAATTACAATATCGTCTGCATACATGAGACAGGAAAAGGAGCGGCCACCTATCTTTGGCGCATCTCCTTCCGTTAAGGAAAAACAATCCGGAAGATCTCTTACATATAAAGAGAACAATAGAGGTGCTAATAAGCAACCTTGCTTCAATCCATTTTCCGTATTAATAACTGAAGATAGGCCCTGTGTTCCCCCCATTAAAACCCAACACCATGTTTGCGAATGTAAAGCAATAACTAGGGATAACAGAATAGGAGGCATCCCCATTTTATATAACTTTTTCCAGAGAAGTGGCCGATCTACTTTATCGAACGCAGTAGAAAAGTCTATGAATGCTACATAGACATTTGTTTTACGAAAGACCGTATATTTCTCTTCTATTAATTTCAACAAGCAGATGTTATCTAAGGTGGAGTGATTTTTCCTAAACCCTGCTTGCTCAATGGGGAGGATTTTCTCCTCTACTACCCAGTCAGTGAGGTTCTCGAGAATACTGCGGGCGAAGATTTTCCCTACTGCGTCTAATAAGGCAATTTGGCGGTAGTTACCTGGTAGATGTCTTTCGCCTTTTTTGTGCAGCGGAATTAGGATACTACCAGACCATGACGAGGGAGTTCGCCCAGAGCGATAGCAGTATTCAAACAAGGGGGTAAGATATGTTGCCCATAGTACAGGCTCTTTTTTTATAATGGACATGGGAATTTCATCTGGACCCATTGCCCCTGAAGCTCTCATTTTTTTAATCAATCTAACGATTTCTTCCTTAGTAGGGGGATCAATTAAAATTTCTGAGGAGGTAATTCGAGAGCAGTCTGGCAAAAGGGAATTTAAATTCGCGGAATAGAGTTCTACTAAGTGGAATTTCCATTCTTCTTCATTTATTGGAATAGGAAGAGATTTAATTCTGGTACCACAACTTTCCGCAATTATTTCCCAATATCGTTTTGAATTATTTTTAGCCGCAGCTTCTTCTAATTGAACCCATTCATAATCCTCCTTTTTTTGTTTTAATGAGCGTTTTTTCCGTTGTCTTTTCCTCTTTAGTAAACCTATTAATCTCTTTCGTTCAGGAGAGTAATTCCTAAACTGAGCCCTTACTAGTTTGTTTAAGACCCTATTTATTTGAAGCAATGGATTAAAACATACTCTCTGCTTGATATTTGGATGAGAAGATTTACAAGACACAGCCATAGAATTTATACTGTGACTATAAAATTCTAGCAAATTATTTTGGGGGTAATCTTGAAGTTCCGCTACTCTAAGCTGCTTATCACCTATTAAAAAGATAGTTAATGACTCTTTTAGTTTTGAGACGGCCAAAGAATTCCAATAAATTCTGCTATTTGTTTTGCTGAAAGCTACCTCTTTATCCCTAAAATTCCATGAGCTCTCCCCAGTACAGGACAAATCTATTTTCAAACTAATCACCATATGGTCACTAAATTGATTTTCCAAAATTTCCATATTTGATAGTCTATTAAAGAAATCAACGGAGGAAATTACATAATCAATAATGGAGCCACCCTTCGGTCCCTTATGTGTATTTTTCGCTGGTATGTCTTTTCCTAGTCTCCCATTGACTATTAAGACCTCCAAGTTTCTTAAGCCTTCTAATAAAATTGTTCCTCTTTTATCCGTTCGACTATGGTTTGGGAATTGAGCTGGTGGTATTTTTAATGCTTCCTCCTTAATGGAGTTTGCAAAAAGCCCCAAACAATGGGTGGAGACTTTAGCATTCAAGTCGCCAACCAACAATAAGTTCTTACATTCTGAATTTTCGAAAATGGACAAGATAAAGGAAAACAGGTCTTTCAATAAATATATATTAGAAGCACCTGGAGGAATATATGCATTCACAATTAAAAGGGACTCGGAGTTCGTAGAATCGACCTAAGTCTCTAGCTTAATTGCCTGAAATAATTTAGATGAATGTGGAATTGTTTTATAGGACCACTTAAATCGTGATCTAAGCAGAATGGCAATACCACCTTTCGCATGTCCCCTGCTCACTGGAAACGCAGGGCGGCTCAGCACATAATAATCTTCCATGGACCAGTTCGTAGTAATCCAGGACTCTTGGATGCATATTATATCGGCGTTCTGTTCTTTCAAGAACAGCCATTTATTTTTACTTGTGCTTAGGCCGGCTGCGTTCCAGGAGACCAGTTTGAGGCCCTTGCTAGGAGGAATAAGTGATTAAAAAGCATGTGGAACTGCGAGAACAGAATAAGGCTTGGGTTTCTTCATGATAGTTCTAATGAATAATACCGTTTCGTCTGTTTGGAAATATTTCATAACAATCAATCTCAACTTTACCTTCGCTAGTACATGAGCATTCTAATAATAAAGGTTCAGATGCACTATTTTCTGCAAACACATCCAATTTAGCCACATAAAGCCGTTTGCTCGTTACCATCTGTTAAAATCCTGGGTGTTTTATTTAGTAGTTAAGATTATATTTTGCTACTAAGGAGTGTGAGACTCTACTACCTTGAATTGGGCCTATAAACGTTTTGTTTACTGAATTACATTAAGATAAAGTTATGGGTGGGCCTCTTTTTACTTTATAAAGACAATGAATTACATACTTGTTGTATTATGTTAAAGGGCAAGTCTTTTTATGCAAGCATTGTGTATTTTCTTGCTTTCACGTCCACGAATACATAGTAATTGACCTCAAATCATCAATAATGGATGTCACAAAAGCACTATCGTGACTGGCGTAACAGATGATACAAGTATTCCGCATACAAGAAAACGGAGTTTTGGTTTTATATGCAACCGAGAATTTTCCCGACGCACATACATACACAGAAAATAGGGAAACCTTAGAATTAGTCATGCTGCAACATATCAGATCCACCATCTTGCGAAACTTAAACTCTGCAAAGGTGGTTGCTCTACCTGCTCGGTGACAGGGATTAGTTAATGGTGTTAAAACCAATAAATCAAGTTTACCAAAGTACGATCATGACCCAAAAGAACACACACAAAACAAGGGCACATGGATGATAGAAAAGTCTGACATACTATACGAGGGGCCACCCAACTGTTGAGAACCAAGGACAGCTAAATTAGTTTAAAGTCTGCTCATTCTTATTTTCAATATTTGCAAAGTTCAGGGTGTGTGGAAGGGACATTATGGTATGTTTTTCTGACAACCTTGCTATGGTATTTATTAGCCCAACCTGATGTGCATTTTTACTTCTTTATCCACACAATAGTGTAACCATCAAACATGTATGCAGTGTACGAGTCGTGCACAGTACTCAGCCATGGCAGTGTAATGTATGCGGTGCCGTACACATAAATAACGTCCCAGTTCGATTTAAGATGTGCACAGAGTAATGTGCTCACATATGACTGGTATCTATTTAAAACGCCTCCAAATTTAAAGCACACTTATTCAGATATAATCTCCCTTCCCTAAAAAAAACAAATGACACCACCGCCTGAAACACATTCTAATAAAAGTTAAGTTGAATGCATCCCAAAGACCAGACAGTGGTTAGCATTTTACTTCCACTCAAGTATGGCAAAGCCTACAGCACATGATGAGCACGTTACGAGGATAAAGTCAACACTGAGCACACGGAGGAGATGGTTAAGGGTGGGTCTACAATGGAGTCCAGATTAAGCACGTGTATGGGCACGCTGCATTAGCAAGCACAGCAAAGTGGGGTGCAGCAGCATACTGGGAGTCTACTAAAATAAGGGAGGGATAGACCGGGTTGAAGGCAGAGGCAGGACTGTGACGCATGTGGGACCGGCAGGGCTGGGGCCAAGCAGATCTACTTGGACCGGCGGGTTTGTGTGGACGGGCAGGGCTGTAGGCGTGGCCGAGCCGGGCTATGAAGGACTGGCTCTGAAAATGGTTTTGCAGTGAGGGGTCTCTGCGGGTTAATGAGCTGACATCATTAAAGCTGACCATTTGTAATCATCTGTGAATGACGGCAAGCGAGGTGGGGGAGGAGACGCGGCGAGGAGGGGCCGGGGCTGAGGGGTGAAAGAAGACTGTAATCCACCCAGACTCCGTCTTCTGCTCCAGTCTTTAAACACAATTCCTGATTGGGATTCAAGGAGGTGGCGAACAGCGGAGCTACGTGTGCGTTCGCCTCCCATTAATTAACTCTCCCCAACAGTGCTTTAAATGGGCCGGTACTCACCGGTACTGAGTACCGGCACTTCTTAGATTTATAACTCTGAGTACCGGCACTTCTCTACTGCCGTGGAGAGTACCAGTACTCATGAGACGTAGGCTCATTGCCTATGCTGGTGAGCAGGAGTGGGACGTGTCTCTGGCAGCCAAGGCGCCGCTTCTGCAGCCCTTCCCCCCCCATATCTGAGCCCCAGCTGAGCTATTCAGCAGGGCTCATTTGAATAATGTCCAGGTGCTCACCATCACACTGTGCTTGACAGAGCAGGGTCCATTCAGGCCCTGTGCTGTCAATCACATTCACACTAGCCTGTGCATTCCTGCAAGCACAGGAATCATGTCAGTGCCCTGGCAGTGGCAATCAGGCTACGGCAAGTCCGGCCCTTGTGGCAATTAAAAAAGCCATGGTAAGTGAAGAGAAAAGATGGCTTTCATCTACCTTAGTCTTTTGTGTGTCTGCTATGTTTGTGTGTATGCCTGTTTTTGTAAGAAAAAAAGTGAGAGAAAGAGCGAGAGAATCCAGACACTCAGTAGGTATTTTAACCCCTTGGATGCGGGTGAAATTTTCCCGCAGTGCCGGAAAATTTCACGCGTGCGCGAATCGGACGGCTCCCAGCCGTCCGACGCACACGCCACCCGTAGCGTCCGACGCATCCAAAGGGTTAAAGAAAATGGGTGGCACTTTGTTTGTACATGTCTGCTCGGCGACAAAGATTCATAAATAACGTAAAAGGGAGGGTGGGTGAGTGAGTGGATGGATGAGTGAGCAAGGGTGGATGTATAGATGGATGGATAGATGAATAGATGGATGGATGAGTGAAAGCATGCATGGGTGAAAGAGGGTGGATGATTGGATAAAAGGGCGGATGATGGTTGGATAAGTGAAAGATTGGAATGGATGAATGAAAAGTAGGGAAGATGGATGAAAGGGTAGATGATGGATGAGTGAAAGGAGGGATTGAGTGAAAGGGTGAATGGAATAAAGGAGTGAAAGGGTTGATGGATGAGGGAAAGGGTGGATAAAGAGATGGATGAGTGAAAGGATAGGTTTGGAGATGGATAGGTTTGGATATGAAGGGTGGATAGACGGAATGGTGAAAAACTGAATGATTGATGAAAGACTGAATAGACGATAGAATGTAAAGGTTAAATGGTGGACATCAGCAGGTAAATGGTAGGATGAAAGGATGAATGGATAGATCGATGGAAGAGACAAGAGATATCTTCTGGGGAGGGTCATGATGAGTTGCTTCATTTGCTTGGTGCCATAAGAGCTTTGGTTCGACGTGGGGGTATTTGCAGTTTCCTCCTACTCAAAAATATATAGTATTGTGCCAAACAGCAATTAACAGTATGACATTAAGAAGGTGCAACTATTGCAAAAAAAGGAAATGTTAACATATTATCCCATTTCTCTTTCATTTTGTGTAATGAGTTAACCTGCTTTGTTTATATAAACACATTTCTCATGTGTTTTGGTATGTGCTGCAACTAATATAGAAGTTGTTAAGTGTCATCATGTCTTGCTCTTAGCCCTGCCCCGCCCCCTCACTACACCTCTAGCTCATTGTAATGAGTACCTGCACTTATTTTTCCCCATTTAAAGCACTGCTCCCCAAAATATAATCATCAGCCTCGTGCGCCGCCCAGAATCTTAATGCGCCTACAGGAGACTGGGGGAGGGAGGGAAAGTGAAAGCACGGCATGCGCGCCTTGTGCTGAAAAGCCGGGAGCCCTACGCGTGCACATCGCCTGTCCGGGCGCGTGCACATCTCCTGTCCCCTTTCCGAACAAAAATCGACGACAATAGTCTCGCCAAGCGAGCAGCGCATGCGCTGCATCGCTAGGGGAGACCTAACATGCGAGCAGCGCATGCGCTGCGTTGCTAGGGGAGACCTAAAAAGGATCGATTTAAGGCCCTGTGCATGGCTTATCGAGCTATGCAGGGAAAAGGTCCCCTCTTGATTCGACGACTGCTCTGCCTTTATGTACCAAGGAGATCATTACGCTCCGAGACCACTTCTCTGCTGACAATTCCTTAAGTTAAGAGAGCCAGATGTGGCAGCCATTGCTTTGTCTTTCTGCCTGCCAAGTTGTGGAATGTCCTCCCCATTAAACTCAGACAGACGTAGCCAGAAAGTTCATTTAGGAAACTTTTAAAGTTTCAGCATAAGTCACCTAGGTTTTTCTAATGTGCCTGTCTCATTACTGGGAGGCCCTCTCAGGGCAGCCGTGCGCTATTTAAAGCCCCATGAATAGAATAGTTGTGCAGTTTTTACCTAGTACAAATCAACAAAGTAATCCAAGTACACACTGCCTGTACCATGTGTTCTCTATGTTGAAGCTACCACCTCTACTGAGCATGTATATAAATTATATTAAATTATCCTGTCATTATTTGGGCGTACTGCCTCCCTTTGAATTTCGAGGCAATTAGGAAAATACGACTAATTCTGATTGGCATGGGAATCCATAGAAGCTTAGATGGTGAAACCACTGACACTAGCAAGGAAATAAAACGTCACCCTGTTCACCTAACAACCTCTCTGCAGGAAACTAGGCCAAAGGATTGTGGCTGCTCAGTGGAACCCAGCAGTGTAAACGCCAGAGACCAACTTCAAGTGTGATTCCAGCTAACAGCTTCACTCAGAAAACTCAAGATGCGCGAGCACCTCCCAGATGCCTCCCCTAAGTGAGAAAGACCAGAAATAAACTACCAATGCGGTCCTGTCGGAGAACTGGAGGTTGCTCTGGTACCATGAAAGAACAAGCAAAATACAAATAATAATAAACCAGCACAATATAACAGGGTCATCTCTGGCTTTCCCCCCAAGGGGGGCGTCAGTGAGTAAAGCAACCATGGAGGGAGGGGGGCAGAGTTTTGCCGATGAGTAAGAGTATCCACTCAAGGAGGTCTAACATGGAGGGACTGGCGGTCAAACAACGATAGGCAGGTTTGACAAGGAGGAAGCGACAATGGGGAAACGAGAAGAAACCAGCAACGTGTAGGAACCAATGACTGGGGAAGAAGCCAAAAAATAGTGCTTTGGAGGGAGGTGCAGGCCGTGTGAGAGAGAGGGTGAAGAAATAGTACTTAAATCATATTGGGAGCAGCGGACGGGCACTGAATTAAGTTGAATCAATTTATGTTTTGTCCCTGCTTCTCTGAAAGGATCGTAAGTGGTGTTTTGTCAGCACGGGCCAATTAAGGAGGCTGCAAACAAGAGGGACACTGCAGCCAACAAATGGTAAGCAATCTACCGGCTCCAAACCCTGTTTAGGTTTCCCCTGCACAGCGCTTGCGCAATCTCTTGCAATTAAAACAAAATCTTAAAAGGGGCTTACAGCCAGTCTATTACTTACCATTCATAGACTTCCTGCTCTCTCTAATTTTGTGGCTTCTCGCTGGTCTACAGCATCAGGGTCCCGTCATCAGGTTTCAACTTCTTCTTTCCTCGGCTGTTCGCTAGAGCTTGGACCAATTCACCAAGTACTATTTACAGCTGGCAGCCAGTGTACTTCCACTGGCCAGGTGCTTTTTTTTTTTTACTTTCGTCTCCGCACTCCATACAAGTGCATGTGTTTGTACTCTGTCTCCTCTATTTTTTTAAAAACATTTTGGCACTTTTATATAGCGTGAAGTTGCCCATGCTTTTAAACCCGTGACATTCACCCCCCACGCCAGTTTTCAGTCCTACTTTTCTCCCTTTATTCCCCGCTTCATTCTTTCCTGTATTTATGAAAACGGGCGCCTTAATTAAGCACGAGTCCAGAGACAGATGGTGACTGTCGCATCCACTCTCGTGTTTTATTAGAGAACTGCAGTGAGGGGGAATTCTTCTGCACAGGAGAGTGAAACCATAACTAAACAAAACAAGCATTGGCAAAGCGAAATCCATGCCGTGCCTGTGGGGTTACTGTGACGGAATTGGGTCCCACTGTACTAAATAAATAAATAAAGGTGTATACCACTAGTAGACACCAGCACAAGATGCCGTGTCTGAGCACATCTGACTCTCCACATGGTCCGTGTTTCTCCGAGGAGGCGCCAATTAACTTGTCCGTTTAAACCAGAGCACACGTAATAAATAACTTTGTAGTCTCCATCATGAGCCAGATTTGAAAGTGGCCACAACCTTAAAAGGGGGAAGCCACTGCAGTGCGGTATGCACAAACCACTTGATCTGTGTAAAAGTTTCCTTCAAAAGTTAATAAAGTACAGTTACCTTAGCAATCAGACCCCTGGCAGCAAGGGTACTATCATTGACATCCGATCAGGGATTGGATTTAGTGCTGCATAGTCAGTGAGTTATCAGCATATTAGGTCTGGCATGGGTATGAACAGATGAATATAAGGTGCAGGGAGGACTGGGGCGATTGCATACACTTTCATTCTATGCAATTTCTTACTTTGCAGTGGAATTGGCAAGGCACCAATTTAAAGTGAATATTTGCAAGGTGGTTATAAGCAGCAAGGGAGGGGGCTGGTGAAATAAATGGGGCAAGCAAAAGAGGGAGGGGGTGGGTGAAAGCAGTCCTGGGGCAAACGACAGAGGAAGGGTATCAGGTGAACGCATGTCTGACCTCACGTGGACAGTATCTGGTGGCACGATGCATGTGCTTAAATCTATTGTGTGCATGCACCTCTTCTGCACATGCACAAGTTTTCTCTGTGAATTAGCCTTTGCACGATATATGATTTTTCCCAATTTGCAACAGTGCACATAGGGGAAAAGCATTTCTGAATCAGGTCTCGTCTTTTTCCCAGACATGACATTATCCAGCAGCGTGTCTTCTAAGTAATCAACATTTGCTGCAGGTTTTAGCATGGGGTAGTATACTTTTATAAGCACAGCTCGGCTGATAACACTTAGTGGCGATCCTTAAAATAAATTCTCATGGAAATTGTCCAAGGCTTCAGAAAGTTCTGAGCAAACTACCCTGCGTAAAGTAGTCAGGAAAACAATTTGTACGCTGGTAAATAATTTTCCACCAGAGAGAGAAAGTGTTTATGTGTGATGTAAATGATGCTCATGTACAGCTCTACAGTACAATACCTTTGGGGACACGGACGAGTACGTGGGATGTGGCTTACGCAGGGTAATAGAACGGAGAGCAGGGAGGAGGACGTAGTGGGTTAAAAGCAGCAGGGGTGGTGTGTTAACACGCCAGGGAGGAGAAAAGACAACCTGCAGATTCACTCGCATGGAGTGCTCGATGACAAATGAAATTTACAAAAGTACCTTCAGAGTGTGTAGCCCCCGCACTGCACTTTGAAACGCGCCAGAATGGTTACATGCGCACTTATAGTGCTGACTTTATGGTCAAACATATCCCAAAAATCTCTGAAAGCTTAGAGCACAGCACTTCTGGCACCCCCCACACTGCTAAGCATCTCATGTTGCACATGGGGCTACTGCTGCCGCCAAGCTTCTTTTCTGCCAGTCATGGAATCAATCGTGCGCTTTTAATATTCCCCCATCAGGGACCGTCTCCAAACTCCTGACTGACTCCACGGGCAGCCATGTGGATGGCACTGAAGCTGCTTTTAGATTTGTTATGTGTTATAATGGCGGCAAGCTGCCAAGAGCGCATCCATTCGCTTTGTACTTTAAAACTACTGTTTTTACTTGCCCGTGACTGCTTAAATTTACTTCTTGGTTTGTGGGCTTTGTTCTTTAAAACTGCTGTTTTTACCTACCTGTGACTGCTTAAATTTCTTTCCTAGTTGTCGCTATATTGTGGCAATCCACCTCCAGCTTCCTTTTGTCTTAGCTAGCAAAAGAGGCGAAATACACCTCAGAGGCTAGGCAGAGTGCTCTTTGAGACTTCTTAAATCTGCTCTTAGGGTTTAAACTGTATTTGGAAAGTATATTTAGCACTTGTTTTTGGCTAGAAGAGTGAATTGTTTAAGTGTGCGAAAAGCAGTATTTTAGTGGCTTAGATTTGGCACTTACCTGCAGAGAATTGAACAGGAACTCCAGAGTGTGGATTGAGCCCGTCTGTCTCCAAGAAGACTCTGACTTGAGGAGCAGCTCCTAGCCCCCTGCCCCAGCCCAGCAGCCTGTGCTTAAGGTCACATGCCCCTTATATAAATTCCCTACTGGTTGTTACATCTGTGCTCTGATTGGTTCCTATTGAGCTTAGAGTTAGGGTTCTGATTGGCTAATAGATCTTGGGTTCTGATTGGTTCCTAGGGCTAGGGTTTCTATTGGACTTAGGGTTTGGTTTCTTATTTGCTGCTATGGCTGTGATTGGTTGTAAGGACTTGGTCTCCTTTTGGTTCTAAGGCTTAAGGCTAGTGTGCTGATTGGTTAGGGTAAAGGTTCTCATTGGCCAAAGGTGTCACCTAATCTTGGGCTATTTAACGTTAGGGCTAAGCCCGGGCGTCGAGGCTAAGGGTGCAGAGGACAAGGGCAGGGTGTAAAGGCTGAAACATGTCGACCACATATTGACACTAACTGCGGGTATAAGTTTTCCCCACAAGTGCCCTGTTTTTAATCCTGGCCCAGGGAGGCATGAATAAAGGGCTATCATGTACCTTGGAGCTAGTTTTCTCTGCTACCCTCATTACCTTGAGGTCATCACAGTGGCATTTAGCACACCCTCCCTTACAAAAAAAAAAACCCGAGCTCCTCCCTCTCAGAAAGGGGGTTGTAGCCCATGCCTTGACTAGGCATCAAGGCAAGAGGAGAATCCCAATGATGAAGCATGCCACCTTTGGTGGGTGAGGGAATTCATTCTTTTAAAGGTATATCCCTTTGTGACTAGGTCTTTATGTTGACAGTTGTTTATTATCTTTTAGACCCAAGGGCTTCTTCATTGTGGTATATTTATGGGTCGGGGAGCTAACCCTTGCAGGTCTCTAAATCTCCTTGGCACCCCACCCCTTTTAGGTGATGAAAGAATACTCCACAAAAACAACACAGCTCACCAACTCACGCTCAATCACCATCTCCACCACCTACACACACACAGACCCATCAAAATGCCTTATAAGGCTGCTGGACAAATATTACGATCTAGAAAAGAAATACTATTGCTATCCTCATACAACTAATACCAGCACTAATGACACACCTGCTACAAGTTCCAAAAATACTGCTCACTCTTCTACGAAACAAAGTCACACCACCACCAAAACTCAATCTCTAAACTGCTTTTTAATAAATGCTCGATCACTCCCTAAAAACAAGCATCACATCTACGACTTACTCATTGGCACACAATCTGACTTACTCTTCATAACTGAATCATGGTTGGGAGATGACATGGCTCCTGTGTTGCGTAAAGGCATTTCTCTAGGCTATCAAACTAAAAATCGTATAGACTGGACTAGCTGTTATATTCAAGTAAACAATACATCTCACTAAAGCTGGTGACATTTCCATACAAGGTTGTGAGGCCCTCTTAACCAAATGCAACCCTACACCAACTTCCTCCTGTATCTTCCTTCTCCTTTACAAACCTCCACCTAACAATGCAACATTCCTAGACACATTTCTTGCAGCAGTTTCTAAACCGATAACACTACGCTCCAACCTATGCATTATTGGTGACCTAAACATTTAGTTTGACAAGCCCAATATGCTCCATCCAAAAACCATCATCACTGGCCTAGACACACTGAACCTATATCAGATCGTCCACAAACCCACACGCATCGCTGGACACATCCTAGATGTCATTTTTGCAAATCCAGAACTAGTTACCTTTCAAACGATTACTCCAGTCACATGGTCAGACCACCATTTGCTAGCTTTCCAACATAACACACCCCAAAGCAACACACCTAAAACAACCTTATATGTCTCCACCTATCGACCATGGAACAAACTCAATTTTGAATACTTAGACGCACAACTGACATCCAACCCAGATCTAGACACAATAAGTCTGTTAAAAAAAACTATATAAGTGGCTACATGAAGCTTTTGATATCCTAATACCACTCAGAACAACAAAACAGGACAAAGGAAAACAGGCACTTTGGAGAAATACAGAACTAGAAGAGATAAAACAGCAAATTGGAAAGCTGCAACGCACCTGGCTCAAAACAAACAACAATCAAGACAAACTTCACCTACAGAAACTTAACAGATTGTACAAGTCAGCAATCACAAAAAGCTACAAAAATGAACTATTCAGACGGAATTCAAAATGCTAAATGTGCAAATAAAGAATTTTATAAAATTCTCACTGAATTTCGTAAGCCTAAATGCATAGAAAGAACTCATCCCATTACTAAGGAATTCACAAACAAACTGGCAAATCATTATACAACCAAAGCAGACATGTTGGACTCCTATTTAAAACAAAGGAAAACTACCAGTGCCAACCCACTTCCAAAAATCCCCTCCAACAGTTGGCTAACTCAACCTCTCCATTCCTTCAAATAAATATCACAAAACTTATGGATCTGGTCAAAGCAAGCAGGCAGCCCTTCTGACCCTTGTCTACCACAAATATTCAAGAACATTCATCTAACTACCTCCGCTGCCACACCAGTAAGGAAAATCATCAATAATTCCTTAACTACGGGAATCTTTCCAGAAGACCTAAAAAAGGCATACATATGCCCAATATTAAAGAAAACTAACCTGGCCCGCTTGACCCCAACAAGTACAGACCGATTACAAATGGACCTTTCCTGGGCAAATTGATAGAAATAGCAGTATTCGCCCAGATGTCACAATTCATTGAAGATAACTCCATACTTTCCGACTTGCAAACAGGTTTCTGCCAGGAAGAGGCACAGAATCTGCCCTCATCGCCATCTGGAATGACCTTGACAGCACAGAAGTCCAAAACGGGGTTGCTGCACTACTTCTCTTGGACGTCTCAGCGGCCTTTGTATTAGAGTGTTATGGTCAACTATGTTAAAGACTCTACAAAGTTGGCATGGAGAGGAATGACCTTGACTGGATCACATCCTACCTTCAAAACAGAACACACTTCATCCATTCCCCACCTTTCTTATCTAAACCGTACTTCAAAAAAGCAAGGATCCTGCAAGGCTCTATCATATCATCCATGCTTTTCAACATCTACATGAAGTCATTACCGGCAATGATCAGTGAATTTCAGCTCGCATGCTATAACTTTGCAGATGACACACAAAAAATACTCCTTAAACTGGAAAGCCCCAAAGACATTGGAAACACATAATTTCTGTTGCCTCAGAGCTGTTGATTAGTGGATGACATGGAGCCATCTCAAATTGAATGCTTCCAAAACAGAAATACTCATGTGGTGATTGGAAAAATTATGACCCACTCACCGCCTAGCCTGATGAACTGAGACTACCTCCTAAAGTATCTAAGGAAGTAAGAAACCTTGGAATTACCATGGACTCCAAGCTATCAGTGTATGCCAAAGTGGACAAATTAGCAAGACATTACTATGAAAACTCTGCAACGCATCTTCCCCCACCTGGGATTTCCACACAAGGTCCAGGCCTCTATCTCTTGAACTGTCTAAACTTGATTACTCCAGTGGCCTCTACCACGGATCATCTTATCAACTATGAAAAGTCTACAGCTGATTCAGAACTCTGCTGCCAGACTACTCCTACATGTAAAACCACAAGCCCACATCTCCCCTGCGTTAATGGCCCTACATTGGTTTCCGGTTGCCAAAAGATCCACATTCAAGCTGCTTTGTATCATCCACAAAGCAATACATGGAATAGGGCAGCTTTTCATCAGGAATAAAATCACCAAATGCAAAGAAACCTCCGCTTCAGATTGGCACCTCGCCTCAAAATCCCAACATGCAGGAAAAAGCCATAGGTGGCACATCCTTCTCTGTTCAAGCAGCCAAACTATGGAACTCACTACACCCAAACATAAGATCCATGGATAACTATCTTATCTTCAGAAGACTACTCTAGAGTTTCCTACATAACCACCCTACTCAAACACAAATGTACAGCATATCTCTGAGTAAATAAGCATTTCATTTGGTTATATCTATGTATCTAGATATGTGTATTTCTCTGTATAACTATGTATAGTAATTATGTTTATAAATATATAGATATTCTTTAGGTCTGCTTAAAAATGTATATATTACTTATGGTTATATTATTCTATGCTTAACATGTATATAGGTCACTGCATAGTTTTCATATAAGTTATTTGATTAGATGCTTAAGCTTCTCCATTTATCTATCACAATATGTAAACTTTATCATAACTATTTATCTTCAATTGCTTCTCTATTGAATTATTGAAAAGAAAAAAAACACAAATACATTAACCTAAAGTACAGTAACACTTGAACGTATGTGCTTATTACATACAACTTAAATAGTGTTATACTCCCTTCATTATACATGTATACACCTGCCATGTACTTATATAGCTATGTATTTATTACTTTATTCCTACTGTAAAAAAAACAATGCACTACCCTATGTTTCACCATGTACCTCTCTCCATATATCCTCTATATCCACTCTCTGACTCACCCCAAACTTCATTCTGCAACTCTGTTCTCCAAAGTAACCCTTTCTAGACTCTTGCCTCCTCTATCTCTCCTTAGACTCATCCGACACCTCATTTTACTACTATGATCTCCCTAATCCATTTCTAGAGACTTTTACCTCCTCCATCTCGCTTTTATTCATCCCAAGCCTCCTCCTACTAGTATGATCTCCCAATAAACACTTTCTAGACTCTTTCCTCTTCTATCCCTCCATTTTCCTTTTCAATCCAACTAACAGATTCACATGCCCACCGCTCAAATTAATTCATATTTCTCTATACTAATTCCCCACTAATCCTTTTTTGGTTCCGGAGTAACGTGCTACTAGGCGAAAAGCTCTTTGCGCCTCGTCAGGGTTAGTAAGCGTTATATAAATACAATTACAAATATACGTCACCCTGTGTGCATCAACGAGAAAAGAAAAACATTTTAAAGAAAGCATTCCCAGAACGCTGGCTTAGAAGAGATAAACTGGGGCTTATATCGGCAAATGCATTGCTTTACTTCACTACACGTAGGGAGCGTGGTAGGAGCTTTCATCAAGGTTGCACACAAGAGAGAGGTATTAAGTTGCAGCAGTCCGAGACACACAGGGCAGATTTATGATTTAAGTGTTGTGTGAGCTTGCTTCTCAGTTAAAATATCCAGTACAAAGAATCAGCCTCCGTGTGTTAAACGCTGGATACAGGCATCAACGGTAACCTGCATGTTATGAGTTTGGAAACCTGGGACGATGGCTCCACCTTACATCCAGCCGCGGTCAGTAAACTGAGTACCATTAAACTGGGCACTTATAGCAACTGTTCTTTAGGCGCTTAATGTGAGAAGTGGATTAGTATATGGTGCTCACATATGTAAGTGTAGCACCCTGCATTAATCCAGACAACCCTTATGGTGATTTTAGTAAACTTAGACAACCTTAGAAAGCTCTCTAAGTGATAGATTTTGAGAGCAGCCTTCAGGCTTAGTCCAGAAGGAGTGTAAAGCAGCTTGTTTTACCAGAACGTAATTTAATTGGTAGAGATTAAGCGTAAAAGAACCACACAGTGTATTTATAAAAATATGCATTTTTTTAAGACACTCACTAACACATACACATATTTCCTACCCAGATATATACTCAATGCACACAATACTTTGCAAAGAAAACAGTAAGACGCACTTATTACACAGTGGTCACCAGGGGGGGGAGAACCAAACCATATACTAAAATAGAGGGATGCGAACCACGACTCAAGTGAAGACTGTACCCAAAAGACGTAGAAGTGCCACGAACCCAAGGAACCACCCGAGGTAAGTAACCAGGAACCCCATGGAGGCCGTGTGCAGAGTGGAAACACGGCCGCGGGCTCAATTCAAGTCAATCGGTTAGTCGCGGTTGCAATTTTAAAAAAGAAGGACCCTTCCCAGTGGACCCTGAAGAAACACCGTGAAAGACAGAAGGTTGAAGAGCACCCCACCCGTGGATACCTTAGGAACCAGGTTACCTACACCAGGGAAGCCGGGTGCATAGGTGTGAATTGGCATCACAAACCGCGGTCGAATTCAATGGAGGACTTCAGCAAGATGCACCTGGGAAAGAAGTGGAAAGTGTCCGGTGGAATCCAAAGGTGGATTCTAGATGAGAAGTACCTGCAAGCAGAGGGGACAGAGTCTATGCCACTCGGGAGTGACCAGGGGGCACGGAAATTGAATGCCCGTTGATGTCGGGTGTTGCAGGAGAGTTGACTGTGACCTTGGAGCTGCAGCTGTGCGGACCAGGCGACGCTATGGAAGACCGGGAGCAGGAATTCAGACTCGCGACTCCAGTGCTTTCTCCCTTAAATTGACGATGGGGACTACTTCGGTACATCCCAGATTGGCTACTGGTCTACCCTTATAAGTCCCTAGTATATGGTACTGAGGTACCTAGGGCAAAGGTACTCCAGGGGTCTGCCATGGGCTGTAGCATGTACTATGGCCCAGAGCACCCTAAGTATTTGGAGCGGGCGTCCAAGAGTGTGCTCAATGAACTTACAATGTTGGGGCATAGCTGGGGCCACAGAGCCGGCCAGTGGCTGGGCTGCACAAGCAGCCGGCAGCTCTGAATGAGTCCTAACCAAACCGAGTTCACTCCAAACATGGTGGCTCCTATGAGAATGGCTCAAAACAAAGACACATGCGTACCCCATATCCAATCAGCACTATAGAATTCTCTTTGGCGTGCTAAGATTGGCTGACATGTAGCAATCCTCCAATTCAATGTCATTTTACACACAATACCTCCTACTTCCTGGCTGCGAATCATTGCCACTAAATTGGAATGCCAACGTAAACGTCACATAATTGTGTTAAAGAACAACACATTCAACAGTCATTGTGAAGAAAACAATATTCTCTATACATGGGCACAGGCATTTCTGTCTTTCCCCTTGAATACATCTGGTGATTGCTCCACTGTAATGTCATACATCCTCCTGCCGTGCGCTACTCTCCACAGCGTAGTCTACTGTTTTTCTAAACGTCTCCTTTTATGCCAGAAGTGCTTCGGGGAAGAAGAGCACCCCAAGAGGCTGGGAGGGGATATATATTCCCATCACCTAAACAAGTACACTGTATCCCCTATTTGCCACACCACCTTAACATCTCACCTCTGTAATTCGGAGACGCCTGAATCAGTGCACTGCCCCCTGAACAATGACGGAGGCACATGTGCATCGCCTATTGGGACATATACCTGTCAGTCCCTGTTTGTGCGGTAACTGTGCAACGCCCAGCCACTGCACACATGGTGGATGTGTCCCTTCGTCTAAAAATAGTGGGTGTCCTCTTTCCAAACACAGGGACTGCTACTTCAGGGAGCGTGTCAGGCACTTGCTCTTTGGAAAGGGATCCGGCGTGCGCTGCAAGGAGGATTCAGGTCATGTAAAGGGTGTGATCTTTTCTTTAAGAATTTTAAGAACGCGCCGTTAGGGTTGAACGTGCATATGGTGACTTTGTGAACCAGAAAGATGCGAGCTATCGCTTAACAGCGACAGTGAAACTATGAAGCTTTCTCACACCCCTTTGCTTCCCTCAAAACCCCTGAATCTGGGGCCTGGCTGCAGCGACACACAGCCTCCAGGCAGCACCCCCATGTATGTGGCCTTCTCACACCTCCCCTTCCCTCAAAACCCCTGAAACCGGGGCCTGGCTGCAGCGACGCACAGCCTCCAGGCAGCACCCCTATAAAAGGGCACTAGGTTAGTTCCATTCTGTTGGACTTGGCCCTTATTGTCCTAAAATTTTTCGCTTTTCCCCCTAGCCTTTTTACTGACATGGTGTGTCTGAACTGAAAATAATAAATGCTGTGCAATGGTGTACGCACCTTTATTTCCACCATTGTAGAAATGCACCTTTGTAAAATGTTACTTTTAAAATGGACGCCATGGCTGTGTGCTTGTGCCTGCCTGCCAGAGGTGGGTTACCAGTCTAGTCGTTTGTTTCCCAGCACCCCCAGATTTTGGAGGAAGTCTGGCAGACAGGGTGCTCTACACCTCCCCTAAACCAGTTGGGACCGGTTCCCCAGGGAACCTTCCAGAAGCTTCCAGCCCTTTCTGGTAGGTGGGGTGAGGGTGTATAAATAACGGAGCTGGGATGCCATGTGCTCAGACTGAGCGTGGACCTGAATGAGAGGGGACACTCTGCCAGGAGGTACCGCCACATTGGGCCTGTGTGCTGGCCCCTGTGCCCATCTGCACCCCTCCGCTGTCCACAGGGCCAGTGAGAGCCCTTTACTGGAGTGAAGACTGCTGTGTCAGGAGGAGTGCCACTTTATGGGAGATGACTGCTTCTAGGAGCTGCTGTCCTGTTCTGATGAGTACCCACTGCCTGCTGATCTTGCCCAGTATTGCCTGCCTGCTCTCCTGCCGTACTAAGCCCAGCACCTGGTGAGCACTATATCTTACTGCCAGCTGCCTGCTGCCTAGCACCCTGTGAGCACGTGGTCTGCCCAGGAGAAGAGAGGAGCTGATGCCTGCAGCGCTGTGCTGCTAAAGCGCTATAACTGTGCCACAGGGGAAGAGGAGCGCTACAACTTTATTTTGTGGGACTTAGCGCGACAACCTTATTCCTGCACCAGGAGAGCGCTGCCTCCAGCCCTGCCCAGGAGAAGAAGGTGCGTGGGTCCTGCAGCGCTGGGCTGCCGGAGTGCCATATTTGCATTGACTGTGCTCTGCTTGCTGCGAGAGCGCTATAACTGTGCCCAGCAGAAGAGGAGCGCTACATTTGAAGTGACTGACCATCCCTGCCTGCTGGCTAGCGCCTGGAGAAGAAGAGCGCTTTATCTTATTGCCCAGGAGGTGAGGAGCTGACATCTGCAGCGCTGTACTGCGAGAGCGCTATATTTCCAGTGACTGTGCCTTCCTGCCTGCTCCCTAGCGCCTCGGGAGGGCTATATTTCATTGCCAGTGAAGGGGAGCGCTACCACTTTATGGTGTGGGACCTTGCGTTTTGTGGGCGCTACAACTTACTCTCAGCCCAAGAACTTTCCTGCCGCCTAGCGCCTCGTGAGCGCTATATGTAAATTGCCAAGGAGGAGTCCTGCGGCGGAGGGGCCCGAGGCACATTGTCGGTGCCTGCCCCTCCGCGCTGCTGACGAGGAGAAGGCTCCGCTGAGGGTGAAGCCAGGAGAGGTCCCAGAAGCGGGACCTGTCGGGCACATTGCCGGTGCCCGGAGACTGCAGAGACATCCAGAGGGGCCCCAGACTGCCGGTGAGTGGGGCTCAGTCATCCTGTGGTTGGGGGTGTGTCGGGGCACATTGTCGGTGCCCGCCCCGGTGCCAGTATTCTTTAGAGGGCATTGGTTGTATTTAGAGTCCCATAGGAGGGGGCTCCAACGTGCCCAGTACTTGTTTCCTCCCTCAGCTGCACGACAGTGGCATTTTGGGAAATTCTAGAGTCCCAGAAGAGGGGCTCCACCGTGCCAGTGTTCTTGTGGGCAGATTCCTGTTAGAGCCCGGAGTGGGGCTCCCATCGCTGCATTGTTGGCGCCAGTGCTTGTTGGGTTTACCCAGCTACCCCGCAGGACAGGGGCAGCTGCAACGCATTGGGGGCATTGGATTACCCAGGAGAACAGAGAGGGAGTGAGAGACCCTCCTGCCCTAGCGCTTGCGCACCTTTGTTTTCGCTGCCCTTGCAGCCAGCCCTGACTTTGCGGGACATAGGGCTTCTGAGCCCCTGAGAGAGGCCAGTTGGCCTGGGCCCAGTTTCAGAGTGTCGTGCCCCGATTGGAACGACTGGGGCTTATGCTTGTGAGGCCTAGCGCCTCTTATGATTTATGTACAGGTGATTTATGCTAAGGCTATGCCTGCGCTAAGGGGTCTACGCTAATGCATTTATGCTGGTAATGTTTTCCCCAAATTGCTAATGTGTTGTTCATGCTTTCACCCTAATGGTGTCGCCTCCATGCCCACATGTTCAGGCCTAATGCTGTGTCGCTAATGATGGTGGTGCCTCTATGCTCACCTGGTTTTGCGCTAATGTTATGTATGCACAGTGTGATGGTATGCCTAAGGTTGCATTTTATGCTAATGCCAATCTGAATATGCATGTTGCATTTCCATGCCTAACCTAAGGTTCTCATCCCAGGCCTCCTGTTAAAGTGATTTATACAGATGTGTTCATACCTAGGGTTATGCTAATGTGCCTAATGCTTTTTTCCTAGGGTGGACATTGCTGAGGTTTATGCCCCGCCTAAGGTGGCCTACCCTAATGAGAGTGTCTCCTATGTTTCCATGCCTAATTGTTGCCCGTAATGTGTTTTTATGCATATTGAGATGCCTCATGCAAGTTGCCTAATGTTATGCCCACAAGGATCCTGCCTGTAAGTGCGGGTTGTTACACAGTTACTGATGCTTGCACATTTATCCTGTGTACTTGTGATGATTCCGGCAGCGGCCCGATTGGCCCTGCCTTGTAAATAGTCCCCCTCTGTAAATGACTACCTGGTGCCAGTTGGCTCCGTGTTCACCATGTGATTGCATCCTACTGTATTTGGTATAATACACAAGTTATTTTTCATGCAACCTGGTGTGGTCTCCTTTTGTAGGGTGCCTGGTGTGTCGCCTGTGAGTGTGCTGCGCAGATGCTTTACACATTTCCTCCGGAGTTTGGCCCGCCCGCTCTGCACCACGCTACCCGTTTCTAACACATTCCATTTCTGGTGCTTTGCAGCAGATTTAAGATCTTCTTAAAGCTTCTTGTTGCTGAAATGGGTGTCATTTCTGATATTTATATGTTTCCCTCGTCTTCATTTCTTGAATTTGCTCGCGAGAAAGTGTCACTCCTAGTCATTGAATGTCACTCGTAATTACACTGAAATGATGAAAATGTCACACATAGGCAATCTGAAACCTGGGCAACTATGACGCTCTGTTCCCGGCACTTCTCCCTCTCAAAATAACGTGCATGTGTGTGTTTTTGGGCACTTTATAAGAAACTGATTGACAGGACGGAAGTGGGCATTGGTTAAACACACTAAAGGTAGAGCGCTCTAACTAAGACGATTGTAAGTATCCCTCCTCCACATATTCTTACCGGCAGCTTCTGGCTGACCCCTCTCCCTTACAGCAATTACAGCAAAAAAGCAGTGCTGAAGCAGCATTACCTCTGCCGCTGCAATGGCCTCCACCATGTTCTCCTCCTGTGAGCCGACCACCTAAGATTGGTGTCCCTGCATGTTGTCACAGCTTGGAAGGAAACGAGGCTGGTACATACTGCTGCTCTGCCTGACAGTGTGAATAAGATCTTTGAAACGACAGAGAAGAGAAAAGGGATAGAACAGAACTGCCTCAGCTCTCTACGGCCGTATTCGACGAAGCGTCTGGCCACACAGAAACATTTCTAAATCTCCAATGTGCATGGGCACAGCACTGTCCTGGCATTGTCTATAGTAAGATAAGGCTAAAGGTCACGCCTTCCAAGCTTTGAAGATGAATGCTCTATTTGTCGCTGGCCAAACATCACAGCAGTATTTCAAGGCTGATGTATTTCTAACAGTAAATTGGCACTCCAAGTCTCTGCAGTGAATCCAGAGTTCCACAAACCTGGAGTGGTGGTGGGGGTCCCAAAAGGAAGGCAGTGACAAGATAAACCTTGCATGGGACAAACAAGAGGGAACCTTAGGAGTGGGAGGTTGGGGGCAGGCACACTGACGGGGAATTTCTAAGAAGCCAACGGGCCCGTGCTTATCAAGATAAACACGCTGCGCTCATTGTTAACATGCGTGCAACACATACAAAGGGGCATGGTCTCCCGAAACGGCCCCTTGCTGAGACATGAAGCGTGGTGTCCATGAAGTGGGCACCATGCTTATCAAGATAAACACGTTGCGCCCATTGTTAACATGCGTGCTGCAAATAGAAAGAGGCACAGTCTCCCGAACTGGCCCCTTGCTGAGACAAGAAGGACAGCGTCCTTAAAGCGGGTGCTGTGCTGATTTACGATAAACAAGGGTCAGTTCACACCCAAGTGCTCCGCTACAGCATGTGGCTGTGAAGAAGGTGCAAGCGCCGGAGCTACGAAAAGCACCCGCAGACTTTTAAACAGGCTCGGTGAAAGAGCACGATTACTACAATCAGCAAAAAGCGGGATCATAATTACCAAGAAAGGTCCACACATGCCTACTCTCAGGCAGGACAGGCGAATATCCGTGCAAACACAAGCACTTCATCGCCAGGCGAGGGACAGCCGAGAAGACGGGAGGGGGCGGGAACAAAGGGAATAGGAACAACGGGAGCGGGGCAGGGAAAAAGACAACATGGACAACTGGGGAGGGGTGTGGGAGCAAAGGGAATACTGACAATGGGAGGGGGGCGGCAGCCAAGTGAGCAAGGACAATGGGAGGGGGTGGGAGGAAAGTAAAAGACGACAGGAAATTACTAAAGGAGCCGGGGCAAAAGAAAAAGTAGTGCAGTTACCCAAACATATGGCCCGTATCGAAAGGATCCATGCAACAGGGGCAAACGCCAGGGCGGAAACAAAACAGCCACAAGGCTCGACACATGTACTCTATCTATGAACCAAAAGTATTGAATTTATAAAGGCGGACCAAGTAACCAGTCACAAGCAATGGGCGTCTTCTAACTTCCCAGAGACATTACAGCATGCCTCGCAGAGCAGCGCATGCGCGCTGACTCTAGGCAAAAAAAAGCGCTCTAGCACGGCCAACGCTGGCCGTGTCAAAGCATGTTTTTTTCAAACTTAAGCCATGTTGCCAGCGGCCGGTGGGGGCCTGAGCGGCCTTTCCGGAGCCAGATGGGCCTCTGTTACCCCCCTTTTATAAAGGGGGTGGAAGCGTCATTCTCACTCTCTCACTGGGGCCGGCCAATTAGGGTGACCAACTGGCATGGGTGCAAATTCAGGACGATGAGTGTAAACATTTAGGACAAAGGGTCAAAATTCAAGACAAAAATTCAGGACAGGAGCTCAAAATTCAGGACAAAAGGTAAGTTTTACAGACATATCAGAAGAGGTTGCACATTAGTATAAAAGTAAGTAAATAGACAACCACTTAAGTACAAGTGAAAAGTTTATATTAGGTTGAGACAATTGTGCACTTCATGGTTTTTCAGTATGCGCACAGCTTTGAGCAAATGTGCAGGACTTTTTGTGGTAAAAAAACACCCCCGCTCCCCCCCCACATTTCCGGACTCCCAGGGAAACGCCTGATGCCCGGTCCGGCCTTGCTACCACCCTCCAATGGTGACCCTCCCCTTCACATAGACCCTCTCTCATGTGTATTTAATTTCTTTTATAGTGCTACTCATCACAAGTAAGTAGGACAGGGTGTCAGAGTGTGTTACTTCATACGCATATTATATAGAGACAATGACTCATATAAATGTGAAAGTCAATCTATAGGAAATGTACTTAAGATAATGGGGGTTACAAGGTGTAATTATTCTTTCATCCATCATTCAGTCTTTCACCATTCATTCTGTCCTTCCATCTGTGTGCCCATCCATATCAATATTAAACCATTTGCAAACCTATCCATCATTCCACTCATCCATTCCTCCATCCACCCTTCCACTCATCCATCCCTCCATTCATCCTTTCACCTTATCCATCCGTACACTCATCCATCCACTCTTCCACTCATCCATCCATGCACTCATCCATCGAGCCATCTACCCTTTCACCCATTCAGCCATCCTTTCGCCTATTCATTCATCCACCCAGTCACTCATCCTTCCACCCTTTCAGTTATCCATCCATCCTCCCTTTCTCTCTTCATCCCTCTTTCATTTAGCCATCCATCCTCCCATCCATCTACTCATCCATTCATGAATCCATCCATTGACCCTATCACTCATCCATCCTTTCACTCATCCATCCTTTCTCTCATCCATCCACCCTTTCACTCCTTCACTCACTCATCCATCCATCCTTTCTCTCATCCATCCACCCTTTCACTCCTTCACTCATCCATCCTTTCTCTCATCCATTCACCCTTTCACTCCTTCACTCATCCATCCATCCTATCTCTCATCCATCCACTCTTTTACTCCTTCACTCAGCCATTCATTCTTTCTCTCATCCATCCACCCTTTCACTCCTTCATTCATCTATCCACCCTTCTGTCCATCCATCCACCCTCCCTTTCACTCACCCAGCCGTACATCCACCCTTTCACTCATCCATCCATCCATCCATCCACCCTTTCACTTATCAATTCATCAATCCATCCATCAGTTCACTCATCCACCCAGCCATTCACTCGCCTGTCATCCACCCTTTCACTCACAAATCCATCCTTTCACTCATCCATCCATCCTTTTACCCGTCCATCTACCCTTCCACCCATACATCCATCTATTTTTACCTTTTCTCTCATCCATCCTTCCACTCACTCATCCGTCCATCCTTTCTCTCATTATCCATCCATTCACCCTTTCACTAATCCATCCAGCCGTCCACTCATCCCTTCACTTACACACCTTTTCACATTAATTATGAGCTGAGCCTTTGTCTGCTGAGTTGCAGACAGAAGAGGCCCATCAAGGACTTCACCCCTGCTGTAGTTCCTAAAGCAAGGGGTGGGGCGGGGGAGGGCTCACTATGCCCCTGTACATAGGCAATCCGAAAAAGTGGAAGTCATGCAAGATGCACAGTGCCACTGTGACATGGTGTTGTTTCCAGGGCTTTAAGTGGGATGAAAAAATTGGGGGGTCTCTCCAAAGGGGGTGTTCGATGTAATTAAGGGCATGGCTTAAAACACCTAAGCTAAAAATCTGGGCTTAGCATAGTGTGCCTCCCTCCTGGTAATTTGCTGCTTCTGTCATTGCATCCAGATATATAATACAACAAGTAGTGTTACACCTACAAGCCAGAACTATTGGCTTTGTCAATGGTTGCTAGTTGCATAAAATAAAAAAGCAGCAACCATGGCTTTGTTGAATATAACATTGAAAATGCTTCAGTTTTGAAATGATGAGACAGTGAAAGACCCATAACCCTTTTTTGGGTCGAGCCTAGCGCAGCGCTCATGCGCTGCTCTAGGAGAGGGCCTCTTGGAATCACTCCAGACTTCCCAGAGACTTCTCCGTGTAGGTCGGACTCGTCCCACACATTCCATTGGCCTTTGCATGTGGCTTTCAATAATGAAAGCACGCAAATGGCCAAAGACGGGTGCATGTCCCGCCTTTCCTCTAAACGTTCACTCCCATGGCCTTTGGGTCTCGGGAGCGAGCAGCGGCGCGCAGGCTGGCAGCTGGTCGTGGATCAGGTTACTGATGACAGCTACGAGGGTCGCGTAGGCTCAGCATGACTGGGAAGCTTACTATTATGGCAGCAGAACATGGTCGTCCTCGCCCAGCCAAAGAAGCTTTCTTTTGAGGGCGGTGGATCACGGAACAGCACGGTGTCACGATGAGCTGGAAACGGGAGCAGAGAGCGTGTTTATACTGAGGCGCCCACCCGCCTCCTCCGTGATGCCATTGCCAGGAGTGCCCGCCTCACGTCACCAAGCTGCCTCCCGCCTGCTGCACATGACTACAACTAACCCCGCACCCACCCCTCCCTAGTCTGTGGCGGCTGGTGACAACAAAGAGCAGAAAATACAGCGACCCTGGTGTGCGGCTAACTAAGCTTTACAGCCATGTGCTACGCTCCTTCACAGGCAGCTTTACACTCACGGGGCTGATGAGCACACTGCACGCCCCCTTAAACAGGCAGCGTGGAACGCGAAAGCACTCACGTGCTGTGCTGCCATCCTCCGCCTCACTCTGGTCTCGGGGCTCCGTACCCATCTGCAGTATAGCCTCCCTCTACCCGCGTCAGATATCTGGCTCTTTGTTGCCTCCTCCGCATCCTGTCATTGCACAAGTCCCTCCCCAAACCCTGCCCCGCTCTGGTTCATGGCCTCGTCTGGCACATGCTGCACGGAAAGACTCGGCGGCAGGTCGGTAGCACATGAAGCCCCATCCAGAAGTGAGATATTTGGAAATTGTTGCTTATTCACCGGTATCATGTGCCTTCACTGCTAATGCGCGTATACCACTGTTACAGGGGGCTTTAAGTGGGCCGGCTCCTGCCGGTGCTCAGCACTTCCTAACAGCAAAATCTTTTTAGATCGGGCCCTGCGCCTCTACCCGGTACAGTGGGGTAAATGGACAGCCTGTATGTGGCTGTCAAACTGTATACACCGTAAAAATGTAACGCTCCAGCCATCATTTGCTTTAAGTACAGTTTCTGAAAACCAGTTTAATTTTCCTACGGCTTCATTGACCTTTGATCCCACAAATATATGACCGGTCTGGGTGCCTGCGACCTGTACCCTTCTTTGCTTCATGGAGCTGTTTGTTTCACTTCAGGGCAGCTGTCTGCTGTAAGTGAGCTGCATGGCTAAACACTTATAAGGTCCAAAGGCGAGACCTATTGGCTATGCCAATGCTTGTTTTTAAACTTGTTTCACCACCTTTTCATGAACTGGAATGCCACCTAGCAGCATGGCGTTTTTGTTCATTTCTTCCACCTGACTGAATGTCCTGCCCTAGACCAAGGCAGGAGGAGGCCCACCACATGCAGTAAGAGCACAGACTGGCCCATTGTCATTCTGTATGTGGCAATCAGCCGTAGACAGAATGACAATGGGCGGGGTGGGGCTGCTCTTGTGCTCAGAGGAGTGCGAGGTGGCCCCATCAGGGAGGGGAACAGTGATGTTCCCCAATGCCCAAAATTACGGACAAAAGGCGTCCGTAAAAGGGATCGTCATGGACAACGGACGTGAGATCCAAATTACGGATGGTCCGTGAAATTTAAGGACGGCTGGTCACCCTACGGCCAATTAACTTATGCAGATTGAGCGTGGGCAGGCGGCCTGAGCAGAAGTGGGCTCACTTATATTCAGCTGTGGTTCACCATTGTGAACTAATCCGTGCACAAGTCCTTTTGCATTATTTTGTTTATCTCCTAGAAGTTAAAAAATATGCTCTTTTTTAAACCCCCACACCCCCGCTCAGGCCCGGTTCTAGCGGGTGGGCCGGGTGGGCCAGGCCCACCCAAACATGAGCCTGGCCCACCCAAACATGAGCCTTGGCCCTCGCAGTGAGGGCTTGAATCAGGCGCGCAACGCCATTGCGCTCAAAGGGCTTCAAACCGCCCCCCGTCGTGTGTGTCAGCCCGGCTGAGACAGCTTCCCAGGCGCACACACACACAGACAGACAGTTTTCGAGATTATCGCAGCCGCACCAGAGTACTTCACAGGTCTTTACAAGACCATTTACATGTTAACGAGGCTTTGTTTATTTTTTCACTCCTTCATCTCCACTAGGGGCATGGCGAAAGGCGACAAATCCTTTCTTTGGCACTGGTAACCTTTGCCTACTGTCTTGCTGCGTGGATATTTCTTTTTCTATGCAGCGCAGGAGAAAAGAAGTTTGTTTATTCCTATTCACCTTTCCTGACCCCTGCAGCTGCTTATCACATCAGGCTCTGACACAAAGTTTGACTAATGGAGTAGGTAAGAGAATGTGTTACTATTTGTTTTTCTTTTTAAAATCTGCAGAGGCCCAGCAGGATACATACTTCGTGTGTGCTTCATTTAAACAGTTTTTATCATTATCATGGCAGATGCAGGACAACAATAAGACAATAAAAAATGCCCAGATAACGCTGGTGATTAAAGATCCTGCTGGAGAGCAATCATTTGTCTGTTAGTAGTTTTTAAATGCAGATGAACTGTATTTTTATGTGGAAGCTCAGTGGGTTACTGCCTTTGTCACAGAGATCCTTGTGTTACTTGCAGTTCAGAAGTTACAATCCTAACATAGGACAGTGACCAATGAACTGTCATCAAACAGCTGCATGCAAACCTGAATGGTATAGTTAGAACTTCGCTTTTTTGTTTTGTGATATAGTTAGAACTTCCTCAGTCTTTCATTATTCTAATGTTGCTAAAATGAGTATGTTTGGGCAGATATACATTTTTATCAGTAAAGCCAACCCCTAACCACTGGAGTACTCTTTAAATCCTGAGTTTGTGCTTCTCCAGACCAAACCCTCTTAAAATATACTGCCCACCAGTATGGATGACATGTGATTCATACACCTTGTAATCCTCATTGGCTTATGTGACATTCCCTATAGACTGATTTACATACTTGTATGATTCATTGTCTCTGTATAATGTGTGCGTGGTGTAAAGTACTGACACACACTACACTGATATGAGTAGCGCTATACAACAAATGAAATGCATATGAGAGAGGGGCTACGTAAAGATGAGGGGCACTGTTGGAGGGTGGCAGTGAGGGAATCCGAGGAAGAGGTCATGGGGTGGAGGGGGAGCTAGGGAGAGATGAGGGCACTGGTGGAGGGTGGTAGTGAGGGAGTGTGAGGAGGAGGTCATGAGGGGGAGGGGCTACGGAGAGATGAGGGGCACTGGTGGAGGGTGGCAGTGAGGGAGTTCGAGGAGGAGGTCATGAGGGGAGGGGCTATAGGGAAATGAGGGGCACTTGTGGCGTGTGGCAGTGAGGGAATCCTAGGAGGAGGTCAATAGGGGGGGCCATGGAGGGATGAGGGGCACTGGTGGAAGGTGGTAGTAAAGGTATTTCCGGAGAAAGAGGTTATTGGTGCGGCGCCAAAAAAGACTTTTGCATCAGCGCTAAAGCCGGCCCTGTCATGGCCTTTCTGTTTATGTTTATTTAATTAGCAGTCGGGTCATAAGGGCTACTGTGGAACATACTTTAAAGTGCGTGCTAATTATATTTACTGCTATATTCAATGTTTTAAGTTTGAAGGTGATTTTACTAATGTTTTTACTGGGAAAAATGAAAGTGGAGCCCGATGGTGCCTGATATGGGGGCTGGGGCCCAAGGTCAGCTGTGAGATAAGGTGCACTGGAGAGGAGTAGTGGATAATCGAGCCTATAAGGGAGTGCGTTGCAGAGTCCGGGGTGAGGTGGAGGTAGTAATGAAGAGGGATTCTCCCTGAAGGCTCGCACAGAGGGAGCCCGAGAAGTGTCACTTGCCTGATACTCCCACCTCAGAAACCTCCTCTTCCCATCAAAGGAACATTATATGGGAAAAACACTTTTTGAGAGTGATAATATTTAGAAAGAGATTTGGAAAAGAGTGCGTTTTACTGGGCCTTGTAAGACTAAGAAGAGATAAAGGAGGGCCCTGAAGCAGGCCTGCCTAGACATATATGCGACAAATCGAGCCCGCAGTGGCCCACCCAAATGCACCCTTGGCCCACCCAAATAAAAATTCCTGGAGCCGGGCCTGCCCCCGCTCCTTTACATAATACTTCAAAACCTGAAGCAGCGTTTTGCGAAAAGGAGCAATCCGCAAACGTGAGTCACTTTTTTGTGTGCCCAGGCCCTTTTTTGATCCCAATCCAACCCTGCTAGTGGTGAGCATAAACAAAACACTTGTTAACAACTAATGCAACGTTAGTTGGAGGAATTCAGCAGAGCGTTAATCATGCAGCCAGAGAATTTGCTTGCTCTCAAATAGCCTTGAGCATCGTTCGGACAGCACGAACGAATTCTTCATACATTGCATTTCCGCTCCCCGTCAGTTTGAGCTTGCAGTGCCAGGCGCACAGCCGGACCCACAGATCTTAATTCACGGCATTGCCCACCACTTACTGTCTGAAACAACTTGGCCTAATCTTGCAAAGGCCACAGACCGCAAGGAATCATTCGTACCGTGAGACGGGCTCTGAGTTCGCCTGGTGGGTGGAGCGGAGAGACCGGAGACTTATTCCATCCCACTGATGTCATAACACTCCCATGATCGGAGCTCAGGCGCAGGGGACTGTAGAGACGCACGCTGTGCAGCGGGACACAACCGTTGGTGCGCAGAGTTTCACATGCAAGCTTTCCTAGGCACATGAAGTTCCAGTCACTGCTTGGTGAAAGTAAAATAAACGCATTGCAAGTAGGTTATATGCGTACCGGCCTTGAAGGCTTTAGCCCCGAAGCCGTCCACTATGGCAGAGGAGGGCGGCGATCTCAACGGCTCCGTGTCCCTCTCCTTCTCGGGAAGCGGCTTCTTGGTGGTCTACCAGATCGGGGTGATTCAAGCGCTCCAGGACCTGGCCCCCGAGATACTCAAGTCGGCTTCTGGTGTCTACGGAGCATCTGCAGGGTCCCTCGCCGCTGCAGCGGTGGTGTGTGGAGGCAATCTTGGTAAGTACCACCGTCATTTATTTTATGGTTGAATAGGTGGGCAAGTCAGGGATCGTATGCAAAGGGCCGAGCGAGAGCCGAGTCACAGGTCTAGCGTGGCACCCAGAACTAAAACAAGAACCGATCAGTCATGCGAACACTTTCTTTCTCCAACTATTTGCCTCGAATTTTGTTTTTCCCTCTTTCCATCTCTCACTCTCTGCCTCCACATCTCTCCCAGTTTCTCTCTGTGCCTCTATATGGCTTTTTCTCTTCTGTCTCCACTGTATATTTTCACCTGCGATTTTCTCATCTCCATCTCTCTTATATATATTTTTTTTCCACCTCACTTTCTAACCCCATATTACCCCTCTGTTATCCTCTGCTCTTTATATATATGTTCTCACTCACGGTGATTCGCTCCCCTGCCCTGTGCTTCCCGTTCAATGGGAATACCTCCGGCGAGCGCGCTCTGACTACACAGGTGCAAAATCCTTTGTGCGTCCAAGGCATCTCGGTCACGGGCTTTACCATCGTTCTCTCAACCCCAATGGGTGCAGCAGAGGAGACGCTGGCCAATGGCTTGGGTCTTTTGCATTTTGAGTGTGGAAATGTAAATAGCCTTACCTCTGCTGCCCCCAGGGGGCAAGGGTGCAGGGGAGACAGAACCTCTTCTTAACTCGCTTATGGATTGAGAGTCTCATGGGAGGGACCTTGGCCAAGCCAGAACCAGACTGCAGCCCCCAGCCTGGCTCAAGCCTCCAGTGACTCGCACATTTGTCTATCTTTTCTGTACAGCTGGCTGAGCTCAGGGTCGGACTGGGACAGAAATAGGCCAGGGCACCAAGGTAAAATTGGCCCCCATTACTGAATTAGGTAGCCACAAGTAGTGTACCATGTTTGTAAATTTGGGCAATGTTAATAATCCATAATGTTCAACTTGTAAGGCATGCTGTTTAAGTGTTTTGCAAGCTGTGGAAGACTGCATTTATTTGAGCTTGCTGCAGGCAATGTTTGCTTTAGTACCAGGGAAATCAACAGTAAAAACGGACCCAGTACACCATAAAACAGGTGCCCAAACAGTCCAAAAACCGACACGCACACCGACTTGCCAGACAAGCCCATCAGCACTGCCTGATTGCCCTATAGTCAGTCCTAACTATGCTGAGATAGACAATCTTCTCTCTTATATTTCTTTTATTACGTTTTTCATGTATAAAACAAACAGTTCCGTCTGCCTGCATTGGCACATTAACAAACGTATCGTTTGTCTAGATGTTTATCAAGTTGTTTTATAGTTAACATCATAGAGGCAGGCGGAGAGAGCAAGCAGTATAGCCAAACGCCAACTCTTCCTCAATTCCCCCCTCCCACAGCCTCCCCTACTCTCCCACCAGAAATCAGATATCGCGCAACACTTTGTGTCACATCAATTCCTGCTAGGCAAATCAATAACTGGCTCTGTTCAGAGTGGACGTGTTTCTGTCAGATGTAATATTCTTAAGTATCTTAGACAGGTACGTCCTCTGTATTTCTGGAACAAGAAGTCAATACATGGTCCCCAAGATTTCTGAAAATGTGTTTTTCGTTTCTCTAGGGAGGCAGGGAGTTTATCCATTCCCAATAGGTTCCAGAGGCTTTGGAGCCAGTCTCCCTACTCCGGTGGCCACTCTACACCAGCATGCTGTTATCGCTACAAGTGTCATGGCTTTTTTTTTTGCAGTTTTATTTTGCACAAACTCGACCCAAAAGTATTGGATCGCTTTACATGAGCACCAGTTACATTACACAAGGACATATTCATTTTTTGTAGGCACGGGAGATTAAGTGATTTGCCCAGAATCACAGGATGGTGAGCCCACGCCCAGACTCGAACCTGGTTCCCCAGCTCCAAAGTCCACAGTTCTGACCCTTACACCACATCCTCATTCGTTTGCCCCTTTTCAATTCACAGAGGGTATGTCAGTTGATTGGGAAGTCCCAATAAGGTGTATGCAGGGAATCTCGATAATGCTTTGTTATACATATCGTTAATACTATTAAGAACCTCCCCTTAATAACGTGTAGCTTTGGGTAGTCCCACAGTAGGTGTGTCAAAGTAACTCCACTTCCGCGATTCTTTGTCCCAGCGTGGAACCGGAGTCTTGTCTGGCGCGTACTGTTTGAAGCTTTTTGGAACCTTCCCCTGATGAAGGGCTGGCCCCGAAATGCATTGGGATGAATTAATGGACTGCATAGACATGGATATCTGTTGAATATCTATTCTAATAGTGTGATGTCTGAAGACTATACGCTCTGGTGAATATGCCATATTAATTAAAAGAGGATTGGAAACACTGGATGAATTTGTATTTGTTTAAAGAAAGACCATAAGAATTGATTTCGGAGTGATTGGTAGGGACGTTTTTCCATTTTAGGAGGACGTCATTGGGTTCCTTACACCACATCCTCATTTGTTTGCCCCTTTTCAATTCGTAGAGGGTATGCCAGTTGATTGGGAAGTCCCAATAAGGTGTATGCAGGGAATCTCGATAATGCTTTGTTAAACATATCGTTAATACTATTAAGAACCTCCCCTTAATAACGTGTAGCTTTGGGCAGTCCCACAGTAGGTGTGTCAAAGGAACTACACTTCCGCAATTCCTCAACCATTTGGGAGGCATTTTTGGTACCACTTGTGAAGTTGTTCAGGCGTATAGTACCAGTAACGTGCCCTTTTTAGGTCGAGCCTGGGCAGCGCATGCGCTGCTCAGCGAGGTATGTTGTAATGGATGCTGTGGCTTAAGGCCCCTCCTCTTTTTTAATTTGTTCCCATTCATGTCTTTTACAAAGGCATGCTTCTGTTTGGTCAGCATGTCTAATTTGTTGCTTTAGATCCTACCTGCAGACTGCCCCTGCTACATGTAGTTTTCCACGTCCTTGAATTAACGTGGATTTGTGCACATTCCTTTTTTTATTTCGGTAATGGCTTGTTAAAGGGGGCATCACTTTTTGGTGACAGACGGCGTGTTTAAATTTTGCATTAAACTTTACAGACACCGTGTTTACATTTTGCAGTGAGCTTTTCAATTAGTTTGCCTTATCATTGTCCGTACCTTTTATCTTTGTTTATTTAATAAACTAGGATGTAATATTATGCTTTGTCGCAACTTTAACTACGAATAAAATCTGGCTGTTTTCAAGGGTTTCACATTTTTTCCATCAAATATTAGGGTGCGTTTGTTTAACACAATTAATCCAATTAGTCTTTTTTAAAATAAAATCACTCAGTATCTTTCTTTTCTTTTTAATATTTATGTTTAGTTATGCCTCACAATAACAGACCTCAATATTTCCTCTCAGTTGATTCTCAAATCTTCTTGGGAAACCAAACTTTTGGAATTGCTAATGGCCCATTAGGAGTGGAGTAGAAGGTTGCAGTCAAGCATTATGTCAGCCAGCCCCTTGGTATATTAAACACAGTTTATCATGTACTGTTCACACTTCTTTGTAGGTCTTGGGAGGGTGCAACCGAATGGAGACAGACCTGCTGTGACAAGACCCAGTATTTAATGCTGGGTTCCATTCGGCTTTGTTATCTTGCCTGTTGGCTGACAACCTCTGAACACACAAGGACATGTTCTTTGCAGCAGACATCTTAATCCTCTGCGCTACTTTAGCATGAGTGAAACAGCCACTAGATAAAACTACGGTCTCTCTCCAGCAGGAACATTATTTGCCAAAATTACCTTTACATTTGTATTGTTAACTGACATCTGAAAACACAAACATGTTCTTTGCAGCAGACATCTTAATCATCTGCGAAACTTTAGCATGAGTGGAAACAGCCACTAGATAAAATTCTGATCTCTCTCCAGGAGGAACATTAATCGCCAAAGTTACCTTTACATTTTTATTGTTGCCTGACAACCTCTGAACACACAAACACAAGCTCTTTGCAGCAGGCATCTTAATCCTATGCAGTACTCTACCATGAGTGGAAACAGCCAATAGATAAAACTCCGATCTCTCTCCAGCAGAAACATTAATCGCCAAAGTTACATTTACATTTCTATAGTTGCCTGAAAACCTCTGACCACATAAGGACATGTTCTTTGCAGCAGGCATCTTAATCCTCTGCGTTACTTTAGCATGAGTGGAAACATTTACTAGATAAAACTCCGATCTTTCTCCAGCAGGAACATTAATTGCCAAAGTTACCTTTACATTTTATTGTTGCCTGAAAACCTCTGGACACACAAGGACATGTTCTTTGCAGCAGGCATCTTAATCCTCTGTGGTAGTTTAGCATGAGTAGAAACAGTCACTAGATAAAACTCTGATCACTCTCCAGCAGTAACAATAATCACCAAATGTACCTTTACAATGCAGCACCGCCTCAGCACCAGTGCAGCACCAATTCAGCACCAGCGCAGTACCAACACCTCAAAAGCAGCACAGCCCACCTCAGCACCACCGAAGCCCCACCTTAGCACCAGCACAGATACCACAGCACCAACACAGTCCCACCTCTGCAGCAATTCAGCACCAACCAGCACCACTTAATCAGTGCAGCACCAACTCAGCATCTCCTCAGCACAGCACCAACTCAGCATTACTCAGCACCACCTGAGCACCAGCGCAGCACCATCACCTCAGTATCACTCAGCACCACCTCAGTATCCTTTAGCATCACCACAGCACCATCTTAGCATCAGCACAACGCCATCTCAGCATCAGTACCACCTCCTCACCAGTGCACCACCACCATTAATGCAGCACCACGCCAGCAACAGTGCAGCACAACCTCAACACCAGTGCAGCACCACCACCTCAACATCAGTGCAGTCCCACCTCCACACCAGCGCAGCCCCACCTCCGCACCAGCGCAGCCCCACCTCAGCACTCACACAGTCCTACCTCAGCAGCGATTCAGCACCAACACAGTACCACTTTGGCATCAGCACAGCACCACCTCGGCATCAGCGCAGCACAGCACCAACTCAGCATCACTCAGCACCACCTGAACCCCAGCTCAGCACCACCTGAGCATTAGTGCAGCACCACCAACTAAACATCACTTAGGACCACCTCAGCATCACTATGCATCACCTCAGTATCATTCTGCATGACCTCCGCACCAGCACACCACCACCTCAGCATCACTTCATCCTCACTCAGCACCACATAACTATCATTCAGCATCACCTGAGCATCACGTCCGCACCAACACAGAACCACCTCAACACCACCTCAGCCTCACTCAGCACCACATAACTATCATTCAGCATCACCTCCGCACCAGCACACCACTACCTCAGCATCACTAAGCATCACCTCAATATGCCCTCAGAATCTGGCATCTGTTAATTCTCCCCTAATATTTGTCCGCTGCTTATGTTGTAATTCAGGTACTATTTCCCAACATCCACCCTACCATTGTTTATGCCCCCATAACAAAAAAAATATAACAAACAAGCATTAAAACAAGCAGGAAGAAGTTGCTAGCATTTCAAGGACCAAAAAATTAGAAGCCTTTTTTTATGTTAATTCATTTTTTAATACGGTCGTTCAGTTGTACATAATGTCTTTTTGGTTATATATAAGGTAACAAAAATGTTTATAAAACTATTTTATTGTAACTTTTCAACATACTACACAGCAGACACGCAGCTCTACCACATAGCTTAAAGACATTAGCAAAGCCGATAGCTCTCGCTAAACACTTATAAAGTCACAAAGGCGAGACCTATTGGCTATGCCAATGCTTGTTTATAAGGGCTTCATTGCCCATGCTTCTGGTAGCTAAGATTCGAGTCCTAATTTAGATGTCATCTCATTCCTTGATTCATATGGTGCACCCTAGGCCCTAGTTCAGATTCCCACCTCCTCTGGGAGGGTGACTTTCCAGAGGTGCCCTGGTTTCCTAGTAGTTTGTAGATGTTAGATAGGATGTGTTTGTTATCATGTTTTGTAGTGAGCAATTTTTCAAATGGAGTGAGGAGCCTGCTAGCTGCTTTTTTATTTAAGGGTGAGTGACCCAGTGGCATATCTGGAGATAATGTGAAGCATTCTGCTTCAGGTGTGTTGTAATCGTGTTTCAATTGCTCAAAGTTTGCTACACCCTCCGCATCATAAATATCCCCAACTCTCTCGCAGTTGGACTATTGCCGGCTTATGTACTCAAGTCCAGTCAAATCGTGTTTCAATTGCTCAAAGTTTGCTACACCCTCCGCATTGTAAATATCCCCAACTCTCTCGCAGTTTGACTATTGCCGGCTTATGTAGTCAAGTCCAGTCACTGCTGGAACAAATTACGGATTTCCCAATATTGGCGTTGGAGGTGATGGTATCGGCATCCGTCCTCTAGTGGTTTCGACCTTGTCCCACACCTCCATTATTGCTTTGATCACCGCAGAGATAGACGCTCTGCTAGCCAAGGGACCTTCCAGATATGAATTCCAGCTACTGCCTAGTCCATAAAGCACCAGTGCCTCTACATGATCAGGCGGTGCCATCCTGCCATGTAGCAGATCTGTGCAGCCGCATAACAGTACCACCCCCCCACCAATGCTGTCTGGTAGGTTCTGCTTTTTTGCTATACAGGGTTTTTTACCATCCCAGATGAACTGGTCGTTGGATTGCTGTAATTTCTCTTTAGTTGCCGGAGGTAGGGCCGGGGGATCATCTGCATTACATTTAGAATTTTGGGAAGTAAAATCATTTTACTTGCTTCTATGCAACCCGGTGAAGTGAATCCGAACATCTGCCAGCTAGGAATGTCTGCACCGACGGCTGTTGTAGTTTATTGATGCTGTCTTTTCTGTGGTTGAGCAAATTTTTATGCCCAGGTAAGCCATATGTTGTTGTGTCCACAATAGCAAAAATGATTGTGTCAGTATTTCCCTAAGTTCTTGAGAGGCATTGATGCTCATAATTGTTGATTTAAGTGCATTAATTTTAAGGCCGGACACTTTGCTAAAACTGTCAATGTCTCCCAGGAGAGCTGGAATAGAGGACATGGGATCTGAGAGCAGCACCATTACATCTTTCGCGTATAGACCCAGTTTATGTTGATGGCCCCAAACTGCACCCCCCATATATGTGCGTTCAGCCATATTCTCTGCTAGTGGCACCATAGAGGATGCAAACAAGATGAGTGACGGGGACCATCCCTGCCTCGTCCCTCTATACACTGCAAACAGGAGTGAAAAGCATCAGCTCGCCCTCACTTTAGCAGTGAGAGCAGTGTAGCCACTCATTATCCACATCCTAAATTTAGGTCCCAGGCCCACCTTTGCCAGAACTTCTTCCAGGAATGGCCAGTGGACCCAGTCAAAAGCCCTTTCGGCATCAATAGACAGCAAAAACGTAATTTGCTTTGTACATTTTGCTTTGCCACTTCTATGTAAAATATGTTTGTTATTGTCACTACATCCACTTTTGGGAATGAAACCTGTTTGATCTGGGTGCACCAGTACCTGCATGTATGCACCAAGGCATCAAGCCAGGATTCCTGTAAAGATCTTCACTTTGACGTTCAGGAGCGATATGAGCTGATAGGATGAACCTTGTATAGGATTTTTCCCTGGTTTAGATATAACAGTTAGTACTACCTCACACATAGATGGGGCAAGTGCACCTGCCTTTGCAAAATCATTGTAGCGATGCGTCAGTATCAAGGCCAGACGTGTGCAAAACACTTTATAGTAAAGCGTTGTAAAGCCATCTAGGCCCAGGGCTTTCCCCTGATAAAGCGTGGTGATTGCGGAGACTACTTCTGCTACTGAGATGTCTGCGTCTAGTTCTTTGACATAGTGCGGTGCTAAGGACAGTAGTGGGACATCCACTAGATATGCTTGTGTATCGATAGGGATAGGGTGTCTGCCCTGTATAAGTCTGCATAAAAACTTTGGAAAATGTCGGCTATGTCTTTGTTGTCCTGCACTGTCTCCTCAGTGGGCAATGTCAGTTAGTCTATCATGTTTTTTCTGCTGCTTGGCCTGTAGCTTGTAAGCTAATAAATGACCCGTCATATTACCACCCATATAGTATCGTTGTTTAAGCCTTAAGAGTGCTAGTTCAGCTTAGTCCATACAGCTAGTGTAAGTTTAGGTAATATGTAGTGTGATTCAGATTGTTTATATAGCCCCTCTAATTCTTTGACCCTCTTTTCCAGCTCCAGCCTTTTATGTCTCAGCTCTTTGTTAAAGCAGGCAGCCTGCAAAATGAATTTTCTGCATGTCACTGCTTTCAGTGCGTCTCTTAAGATTGAGACTGGTGTGTCAGCTGTGTCCTTATTATATAAATACTCTGTTATTCAAAGTTTACTGTCTCAATGAATGTGTCATGTGTCAGCAGGATATCGTTCAGTCTCCATGTCCGCGTGGGAGTGTCAGCATGATAGTCTTGGAGATTAATTATGATGGGCGAATGATCTGAAAGGGCAGATGTTTCTATAAAGGTGTTTGAGCCACTGAGAGCATGTGGATAGTACCGATAAAGTGATCTGGCTTGGCAAAGGTCTGGTGTGATGCCGAGTAGAAAGTGTAGTCCCATTGTGTGGGGTTTAATTCCATTCAGATGTCAACTAGGCCATCCATTCTAGGCTCCCCTTAGAGTGTGCCCCTGTTTGCCCCACTCACTTCCTAGATCTGTCCTTCAGGGTATTTATCACTAAGTTCAGGTCTCCTCCAATCAGAATTTCACACTCCGGAGATGTCAAGACCTGTAAAAAGGTAACCCAAAAGAACATCTGGTTGTAATTCGAAGGGTATATTGTGCCCAAAGTGAAAGTTTTAGAGCCTAGTAGTATGCGGACTGCCAGCAAACGACCTGGCATGTCCATGAGCGTGTCAAGTAGTTTTCCTTAAATTTGTTAGAAAGGAGGATAGCCACTCCTCCCGTCTTTTTAGGGCCAGAGGAAAAGAGCTGTGGAGTAAACCAACGGGAGCGGAACCTAGTCCAGTTCCGTTTGAGAAATAAGTTGCTTATAGGCGGTAAATGTTGCAGGCTGAGCCCTCAGGAATGTGAGTAGAGTGAGTCTCTTTGCCGAGGCTTTAAGGCCCGCACATTGAGGCTTAGCATCTTCGCCATGCGAGGAGAGAGGGAGATGTGTGACATCGCTAATCAAATCGTTACAAGGTGTGTTCTCCGTGTGTGGTTTCTTTGATAACAAATCTCTGTAACTATAATGTGACACTGTTGAATCAAGGATCCCTGCCCCAAAAACAACAAATAGCAACCCACACTCAGTTGAGCATCGGTTTTCCAGGTAAGAGCTATAATCCCAGTCCATAGGGTCCAGTTCCAAGTTCCTTCTCAGTCAAGAAGATGCTTCCTCCACTCCCCGTCTGACGCCACCATGTGTCCATTTTCCTTACCATCTCCAATGCACCCTTTCAGTCCGGAGCTGGACCCAGGGTTCCAGCACTGTCCCGACACGTAGTTTCTGGGAGGAGAGTTGGTACCGTCAATAACTTCCCTACAAAAGGCCTTAAGTTCCTCCTACCTAGAGTTGCCTGCAGTTTGCAAAGTGGAGAACCGCTGTCCCAGGTTGTGTTTGACCTCTTTGATGTCTTTGGCAATTCTTCTTGTTGTGCATCAATATTGCTGAGGAGTTTGCTGAAAAGTTGTCCCATGAAGGTGCGTGTGAAGGGCACCTCTGACGTAGTCTGCTGCAGTCTGTGTGGGGGGTGGATCACAGCTGTTGTCACTGTCTCCCGTGGCGTCCCATGGTTCAGGCCAAGCATCGCGGCTCAGGATTCCCTTGCTGATTGGGGAAAGACAGCGACCCCCAGCCACCCGTAGTCTCCCCAGGCCTCAGCTTCCTTGCACTGATATCTAGGAGTCACAGAGGGGGCAGCATACTACAAGCGTGGCGCGGAGTGGGGAGAGGAAGCTGCTAATTACTTTCTTGTCCGTCTTACCGTTCCATTCCTTACCAGTGAGCAGTTTGTCTGCTCTACAGAAACCTTTTACCATAGCAAACGGAAATACTTCCCTCAATATGGCACCGCCTATACTGTCCGACATGCGTACAGGGGGAAGTACGATAGAACAACATCCTGTTCTTTTTTTCTGCAATGCAGTGCCGTTTTTCTTTGCATCGAGTAGGTGTCTTTTATTTTTTATTTTTTTGTTGATATGTGGCATGCTTCGCAGCTGATTTTTCTTTATTGCTGTCTCATGGCTTGCATTAGCAGCCGCGCTGCCTTTGTTTTTTCATTTGCAGGCGGGGTCGTGGCTTACTTCAGCAGCTGCTCTGCCTTTGTTTGTTGGTTTTTCATATCCGTGCGGGGTTGCGTCTTGCTTTAGCAGCCGCGCTGACTTTGTTTGTTTGTTTTTAATATGCGGACGAGGTCGCGGCTTGCTTTAGCAGCCGCGCTGCCTTATCTCACTGTCTTACCGTTCACCCTGCTGTAGCGGGCATTGGTTTCGGTGGCAGGTGGCATTGTGCCTGTTCCTGTTTCTTCTCTGGCTTCCTTCCTCCTATGGGGCCCGCCCTTCTGGGCTTTTTTTTGCTGCTCCGGACGCTTCCTGCTGGTTGGCCCCACCCGGGAGAAGTCAGGGCCACAATACTTTGTTTCCTTAGAAATGGGTCTGTTGCAGGAAGCGCCTGTCTTTTGTGCATTTCATGATGGAGACTTCTGGCTGCTCCACAAGTGTTCCTACTTAGGATGCCCTCCGTGTTTTAATTATTGAGGCGATGGCTGCTGCTTTTCAGGCAAGGGAGGCGGATGATCCTCCTGCTAAGGTGCCTCAGCTTCAACCTGTTGCTAATTTGGAGGATCCTGAGGAAGATGAGGGCCGGAGGGGTCATTTTGTTCAGGGAGCTGAGCTCTCCGACTTGTTTGCCCATATTAGGGGAAATCTGGGGTTTCCTTCTCCTGTGGTGAATGAGTTGGAAGAGGATTTTTTTCACCCAGTACCACCAGCCTGACCCTAACTCATTTCTGCTCCATTCTGCTGTCCGCAAGGTTCTTGCACATGAGTGCTGTGATGTTGACAAGACTGCCTTTCCTTGCGTTTTGGCTCCAATTCTTCAGTTAGGGCGACTGCCTATACAAATTATATGGGTCAGTTCCTTTTGAAGGATTACCAGGCCCTGGCTCTTCACTTTAGTGAGGTTGAGGATATCACCTCCATGTTGGCCCTGAAAGAACTCCAGGTTTGCTATTTTTCAGACATCTCCTTTGAAAATTTGTGTGCAGGCGCTGCTGCTTCTGGAGCTTCCATTGATGCTCGTCACCGTATCTGGATGCGTATTTGGAAGGCGGAGTCCTCACAGAAGTCAGTCCTTCTGAAGTTGCAAGTTGCCTTTTGGTGGTGCTAAGGTGTTTGGCCCTCAGCTGGAGAATATGGTCAAGCAGTCGGCTGAGAACAGGAATCTGGTGGCTCCTGTTCGCACTCCCTCTCGGGGTCGGGGTTTTGGTTATCCAAGTGCATTTGCCTTTCCTCAGTCTAGAGATGCTCACCAGCCCTTTCGAGGAAGGGGTCGAGGCAGGGGTGCCCTGGAAGTGACAAATCCTGGTCGCTGTCCTCTGTTGCCTCCTCCACTCCTGTTCTGAAGCAATGACTGTCCGCCTTTCCCAGTCGGGCCACCTTTGCTTCTTTTCTCACCACTGGTAGGGTCTTTCCGATGCCTGGGCGGTTCAGAGGGTGACCTTAGGTTACCGGATCAAGTTCTCGTCTCGACCGGCTCAGGCTTTCAAGGAGACTCTTTTGCCATGGGATCCTGTGAGGCGTGTGGCCTTGCTGGAGGGTGTTAAGTTTCTCTTGGAGAAACAGGCTAGCATCGAGGTTCTGCCCCTGGAAAGGGGGCTGGGGTACTATTTGATTCTTTTTCTGGTTTCAAAGAAGGATACCACCGACCTCCGCCTGTGTTGGATCTGACGGGTGTGAATCTGTACATTCCACATCTCTGTTTCAAGATGCTAACTTTGCATTCAATTCTTCAACTGGTACACCAGGGGTCCTTCCTCGCCTCCCTCGACCTGATGGATGCTTACCTACATGTTCCCATCCATCCGGAAGGTCAGCAGTTTCTTCGGTTTGCCATGGGCTCCCAGCACTTCCATTTCCAGATACTTTCTTTTGGCCTTTCATCGGCGCCAAGGGTTTTTACGAAGCTCTTGGCCACCCTGGTGGGTAGCCTCCATTACCGTGGTATTCAGGTATATCCTTATCTTGATGATTGGCTGATTGTTTCTCCTTCTTTCTCTCAGGCTACAGAGGGTTTTCATCAGGTCTGTCATCAGCTGAGTTCCTTTGATTTCCTCATCAATCAGGGAAAGTCTGGTAGGTTCTGCTTTTTTGCTTCAGCCCTCCCAGTCTCTGAAGTTCCTGGGGGCCCTCTTCCGAATGGATCAGGGGTTGGTGTTCCTGTCTCTGGAATGACAATTGACTTTGATCCAGCATCTTTCCTGGGTGCTCTCCCAGTCTCAGTGTCAGCCCAGCTCTGGTTGCGGAGTCAGGGGGAGATGACTTCCACTTTGCATGTCCTCCCCTGGTCCCGTCTCTATCTGTATCGCCTTTTGCATCACCGTCTACGCCACTGGGATTCTGCTTCACAGGACGACGAGGCTCTCATTCCAGTGTCTTGGGACATTCGGGAGTCCCTCCAGTGGTGGCTGTCCCCTCTCAATCTCTCTAGGATTTTTGACCTTCTTCCCCCTCCTTCCTCGGTGGTCCTGTCCACCGATGCCAGTTCCACCCGGTGGGGGGCAGTTCTGGGGCATTCCAAGGCCCAGGGCCCACGGTCCTGTTCCGAGTCTCTCCAGTCATCGAATTGGGGAGAATTGATGGCGGTTTGGTGGGACCTTCTTTGGTTCGCTCTCCTCCTTCAGTCCCGGCTGTCTGCGTTCAGACAGACAATCAGGTGGTTCGAGCCTATGTCAACCAGCAAGGGGGGATGCGCTGGTCTCTGTTTCTTCTTTCCCGGAAGATCGGTTTGTAAGCCGAGCGGAATCTCCTTTTTCTCTTGGCAGTTTATCTTCCAGGGAGGGAGAATGGGCCTGCAGATTCTTTGAGCAGGCTGCTTCCCTCGTCAGTAGCCATGTGTCTGTCTCCTCTTCTTTTCTGGCAGATCGTCTCCAAGTTCAGCCGTCAATGGCTGGATCTCTTTGCCTCTGAGGAGACGGGCCTTCTTCCGCTGTTCTGCAGCCTGGTTGCCTCAAGATTAGCCTGGGCGATCTATGCCTTCTCCATCCCATGATCCCAGGGACTTCTGTTCGCCTTCCCTCCTTTTCCGTTGATTCCTAGGGTCCTCAGGAAGGTCTGGTTGGATCTGGCAGAGTTGCTTCTGGTGGTCCCAGAATGGTCTCAGATGCCCTGGTTCCCGTCCTTCAGCGTTTGGTGATGAGTTCCCATTGGCTGTTTCCCCTATCCCCATCTCCTCTGCTTGCTCCCCTTCTCAGCGAGTCCTCTCTTCTTCGCCTTCGGCTGGGAGTTTGGCACTTGAGAGGTTGAATTTGTTGGGTCAAGGCTGTTCGCTGGACCAGAGAATTCAGTTGTCTCGTAGGCCTTCGAACCTGAAGTCTTACATGCAGCATTGGAAGAACTTTGACTCCTGGTATCGTGAACAGGGTTTGTCTTCTTCCTGTGCTCCTGTTCGGGCCTTGGATTTTTTGTGGGATGGTTTTGTCTTAGGTCTTGCTGTCTCCACACTCCGTGCTCAATGGGCCACCATTCTTGCCTTCCAGGGTTCTGCGGTGGCCTCTGTCTCTCCTTTGGTGTCTCGCCTTTTGCAGAGTTTTTTTCTTCAGTGGCCTGTCTCCTGCTGTCCGGTTCCTGCTTGGGATCTTCCTTTGGTGCTTCAGACTTTGACTGGTCCACTGTTTGAGCCCCTGCTTTCTGTTGACCTTAAGTTCCTTTCAGCTAAGGTTCTTTATTTGGTGGCTATTTCTTTGGGTAGGAGGGTTGGCGATATTGGGGCTTTGCTGGGTTCTCCCCCTTTCTTGCATTTTTGTTCGGACAAGGTGATTTTGCGGCCTAGTCCGATTTTTCTGCCCAAAGTCTTGTCTGCCTTCCACTGTCAGGAGGATATTGTTCTTCCTGTGTTCTTTCCTGATCTGTCCTCCCTGAGGAGGAGGTTCTGCAGTCCCTGAATGTGTTGTGGGCTCTTCGCATCTATCTGGACCGTACCCATGAGTTTCGGAAGGTGGATTCTCTTTTTGTTACCTATGGGATGTCTAGCATGGGTCTGAAGCCTTCTTTGTCCACTTTGACTAGGTGGGTGAAGAGTGTGGTGGTCCTGTCCTACGAGCCTGTGCACTGTCCTCTTCCTTCTTCTGTCCAGGGGCGGTCCACTAGTGGGGTTCCCTCCTCCTGGGCCATGTTTAAGGGTGCATCCTTGCGGGATATTTGTAATGCTGCTACATGGGTCTCTCCCCATACTTATGTCTCTCACTACCATCTTCAGTTGGTGATTGCCGCATCTGCTGCTTACGGCTCTCATGCTTTGTCTGCTGTACATGATTTGTGATCTGTACTGTTTGTATTTTGATTAAAGTTGACCTGTTGGTTCTGCTGCATCCTTCTGGTCTTTGTATTTTCAATCACCTTTCGCTTGGATATGGGCTCACTGGTAAGGAATGGAACAGGAAGACGGGCGAAGAGGTAATGTCCGGTTACTCCCCGGTAATCTTCATTACTCCAAGTCCTTGTCTTCCTGTTCCATTCCTGGGCCCGTCCCTCCCCCCCCTGTTTTTTGTTTTCAGGTGATTGTTTGTGTTTTTCTTTTTCTTGAGCTTCTTTGGTATTCTCAGGATGTTGTTCTGTCGTACTTCGCCCTTTATGCATGTCGGACAGTGTATGCGGTGCCATATTGGGGGAAGTATTTCCTTTTGCTATGGTAAAAGGTTTCTGTAGAGCAGACAAGCTGCTCACTGGTAAGGAAGGAAACGGAAGACCACGACTCGTAGTAATGAAGAGTGCCAGTGAGTAACGGGGCATCCGTCACCATCTTGGACACACCCCTCCAGTAGACTATCTTATAAGGCAATTAAGAGAACTTCCAGCTAGAGGTGTGTGAGCCAACAAATTAACAGGGAAAGCAAAGCCAAAGCTGAGCGGCTCTTAGAGCCTGTGCACGAGTCATCCCCTGAAAATGCTATGTAAGTCATACAACAAACATCATGTAAAGTATGATAAAGTCTCTTCATAGTTCAAAAAAGTGTATTTCTTTAATATGTGGAAGCTTTGATTTTAATACATCACAGTTTAGCACTGCATTGAGAGAATATAGCATGTTACATCGCATGTTATTACAACGCGTACTTTTACAACGAGGTCGTTACAACGACCGCATTGTTAGTACGCAATACCCTTGCATCGCAAGTCATTACAACGACTTGCTGTAGGGGGCGCGCTGGACTTAAGTATAGTATTATTTACTATTCCTACTCCAGTTTTCGCAACAGCAGGGAAGGTGTTGGATTTAATATCCAATACCTTAGCGCCCCCTACAGCAAGTCGTTCTAATGACTTGCGATGTAAAGGTATTGCGTACTAACAACCCAGTCGTTGTAACGACCGCGTTGTAATGGTACTTCGTTGTAAAAACAGCGTTGTAAATGCTGTTTCCCCATTGAGAAGTACTTATTAAAAGTGATATTTTTAAACATGAACCATTAGTGTGCTATGTTTGCCTAAGATCACACAATTTGAGTAGGGAAGCCACAATTTATCCAGGTTTCACTTTGTAAAAATCAGTCACTAAATGGGTATCTATTTGTCTTCCGTTTTATGTTAACGCTTTATTTTCCCCTCTTGGTGCATTTTTCTATATAGTGCTGCAATATCGGCCCCCTGTAACAAAAGTGGCAGCAGTGGTTATAAAGCAGATGGCAGCAGTGTAAAAGTGGCAGCACTGCTTCTCACGAGCACACGACCCCCCCCCCCACCCCCACCCCCCTGTTTTCCCCCGGGGCGGTCCAGCTGAATTGCCAGGGCTGGTTTGTGTTCCCAGTCTGGCCCTGAACCTGTTCAGCAGTTCCAAACGTCAATAGCGCTAGTTGTAACGCCACATCCTCGGTAAAGTGAAGGTGCAGGCAGAAGCCATATGAAAGCTCGGTTTGAGGTTACAACAAGACCTCAAGCTGAGCCAAATCCACGTTTCAGGCTCGAGTCTGGCTCAAGCTTTCAGTGGCTCGCCCACCTCTACTTCCAAAAGGCAGTTCATCTGAAATGCTGTTCGAAGTGGAGAAAAGTCAATCAACTATGAGAAGGCTGGGAGAATACAGAATCAGACAGTTGTCTGTTAGACTGATATGGCTAGAATAGATTATGTTAAATGCAGGGAAAATAGGAGTCCTTCTAGGCAGGATGGGGCATTTGAAAGGACAGAAAGACTGGAGTAGGGTTTGTGACATTGATTTACGAGCCTGACATGTGCTTGACCCTTTTATAAATTCCCCAATTGGTGTAGCCACCTCTGCTAACACGCCTTAAAGCCCACAGTCCTCATTACAGTAGTGGATTTTAGTGGGCAATTCAGCAATTTCACTGAGAGCGAGCCAAAGCACACGCCGAGACCTCTAAAAATGCATCACTCACCACCCAACAAATGTCATGTTATTTCTTTAACAGTGAAATTGGTTCCCTTTAGCACATTAGAGTATCTCACTGTTTTAAGAGACTGTTATTAAGTAATTGTTTCTAGATATGAACCTATAAACATAACCCCCAAGCCCTGACAACATTAGCATGCATGAATCAAGAGACAAGTTGGTATGTCAGTATTTTTTGTTATGCATGATGCAGCATTGAATCATACGCAAGTGATTTTTGTGTAGTGTACATGCCAAAACTGAATTATCTCAGAGTACTCTTAAATTTGATAGCGAAGAAAATGAGGCATAATGAAGTATTGTATTGTATTATAATTGCATTTATATAGTGATCACTACCCCTGACAAGGCGACAAAGCATTTTTTCGGCGAGTAGCACGCTACTCCGGAACCCTTAAAGGATTAGTGGTGAATTAGTATAGTGAAATATGAAATTAATTTGAGCAGTGGATATGTTAGTCTGTTATTTGGATTGAGAAGGATAGTGGAGAGATAGAAGAGGGTAAAGGTTTGCATATATATCTATATATATAGCGCTTGTTACCCCCGATGAGGTGTGAAAGCTCTTTTTGGTGGGTAGCACACTACTCCGCAATCCAAATAGGATTAGTGGGGAATTAGTATGGGGAAATACGAAATGTATTTGAGTGGTGAACATGTTAGTCTCTTATTTGGAGGGATAGGCGAGGGAAGGGTCCAGAAAGTATTTTTGTTTTCTTGTTTTGGAGTTCATAGCAGTAGGAGGGGGTTTGGGATGAGTAAAGGGGAGGTGGAGGGGGACGAGTCAAGGGGAAGAGTTTAGAAAGGCTGGTTTGGGAGATCTGAATAGTAAAAGAGGTATGAGATGATGCAAGGAGGGATAGAAGAGGGAAGAGTCTAGAAATGGTTATTTTGGGGATCATAGTAGTGTTCTGGGGGTTTGGATGAATCAGAAAGTGGAGGTAGAATATATAAGATAACTAACTCAAAGTTATTTCAAACAGGATCCCCCAAAATATGTGCTGCTGGGGCCTCAAAAAGATGACACTGGAACCTGCGGTCTTGGGGGACGCAGACACTTTGTGACGCAAAGAGCCAGGAATGTTTGTGAGCTAACGTTGACTCCCTAATAAGATAGAAAGACGGTGTGCGGAGAGCCAGCAATGTTTAAAAGGTCTTAATGACTCTAAAATGTAACAAAGACCACAGACCTCAGGCTGTTTGCAGTTTTTTTGTTATAGTTTTATGCAAATAGACGCTGTGAGAAGAGCACTTGACAATGACTCTTTGTAAGTTGGTCCTCAGCCACAAGGATACAGTCACACGTCTTTATCGAGTAAACTTCCTGAAACTGAAGAATGAATCCTACCTGTTTTTTAAAATGGTTTGTGAAATTGCACGACCTGAGACTAATTTTGTGTTTTTCAGAGAAAGAGATATTTATACCAGCGCTTTAAATTGGAAAAAAGAAGAGCTGGTACTCACTAATTAGACTGGGTGGGGCTTGAGGAGCTGATAGGGGCGTGTCTGGGGGCGTGGTTTTGAGCCAGGCATTTAACAATATCAACATTTTCTTGCCGTCTGTCAGAGGCTGGTGATGGACGAACCATACAAACATTGTATAATACAGCAAGATTGATAAGATGAAGCATTGCTGAGAGGCTGTAGTCTTGTGGATAGTTGTAAACTGTGTCACCATGAGACACACATTGTAATCTCCCCCTGCTTCTGGAATTGAGCGTATACAGGAGTAAGTGCCTGCTTGTCTCTTCCAGCTCTACCACTACATCTGGGCCTGTGACAGCAGGAATAGGCGCATACACATACACCCAAGAACACTCAAATCGGCGCTTGAGGCAACCTTCAATCATTTTTTTTATATAAATGTGGCTGCATTCTTGTTTATGTATGATGTATTGTATTGTATTGTAATTGCATTTGTATAGCGCTTACTACCCCTGACGAGGCGTCGAAGCGCTTTTTCGGCGAGTAGCACGCTACTCCGGGACCCATAGAGGATTAGTGTTGAATTAGTATAGTGAAACATGCAAGTAAATTTTAAGTGGTGGATATGTTAGTCAGTTATTTGGATTCAGAAGGATAGCGGAGGGATAGAAGAGGGAAAAAAGGTTTGCATATATATAGCGCTTCTAACCCCTGATGGGGTGTTGAATTGCTTTTTTTTTTGGGCGAGTAGCACGCTACTCCGGAAACCCATAAAGGATTAGTGGTGAATTAGTATGGTGAAATATGAAAGTAATTTGAGTGGTGGATATTAGTCAGTTATTTGGAGTGAGAAGGATAGTGGAGGGATAGAAGGGAAAGAAAGGTTTGCATTCATATAGCGCCTGTTACCCCTGGTGGGTGTTGAAGCGCTTTGTTGGCGAGTAGCACGCTACTCTGGAACCCATAAAGGATTAGTGGTGAATTAGTATAGTGGAATATGGAATTAGTGAAGTGAACATGCTAGTCTGTTATTTTGATTGAAAAGGATAGTTGTGGGATAGAAGAGTGAAGGATTTCTTTTTGTAGGTCATAGCAGTAGGAGGAGGCTTTTTGATGAGTAAAAAGGGTTTTTGGAGGGGAAGAGTCAGAGGGAAGAGTTTAGAAAGGTTTGTCTTGGGCATTGGTACAGTAAAGGAGGTGTCAGAAGATACAAGGAGGGGTAGAGTAGGAGAGAGTCAAGAAAGGGTTATTTTGGGGAACATAGTAGTGGTATGGCGTTTGCGATAAATGAGAGAGTGGGTGTAGAGGATATAGTGATAGATGTATAGGGTGAGATAGGGTAGTGAATTGGAAAAAGTAGTAGAAAGAAGTTTGAGATGAGTCAAAAAGTTGGGCTAGAAGATATATTGAGGGAAGTATAGGCTGAGAAATAGGGTAGTGCATTGGAAATGCTAAATTAGAAGAAAGTGATAAATATATAGATCCATAAGTACATTGAGAGTATATAGATGCATAAAGGAGGTAAGTATATGCAGATTAAAAATATTGATAGAGGTAGCGGATGTGAAATAGGGTAGTGCATTAGATATGCTTTTTCAGGAGAAAAGTAATAGACACATTAATTAATGGGAAGATGGGCAGCATTCCTGGCCCTGGCCCGTCTCGAACAGGCTCAAACAGGCACTCACCCTTGTCCTCTCTGCCCTTAACAGGCTCAAACAGGCACTCACCCTTGTCCTCTCTGCCCTTAGCTGAGACGCCCGGGCTGAGACGCCCTAACCCTGGCCTTTGATACCCCTAGTAATCGATGTGCCTCAAATCACCACCTCTTGACTCAGCAAGGCCACAGAACACTCAGGCCCCAACACGTACATCTGGATTTTGTGTGTGTTGTGAGACATGGCGGGCATCAGCCTCTATGTCATATGTGCAGGGCCTCATTTTTGGAAGTTTTATATAACATGATTTTGGCAGAAGAGCATCACAGCGCTTTACAAGTCAATCATAAGTTTTACATTAAATCATACTTTTTAAACACACCGGTGGTTAAGTAAGATGCCCAGAATCACAGGATGATCATCCTCCGTCTTGTTATGATGCCAATTAGAACATAGCACTATAGTAGCAACCCAGCGCCAGAATACAGTGGCTGTTGCCAGGGTCGGATTGGTAATGCGGGCATCTGAGATGCAGCTGTGGGCCACTTTTTCGGCCAGCATGGTGGCAGATTTGGACAGTGTCTGGCCTGTTCAGATGTGGCCAGTGGCCCAGTGGGGGCCTGAGCGGCCTTACCGGAGCCAGATGGGCCTCTATTACCTCCCTTTTACCAATGGGGCAGAGGTGTCATTCCCAGTCTCTCGCTGGGCTGGCCCATTAATGTATGCAGAGTGAGCAGGGGCAGGGCCAGAGCAGAAGTGGCCTCACTTATATTCAGGTGTGGTTCACCATTGTAAACTAATCTGTGCACAAAGAGTCCTGGCAACATATGCATTTTTTTTTATCTCAGTGAAGTTAAGAAAACATGCCTCTTTTAGAGAATCCCCCACCTTCTTTTTATAATACTTAAAACACTGAAGGAGTGTCTTGTGAAAAGGCGCAATCTGCAAATGTGGGCCACTTTTTTTAGGGTGCCCGGGTCTATTTTTGATTCCAATCCAATCCTGGGTGTTGCCTGCCAGAGTGCCACATAGTCACGCTCCATCTGAAAGGCTTATTTTCAGCAGCTTTTGCGCTGCATGTATCCATGCTTCAGAGCCTGAGCCCTGCTGCTACTAGGAGTACCGCAACTCTCATTGCCCAAGAAGAAGTTGCGGTACTCAGGGGGAGAAAACTGATGTGTCGGTACTCAGTACCGGGTAGTACCGACCCATTTAAAGCACTGGCAGACACTACAATTCTGGTTGGGACAGGGACAACCGTGCTACATCAGTGCCAACACATCCCAAATTGCTCGTGGCCTTGTTACTGCTGAAACCTGTAAGTACCTGTAGAATTTTTTTTTAAATATGTTTTTATTGGCATTTAATGAAAATATTGCATTGATATACATAAGAGCATGATTTTGCACATTGTGGAGCAGAGTTATACGTCTTTCTTACATTCAACTGTTGTATCAAAGAGATAGTATATGTTGCATATAGGCACTCTGTATTACAGAAGGGAAGTGTTAGTCTCAGCAAAACCTGAACATCAACTAAGAACAGATTTTTCATCACCATTCGTGCTCATGTTGACCATATGTATCTCATGTTTCTGGACAGTGAGTTAGACGGTTAAAGCATGCATCTAATCACCTATTCCTTATCATGAATTGCTCTTTATGTGTATTTCCTAATGGGAGCTGTAGGGTAAACCTAACAACGCTAAAGTGGCAAGAAATATAAACAATATGATTTAGGTAAAAAAAAAAAAAGGCAGAACATAAAATATAGAACGGCAGCTAAATATGTAAGGACCCACTGTGGCTCACTCATCCCAGTGGGTCGCAGGACATGTAGTCTAACATGGCAGGGCGGGAAGGTAGGTTCTATAGGGCAGCCTATCTCTCAGATTAACCAAGCAATCATGCATCGAGATCTACAGGACACAGTCATTCCTAGAAGGAGTGGGGGAAAACAAGCATCATCATTCATTCTAAATTTCTACACCCCATATCTGAGAGGGGCTCCACACGCAGCCTCCTGAACACCAAACAATTATTTCAGTTAACAGTGTCTACTGTTCTCCCAAGCAAACATGAGGTGAGCCCTCATTATCCACATGTGGCATGGGGTCACCTCCAGTTCCCTCCCCGCGACCATCTTCTCTGCTATTGCAAGCCTTGAGCACCTCCGCCCATAGGCCCACCAAAGGGCGTCATCTTATCCCTGGTGCATCATCGCTAATCAATGCTCGCTCCTACCCTGGCCCACATGTCTACATCTTTTGCCTACAGTGCAACCGTCGGGCCCACCCTGGCACTCCATCACAGTGCGATCCTTATCTGGCCAACACTAAAGCCAGGTCCGCAAATGTGGAACCAATTTTACATGTTTTAGGTCTGGGGGAATATTCCCAAAAGGCATACCTCAACAGTACAGGGGAGTGAACGGGCCAACACCTTATTGATCATGGTTATCACTGAGTCCCAGAATAAGCGTAACCCTGGACAGTTCCACGTCATATGCCTAAAGTCCGCCCCCAGTGTCCCACATCTGAGGCAAGCCATCTGCCCTCCCCTTACATATCCTGCAATCTATGGGGGGTCAGGTAGGTCATATGAACATACTTAAATTGGACATACTTGAATCTTGTATTCCTGGAAATGCGCTTGGGCCTCGCTACAATCTTACCCCACTCAGGGTCTGGGACATCTCTACCCAGCAATGCCTCCCACTGCTCTCGTGTTCTCACCAGTGGTGTCATGGCCCTCTCCAGTTGCGCCCGATAGAGCCACTTCACTAGATGACGCGCAGAGCCCAATGTCACCAACGCCTGAAGAGCCATGTGTCTCGGGTTGGCCCCAGGGAGGTGGTGGTCCCTGGGAGGGGCGCCCTGAGACCTCCCCATTACAAATTTGAAAGCCCCGAGGAGGTGGTGGTCCATGGGGCACTGTGGGGGTCCAAGATGCCCCCATGATTTGATTTTGGCATGTGATCCCGACGAGGTAGTGGGGCCCGGGGGGACTGAGAGGCCTCCTATTTTAAAGCATATCAGCCCCGGGGAGGTGGTGGTCCCCAGGGCATTACTAAGCCATTTGAGGGGGATTCCCGTGCGCCCCCCTCCCTTATTATCAAAATGCCCCCGGGACCTGGCTCACCTGGGGGTCAATTACTAACGAAGTGCGGGAGGCCGTGCTTTGTTTTTTTCCAGTTGAAATATATTTTTTTTAAATGGTTTTTTTTGGCCCTGGAGGGTCCCTGTGGGAGCCCCCCCCCAGAGGCTTAGGGGATCAGGATATTTCTACCCTGCCCCCTTTTCTTTTTTTTAAAATGTTTTTTCTGGGACTTGGTTCAAGCTGAGTTCCAAGATGGCTGCCAACACTTCCTGGTTTGAAGTGTTGGCAATCAAAAGATGGGGGGAGATAGAGGTTGAGGTTAGGTTCACCCTCCTAACTGAATGAAGTTTCACAAAATCTGGAATACCAGAATAAAAACCTAACCGTGGGAAAGAACAGGGTTTTCACTGAACATGTATGAAAATCCTCTTTCCAGAAAGAAAAATTCATCATTGGGGTCCTCTCAATCCGCTGCGGATTGAGGCGTGCTGCGACTTGCGGAACTACGTAGGAGCACTAAGTTGTGGAAAATGTGTAGTGCAGTGAAAGTGGAGTGGAAAAGCAAAAAGTTAAAAATACCTAATTAATGGGCTAATATTTTATTCCTGCCCCTAGTTGGTATGACTAAAAAACAGGGGTTAATAATAGGGAAAGTCTAACTATAATGAGTATAGAGTCCCTAATATTGGGTCGACATGTTTCGAGCTGTCCCTCAAAGCTCTTCTTCAGGACCACACGAGGACCAGCCCCGTGCGTGCCACTCCTAAGCAAACCTATAATTAGGAATTAATGAGGTGCACACCTACTGTGTATACACCTAACACGTAATACATACGGTTAATCACTGACACGTTGTATCTGAGGAAATAAAGCAAAGAAAGGATTAAAGGCATTGTCGACCCAATACTAGGGACTCTATACTCATTATAGTTAGACTTTCCCTATTATTAACCCCTGTTTTTAGTCATACCAACTAGGGGCAGGAATAAAATATTAGCCCACTAATTAGGTATTTTTAACTTTTTGCTTTTCCACTCCACTTTCACTGCACTACACATTTTCCACAACTTAGTGCTCCTACGTAGTTCCGCAAGTCGCAGCATGCCTCAATCCGCAGCGGATTGAGAGGACCCCAATGATGAAGCATGCCACCTAGGGGAAACCCTGGTGGGTGAGGGGACTCTAGAAAATAATTTTTCTTTCCGGAAAGAGGATTTTCATACATGTTCAGTGAAAACCCTGTTCTTCCCCACGGTTAGGTTTTTATCCTGGTATTCCAGATTTTGTGAAACTTGAAGTGTTGGCAGCCAATCAGATTTCAGCACGAGATATGGAGAGGTCGCAGATCCTCCATGTGCCTATATATATACAATTGGAAATTTCTTTAAATATCTCCACAACTACTGAACAGATTTACACCAATTTACAAAAAGGTCGCTTTCTGGACCAACAGCCACCTTTCTGCCAAATGTGGTGTAATTTCGTTCAGCAGTTCGGGCTGCAGCTGTGTCTAAACTTGCTATGGAAATTAACATGGGGAAAACAGGTTTTGGGACACCCCCCCCCCCTTCTTCTCAACCCTGCTTGACGGATCACCCCGAAACCTTTAGTGACAGCAGCTAAACTGAGCAGCAAAATAGTTTTGAAAATTTTGCGAGGATTCATCAAACAATGGCAGAATTATTGCCAAATGAAAAAACGCTCTTCTTGTGGAAAGTACATCCTAACTATAACTACCTAGCAAACTTATGCCTTTACCATGGGTGCTTTTACCACAAAAATGTAAGTATTTTAAAGGGGAATATACACACTTTATATATATATATTATATATAGAGAGAGAGAGAGCGAAAGGGTTTATACTTACCTGTAAAATACTTATATTTACTTGTAAAACCTTTACCACACATATGCCTTTATCGTTCGTGCTTTTACTACGAAATTTGTTGTACAGGCATGCATGGTAAAGGCATATGCGTTGTAAATAAATGTGTGGTAAAGGTTATGCATGGTGATGACATTCGCGTTGTGACAACCGTGTTGTAAAGACATGTGTTACCACGGAATGCATGGCTCCTTCATACATCCCTCAGAGACTGTTGAAAAGTGCATCTGTTTTTTTGTTTTACCTACCGCTAGCATCACGTGTAAGAGCCGACAAATGGAATAATGCAAAAAGAAAGTGTTCACTTTCCTCACTTACATGCAGTATTATATAGCACAAAATTGGCCCAGAGGTATTGGAGCACTTTACATGAGCACCAGATAACATTATAGATGATCAAATAATTATTTTTTGGCCCATGTAGATTAAGTAATTTGCCCAGGATCACAGGATGTTGAGCTGACACTGGGACTCAAACCCGGCTTCCCAGTTTCAAAGTAGGCTAAGACCACAACCTCTCCCTCCTGACTGCAGAAACTGGTTTCTGGTAGACAAAGGAGAAGAGCAGATACTGACTTATCTGTGCCTGTTCCATGGAGACAAAAATAATTGAAGAGCCCCTTTACTGGCCCTCACCAAGCCCCCCAACAGCTCTTTGAGGCCTCTGTCACATCTGGAGGGAGCCAGAGGACAACACGCCTCATGCTGTGACAGCTGGAGCAGCCCATTGTCATTCTGGCTGTGACAATGAAGTGGCCTGACTTAATGTGCATTGCGTCCAGCTGATTAGATGTATGCAAAGGCTCTAACAACAGCCTTTGATGTTGTACCCCTGTGGTGGAGACTGAGACGGCCACAAAAAAATCACCAACCAACGAGCCTCAACCACAGGCCCATTGGCCAATGCCCGATTGCCCGCTTTACCAATCAGAGGCTGCCCTACATCCAGATATTTGTTAGCAAGCACTAAAAGAGTCTTATGTCTTTTTAGGTCTCGCCTAGGCAGCGCATGCGCTGTCTCTTCGAGACTGCTGTATTTAGTGTACGGGGATAGAGCACACCCATCATTTCTGATTTGTTCCTTTGTGCGCCCTTCAAAAATTCTTGTTTTTCTGTGGTGCATTACTTACATTTGTCCCGCTTCTTGGTGTATTTTTACCGCCCATGGCTACTGGCCCTGTTACTTGTAGGCTCTCACATCTGGCCATTTATATGTTTCAGCGCACCATTTGATTCTTTTGCTTCAGCTCTTGTTATAGGATTGTCACAAAACGCGCTCAACCTACCCTGTAAGTCACCTCCTTATCTCGTTTCTTGTTTTCTTTCTCCCGTCATCTGAGTCCTTGATATTTGCCGTCATCTGCATGGTCCCTGCCCCTCCTCCCTCCTTGTTTTTTTTTTTTTTCCAGTGTGTATATAGCACGAACTCGACCCAAATGTATTGGAGCGCTTTATATGAGCACCAGTTACATTACACTAGGACACATTTATTTTTGGTAGGGATGTTGAGCCGATGCCGAGACTCGAACTAGGATCCACAGATCCAAAGTCAGCAGCCAGGGCCGTTTGACCACATCCTCTACCCAAGTCCTTCTAGATTGTGCGCATCTCACGTTTCAACGGTATGCAATTACCATCATTCAACTATGGCCGCTAAACACCAAAAGAGACTCGGGCTTCTTTCTTACTTCTCTCGAATCAGTGTTCCTTGCGTCAAAATTCAGGTAGGTTTGCAAGCGGCCCCTTCTGCAGTCTATGCTTATCAGCCCATCTTGTTCCCAGTAGCGGCTCATGGAGGGAGTGCCGCGGGCAGCGGGCGGGGAGGAGCAGGGTGGGGGTAGTAAACTACGGCATACGGCCGAACAGAGGTAAGTAAACAAATAAATAAATAAAACTAATTTCGTTGCGCGGCTGCATCGCATTTGGCAATGCAGTGCGCGCAATGAAATTTGTTTTATTTATTTATTTGTTTACTTACCTCTGTTCGGCCGTATGCCGTAGTTTACTACCCCTCACCCTGCTCCTCCCCCGCCCCACCGCCCCACGGCACTCCCTCCACGAGCCGCTACTGCTTGTTCCCCCATCGTGTTCGTTTGTAGTGTGTAGTTCTAGTCGCTGCCTCTGTTCTGTTATTTGCGGTACTGCTTGTTCCGGGTCACTGAGTGGCATCTGCTGATGTAAATCGCTCATTTACGAAGGACTTGGTGTGAAGGGGCAAGTTCGATCTGATCAGGCGTGCACGGCTCTGCACTATTGCTTTTGTAGCGTTGTTAGGGCAGTAGTGCTGCACAAGTACAAACAGCCTCCCTTCCGCAGTGAGAATGGAGGATAAGGAGCTGGAGGCCTTCAGGAAGCAGCGGATGTCTGAGCTGCAGGCCAAGCATGGGGTAAGGAGCAGAGATTGTGTGGGAGGGGTTAACTCTTTTGTAGATGAGCGACAGCATGCGTGTCGAACCTAATTTTGGGATGAGATCTTCAGTTAGATTCTGCGACCAAGACCCTCATTTGTATGTAATCTAGCACAATCTGGAATAATAACCACCGATTCCAGATAGTTTTGCAAGCAGGTATGCCTGCCTCTTGCTATGGTGCTTAAGAGTTTCCAAATAAGGCAGCAGACTGGGTAGCTCACTTGGTAATTGCATTTTTCCACCCACAGCCTTGCCAGTAGTGAAAGTGCACAGTAGTTCCCGTTCATTGCCCCAGTATGTTTTTAGGAGAAAATACTATTTGCTTTTTGTAAACCTCTTTTTAACTTCAAGGTACCAACAACATCAGGAAGCACATCTTGTTGGTACTAAAATTGCAAAATTAGTTAATAAATGTTGCCTACATTAGGTCTTCGCTTCGAATAGGAGATACTGTCAATTGATGTTGCATCAGGTAAAGCCCAAAATGGAACTTGGGAATGCTCCAGTACTATGTAAATAAAATCAGTCTGCCCATAGCCTGTGTCTGTTACTGGATGCAGGAGAGCTATATGTGCCCAAATGTTACTAAAAAATGCGATCATGCTGCTTATGTCAAATGCCAGACAACCCAATCCCTATTGCTGCTGTCGTCACTGCAAGCACATCAGAGGGAGCATATTTTTGTTGCCAGCTTTCTCAAAACAGCGAAAGAGTTGTGGGTGCATGAATCAGTATGCTCGCGTCTTAAGGGGTCGACAACTATTTATATGGAAGACGGAGGTAAAATTATTTCCCAAAACAAACAATATACTTAACAGTTGCCACGCTGGAATTATCAGAAATTCCACAACATGGTTCATGACACATAGTTTTTCAGTTTTACTGATTGGCAGGGATGAGGTTGCAGACTTTATTTGTAACCTGAGGCTCTTTGGTTCAAGTTACCTAGCTAACGTCCCATGGCCCTCTTTCTGTTATGCGGGACCCTTGTCTGTGCCCACAGTCGGAGCACTAAACCTTTTTATCGCAGTCAGTCTGTTCTGGGGCAGAATTTTGGCCCCCTTTGTGTCTCGGCGCATCATCACAAGATTTCTTGATTATGAATATGTTTCTACTAACTGTTATACATTTGCTATTTTGCCATTGCAGATGATTGTAAGTTCAATTTGTCTATGTCTGTGCAGCGGTGGCCCCTCCATTAGGGTGGAGGAGTGCCGCCCCAAGCCACCAGCCGCAAATAAAACTATAATAAAACGGGTTTCTAACCCATTTTATTACCGTTTTTTTAATCCCCCTTGACCTGCCCCCAGGACTCTGATGAGTCTTGGTGGCGGATCCAGGAGAGATAACACTGTGGTGGGAAAGTGCACTGTGCATAAGGTGTTTGGCCCGCTGTTTCAGGCCGGCCAAACACCTCATGCGCAGTGTAGCTTTCTCCAGCCCCAGCTGTGTTGCTGGGGTTGGAGAAAGAGGGCACAGGCTCCCAGTCTGCCTGGGAGCACAAAGTTGAAGCGCTCAGACCAATCATGACGCTGCTTTCCTGCAGCATCATGATTAGCCCAGTGCAGTCTGGGAGCCTGTCCCAGAATCAAGAAGAGCGGGATGGAGCGGATTGCGGAGGCGGTGATCAGGTAAGTTTATTTCCTTCATTTATTTATTTAGTTCCACCTGAGCCCTCCCCCATGCCCCAGCCCCCCCAGGTCACTCCTCCGGCCCGCCCCGTCTCTTTGGCAGAGGACGGGCCGCGACTGTGTCATTGTCCTTTCAAAATCCTTGCTTGCTAAAGGCAATCTTTCCTCTTTGTCCCTCCTTTTTTTGGTCGAGCCTGAGTCAGCATGCATGCGCTGCTCAGCGAGACTGCTGTAGTGGAGTATGGAAGAGAAGCCCTGCCCATTCTCCGCCCATGTTTGTCATTGGCTTGTCAGTGTCCTTCCTAAATGCTGGCTTCTGATTCCTTAATAGGCTTGTTAGTCCCTCCTTAGTACCTCCTTGTCTTCCTTTGTAACCTCCCATGGCTACTGGCCCCTCTACTTCGGTTGTTCCACGGTACGTGTTATTTAGTCTTGTAAGCACTATTTTCTTTATTGAGCTTCTCTTACTGCAGGCAAGACGTGCTCTGCTTATTTCTTACAGTCGGTGATACTGGTTTATAAAGCTTCTGTTGTGGTTTGCTTTTTCCTTACGGCTTGGGAGGGGGGTGTAGAGCAGTTACTATGCCACGCCTACACTGCTTCCAGGTGCCCGACCTCTGCTTGTTGTCGCCCTGTTTACAACTGCAACAACCGTAACTAGAAACACATGCCTTTACAGCAAACTCAGCTGGGATGGGGATCCTATGTCGTCACCAGATTCCCATCATGCCATGGGCAGTATCGCAGGCGCACTGAGACAAAACTCCAAATGCTTCAGTGAGTGCAGACAAGCAAGATGGCGGGCTCCTCTGATCCCCTGCAGGAGATGCTCTTCTCCGAGGTGGACAAAAAAGCCGTCAGTGACTTACTGGGTTCTCTCGAATCGCAGCTGACCGGACACAGGCCTGGTGCAGTGGGGGATGGAACTTGGGCTTCTCGGGGGCTGAGCAATGCTCTGCAGCAGCACAGAACTGGTGGCTTAGTGCTCAGTAGAGGAGCGATTGGGAGCAGCGGCAAGAGCCAACTTCTCTCTACTGTCAGTGCTCAGCCTGTTGCAGCCTGTCAGCCGCTCAGTGGGTCTTTATGCTTGTGTAGCGGAGCACTAGGTGCAGGAGGCAGCTGGTAGTTTGAACATATGAGAGATGTCAACCACAGGGTTCTTCTTCCTTCGTCTGCCATTTCAGGTAAACACTATTCTCCTTGAAGAGTAGGCGTGACTTATATTTTTCCCCAGCCAAATTCATCACCTCTACATTGTTAGCTTTCTAAAGTTTAAAATCCAATACGGTGCCAGACACTTTTCTAGTGATATCATTTTCTGTCTTGATCATAAATGCGAGAGCTTGAGATGGATGCATTGTAACACATTTATTCCCTGATTTGCTGTCGCATTCCTTGCTCACTGAGTTACCTTTTTGACCCCTGTGTGCATGTATGGTTGGTTTTGCTGCAAGTAGTAAGTCAGATATCTACTTCCCTAATGTGGTATAAAGCAAGTACACCCACTTCCCTTTGGTATCTCACCAAAATTACTTCTGGAGAGCTTGCCACGTCCTTGCCTTTATTTCAGAAATTCATTACAGTAGGGCACGCACCAACACAGTATGTGTACGTGTGTGTGCCTGTTTCTCCACATCCTCGCCAACATTTGTCACGTTGCTGGTGGGCAGTTTTGGAAAGCCTTTCTGGAGCATTGCACCACCTATACGAATCTTGAGTAAAATTTCTCCCCTCTGTCTTTCAGAAAGGTAGTCATTCATATCCTAATTTCTTGCCACTTAGTATGATCAAGGTCCGTCCCAAGTATTTTCCCCACTTCTCCTGGTACACCCACCTAGACCTTTGCTGTCTAGCGTTCAGTAGCTTTTATATAAGGGATACAGTGTCTGTTTTCTTTATCCAGGAGTATTTTCTCAAACCTGATTAGTTTCTTGGCGGTTCTCTCTCTTACCTTCAAGTTCAGCCCCTATTGCCTGATTCTGGGATAGCTCAGTCTAACCCTGCTAGAATCTGAAAGTCCTCCCTTACTTTTCAATGGGTTTGATTTACCCCCTAACTCAAACACATCACAGATGTTGAGATAGCCACGTAGCTTTTACTTTGCAAAGGAAATCCTATCCATCCTTGGTGAGAAGTCTGGTTTCCTCATAGTGATGTAAAGGGAGTAGGTATACTGTGTCTGTCCCAACCTATCTCCTCTCACACCCCACTCTCTAAGGGAAAAACTGGTGAAGTACATAGGTAGGCACTTCAGCCCTTTCACTTGAGCCACGGCACCTCCTAGAGAGAGAGCCCTTCTGAAGTATGGCCAATTATAAACCAGGTTTGGTTTTTCTCTTTTCTTGTCTTTTCGAGCAAATATTGTAAGAGTGCAGCATGATAGTACCTCACTAAATCGGGGCTTCCCGTCCCTCCATTGTGCATCTTAGAGTCTAAGATCCCGTGAGTACAGTTTATCCTAGCTTTTCCCCCTTGTCATATCTAGTCCAAACGGGTGTCCTACAGTCTTAATTTTCACCAGCTTGAAGTTGAGTGAAAAAGCCTGAAAAACATGTAATATTCAGAGGAACATTACCATTTTCAAGACTGCAGTACATCCCAGCCAGGACAGCACATCATTTTTCCAGCTAACTCACTCCGCTTTAACCACTCACAATAGTCATATAAAGTTCCTCTCCTGGGCCTCCTCCCATAGTATGTTTCAGTTCAGTCCAGAATTGATTATGTCAAATGTTCTTTCCCAACATGCCCCAGTTAGAGGTCAGGACCCTCGTTTTGACAGAGATTTACTTTGAACCCTAAAATCTCCTGGTGTAAGGATAATTCCCTTACCCACTGCTTGATAGCTTGAATCAGATCAGTTATTGAAACCAAAAGGTCATCGGCAAAGAGTGACATGACTGTATGAATTCATCAGGGCCTGCTTTTATTCCCTGATAGACTTGTAATCTTGAATTCTCTAGGCAAGTGGCTCCAAGGAAAGGGTGAACAACAGATGGCACAGAGGGTGCCCTGCTACCTACTTCTCCATATGTATTGTGTAGGAAAGTCCTCCTTTTTTGTTCTGACCACCCTGATTTTTAGGTCGAGCCCAGCGGCAGCGCATATGCGCTGCTCGCTCTGCGAGGCATGCTGTATTGGAGTATGCACTGCAAGCCCCACCCACTCTCCGCCATATTTGTCATTGTCCTTCATAAATGCTGGCTTCTGATTCATAAATAGGCTTGTTAGTCCCTTCTTGGTGCCGCCTTGTCTGCATTTGTTACCTCCCATAACTACTGGACCTTTAATTTGGCTTGTTACACGGTCTGCATTATAAGTCTGTGAGTACTATTCTGTTTATTGACACTGATGAGGACAATGGCGGCTGCTTTTTCTATTTGCAGCGCGCCCACACAGGACAATGGCGGTCGCTTTTCTTATGGAGCGCTATGCCACTCTAACTTGAATGTTGAACTCGGCGCCCGCTTCAGGGACCTGCGCTGTTTTTTTTTTTTTTTTTAACTTTAATGGTGAGCACGGCGCCCGCTTCACAGACACCGTGCTGTGCAATACCATAGGTATCGCTTTTGCTAAAGTTTGAACTATTGGAATTGTAAATGACAATGCCTTTTAATATTATAAAGGCATTGCCATTTACAATGCCAATAGCTCAAAATCTCGTAATTGCGAGACCTATTGCATTGTAAATGCTTGTATTTTGTTTCCTTCCACTACAAACCAAAACACATGGGTAAAAGACATTGTCATTTACAACGCCAGCAGCTTTAACTCTCACAAATGCGAGACCAATTTTCATTGCAAATGCTTGTTTGTTACAGCCATACAGCATTTTGTGGGAGATGCTTAACTGATTAATTCACACGAATAGATTCAAGGGAAAAAAGGTTGGAAGTGAATGAGCAAGTATAGTGAAATTAACTTCCTGCCAGGGTGCAGACTAGATGAATGGTTTATGTGGCATAGATAGATAAGGTGCTACCGTACAAGCTATGTTTTTTGTTTGCTTCAGCTTGGCTAAGCCCCTTTTCTTAACTTTTTACTGTGCACCCGATTCTGTGTTCGTCTGCATCGCTCAGACTACCGTCTTTCTTCTCAGTTTCTAGCTACATATCTTCCCTCACTCCTACAATTCTGAGCCGTAATTTGACCTATTTTTCCTCAATTACCTTATACATTGGTTATATCCCTTGTATGACCTAGGGTTGCCAAATCCGTATTAAACAGTAAATACGCGAGTTGTGGAGAATGTTTGTGCCTCTCTGAGCGCAATGTGGAAATCACAAGATCCTTCAAATGACCTTCAGCGTGAACACTGCTTCTTTGTCCACACAGAGCAAAGGCCGCACTGTCAGTCATGCCATGTGCTGCGGATGTACAAGATATAATCGTCTTTTGCCAGAACAATATTTACTCAATCCCATGAGCTTTCTGGGCATTAGTAACTATTCCTGGTTCAGCGGTTTACACTTTCCTTACAAGAGAGAGTATTGTTCATATTGAATATTAGAATTATATTTATATAAACGGACGCAGCTTTGATAGTTTTGACACTACATTTTAATGCATCAGGAGTTAGACGGTGCAAGATGGCCACCCCTTGAGCCTCTCTATGAGGGAGCTCTCTACAATCCTTTTGGAGAAAAGTCACGTAGGTTGTGAAGTGTGAATTCAGTCTTTATCGTAACCCACAGCATGCATCCAGAAAATCATCCCACCATCAACCGCCACACACCGCCTCCACGGCTCCCCCCACTGCGAATGCCCCCTCAACATCACATTCTCAAACCCCACCATCTCTGCTTCCGCGGACCACCTGCGACCTCTGAAGGCAGCCCTTCACGCAGCAACGAGGCTTGTCTACGATCTTGTCTGTACCAGAATATTTGATTACAAACCCCCATTCTTCGTCACGACCAAGTGGCTTCCTGTTGATCGTCCAGCTTGTTTACATTGCCTTGGACGCATTGCATTCTGGAGCACCAAACCAACGTTTTGGCTGTCAGCACTACCTTCAGAGACTGCTACCTCATTCTTGAAAATCCATCCTTCATAAAGAAAAGAACACTAAAGCTGCCCGTCTCAGTGAATGCACTCAAGGGTTGAATCTTTATTCCACCGGCTATCGGGATAACCACATGAAATTAAACCCTCAACGGAGAGGGAGTGTTTGTTGTTCCAACATGTCTTCCTCTTGTGACCTACCCTTTGAGAATGGCTGTTTTTAGCTTGAGGCTGCCACAGCGCATGCGCTACTTGTGCATGTGCTCTCACTTGCAACTATTCTGTACATCAAGAGCCTTGCAGCCTGCCCATTGTTCACCATTCCTTGGCTCCTTCCGTTCTTTTCACGGACCGAGCATTGATTGATTCCAGTTAATAAGTGCCCGTTCACTTCCCGTGCTGTCATTGAGGTGCTATTAACCTTGGCACTCAGCTCACTTCCCAAACAGTAACAGTAAACCTTGATAAAAAAAATTGCACTACTCAGCTCTGTTGGAAGAAAAAAGTCTGCAGTTTATTTGAACAAACATTGCCCACATGCAGGCAGTCATAAAACAAGACATATATACAAATTATTATTGCAGGATCCAACCCCAGCCCGGGTACATGCAAATGATCCCAACACACACAGAGCTTGGTATTATTCGTCTTTATTCCTCAGTGTGTAACCAATACCGGAGCATTCTAACGTTAAGAATTCTATCACCCACGCACTTACATCACTATTCTACGGAATCCATCAGGAACTGAAAGAGCACAGTCATCTCTAACTCACAAGACACTAAATCTCCCCCTTTGTTAAATAAAAAGTACCAATAATATATATACATTACAACTCTTCAACAAGTCGTTTTGGTGCTCATAATCAATCGCCCAGTCATGTGAGGTTGCGGAGGTACAGGAGAAGTGTCCATGACTTGCACTGGTGATTGAGACACGGGAACAGTCATTGGGCTCTCTAGACGCTTAAGTGGGCAAATCTCACTTCTGACATCGGGAGCTGGCGAAGGTTGAGGCAGGTGCTTGAAATGTGAGGAATCTCACGTAATGGACTTTCCAAGATGATGAGCTGTCGCCATGTGTCCCTTACTAGTTACAACCCTCAGTGGGGCAGCTTCAAAAGGAGCATCAGACTTTCGTTTACATTTCAGCCTGACGATAACTTGGCCTCCTCTGTTGAACACAGCGCTCCAAGAACTGCAGCGTCTATCCGCATAAGTCTTCATTTGGCGTTTGTGAGACGAGTCAGTAGTGTGAAGTCTATCAATGTCAATTGATCTCTCATTGGTACATTGTGGCAACTTGGTGGCCATGACTCTCTCAAACATTAAGGTGGCAGGCGTTTCACCTGTAGAAGAATGCGGAGTTGATCTGTATGCACGAAGTGTAGACTGAAGAACTGATTTGAGTTCAAGCTTTTCTAGTGCAGTGCACTGAACGGTCTTCGTGAGGGTGTCCATAATCCTCTTGACCATGCCATTCACCTGTGGCCAGTGAGTCATGCTTTTTAGATGCTTGACATTTAGATGAGTGAGAAAATCTTTAAATTCTCAACTATTGAAAGGCGTGCCATTGTCAGATTTCATAATCGGAGGAACATCCCATGTAGCAAAGAAACTTTCAAATCTCTCAATGATTCTGTCATGAGTAGAGGACGACAGATCTTCCACTAGGGGAAAATGGGGATATTCATCAACAATTACTAGAAGATGATGTGCATTGTCAAGGGGACCAAAGAAATAAATTGTAATCTGTAGTAATCACTCCAGGCTGGTTGAGATGTTTTAGGAGTATTTATTGTAGATCAATAGTACAGCAGTAATACAGCCCCACCAGGAGCAGCCAGCAAGGCGCTCAGCCCTTCTCCAACTGTGGTTTCCAGAGACCAACATTCCATATTACATCATCTCCACAGTGTTCCACTGGTGGAGCAGTGGATGACATGAACAGCACTATAACCAAGATACTACATATCCTCCTTTCTTCCAGAAGGAAAACAGAGAAGAGAAATAAAGAACCAGATGTAGAAGCTGGAAGAACAAAATAGAGAGGAGAGTACTAGGGAGAAACAGGGCAGAGGTAGAGAGAAAGAAAACAACCAAGAATCTGAGGAAACAGATAAAAATAATCCATAAACCATCCTCCCTTCTCTATATAACCAAAGAAAAGAAAGAGAAAGATAGAAACCATCAATGACTACCCCCTGCACACCTACTGGCCAGGCAGGCATGTGAGAAGGCAACCAAAATCAGGAAGAAACAAGATGACAGAGAAGAAGAGAAATACAAAGGATTACTCAGATTACTCATGCTTCCCTGTAATAAAAAAATGTTAACAGCACTGGGTGAAACAGTCTACTAAAACAAGAAGCAATACGTAGAGGATAAACATAACACCCAGTGTACTGAAACCCTGCACCATAGAAATAGGACAAGAACCCAAACTATGCACCCAGTAAGGGTAGAAATAAGCGTGTGAAGGAATGACCTCAAGTGGAGATCTAAATATTGTGCACTGTTAAAGTAAAAAAAAAACACAACCCACACAAGACACCTTACGTAAGGTAAAAACGTGCACTGTAGTGAAGGTATAAGACATGTAATGTCATGTCCGTGTAAGGACGCACCTCGACTGGAGGCCATATGTTATGCACAGGATGATGGGGAGACCCAACAGACAAACCTCACGGAGAGGTCAAACACCTCGCGGAGAGGTCAAGAGACAATGTGCATTGGAAATGCGGGACAGAAGTCTCGCAACATGTGAGCCACAAGGTGAAAGTGTGCACTAAAACAAAAGAGACATACCTCGTAGAGAGGTCAATGTTGTGCACAAGAGTAGCGGGAATACAACCCACGTGAAACACCCAGTGAAGAGGTAAAAACAATGTGCACTGTAACAAAAGACACATACCTCGTGGAGAGGTCAACGTTGTGCACTAGAGTAGCGGGAATACAACCCACGTGAAACACCTCGTGAAGAGGTAAGAACATTGTGCACTGATTAGGTAACTAAACACTTAGCGTAAAGACACCTCACATAGAGGTAATAACATTGTGTACTAAAGTGATGTGAACCCTAACCACACGACATCCTATATAAGGCAATAGTATGAGAAAAGTGTGGTAAAAATACCTTGCAGTGTTTATAACAAAAGGGACTGAGACGACCGTAACCTAACTGGTTTCATAGTAAAGAATACATTGAATGCGAAACGAATGCTGTGGACTTGAAATTCCTGTGAAACAAAAATACATTAATAAACAATCTCTGTTAAAGAACAAGGTATAGAAAACAGTGGCTATAGAGATTTCTATAACAAATGTCCACGCCGGTGAGTGATCTCCAAAGACAAGAACTTATGCCCCATACACACGCGCACCAAACATATAATGAGAAGGCAAATATTACAAAAAAAATAAGGACTTGAGCTGTGGTGAGCGGTTTCTCACCCGAAGTCTCCACGCAAAGCTCCAAACAACCACAAGCATCTAACACTGTGTAGAGGAGACAATTGAGTTCTTACGGTGTGCTCGAGCTGGACACCGTCATTCAAATAAAGTTCACACCGCCATTCAAATAAAGTTCCGGAGGTCCGCTCTAAGATAGAACGCTTGATCATGTTTCACATAACCTCATCCACGCGATTGGAAAAAAGAATCCGCCGCGATGAAGATTGCCAAGTGGAAGAAAAGTACCCGTTAGTCACGTGAGAAAGAGACAACTAGAACCGGAATATCCTCACGTCTTCTCTTCTTGATCCGAAGTCTCTGATGATCGTCTGTGACAAGGAAACTTTATTGAAGACGACGTTGATGAGCGTGGTTGGCAAAACAGCAAACCCTGCCAACCTCAAAATGGCGGCACGTTGGGTCACGTCATGCCGGATGGCTCACGGCATGGACGTGCTCCAAACACATGAAGGCATCCCCGTAGCAGAGGAGAAGAGCGCGTCACAGTCAAGACTCCGAGAGAGGTCGCGACAATGACCAGGACTGAATCTGCCTCGCGTAAAGTTCATTTTTTTAAATTCAGATCGGCGGTTGGGCACTGCAGATTAGAAGTCTCAGCGTAGCCCAAGAAACAAAGACAAAAAAGTGTCTTACCTCACTTGGCCCCCCTTTCGTTGCCGACAAAAAAAAAACTGCAATCACTGCGGAATTCCATTACAGCAAGATGTACTCCGTGAGAACTCAGTGCTTGTCCACACACTGACATTACAAGTAGCTTCTCTCTTTAGGAAAACCAAAACTCCTGCTGTCAGAGTTCCACTCTACGCAGTACAGTCTGTTCAACTTAAAGAGCTGTTCATCTTCTAAAGGCCGTCTACTCTCCTGAGTGCATCTCTAAGTTTCAGACCAAGCCTACTTCTTGTGGTGCTGAGCCTTCTGTGAGGGTAAGCCTATGTCTGCACACTGTCTGGTGAAGAAGAGTGTGTGCTCGGGTGTGTGCCAGTTCCTACTGTTTCTGCCGTGAGAGTGGAGATTGTGTACCATTGTACCTGTGCACCAGCCATTGATCTGAATGACTCTTTCACTTCGCCCTCATTTGGATGCCTGCACACCGTTCTGTTCTTCTGCCGAGTTTCGCCTTGGGAGTTCTGCCACTGAATTGTTTCTGCCAAAGACTTTGCTTGCTGTCTGCCTTTGTTTTGCCTGCCTGCCTGCTACCTTGTTGTCTGCTTATTTTGCTGACAAGTACCCAGAGCCTGCGGTCCTGCTCGCTACCTGCTTTTGATCTCCCATATTGAGTGAGTTCCCACTGTTCCTGCTTCTGGCCATACCCATTGCCAGTTTAAAAAGTGCCTGTCCTCCTGCCCTGAAGAGGTGTCCATGTCCTTCTGCTTACAAGATGTGTCCCTTCCATTCTCCTTACAGGATGTGTCCCTGTCGTCCTGCCTTTACCACTACATTTGCAGAGTGTTTACCTGCCCCCCGTGGCAGGAGTCTTTGCCTACATCGGACAGCATTACTCCGTGGTATTGGCCCATGTCCGTTTGTGCAACTTGGGAGTTGGTGTGGCTTTGCCTCTTTGACTGGTGGAGGCCAGGACAAGTTTGGCCATTTTTCCGTGTTTTTTTTTTTTTGTGTTGAACAGTTTGGTCATTGCCTGTCCTTGCTACTTGGCAGTTCAACCGTTCTTCCTCCATTTAAAAAAAAAAACAGCGCGTGTGTCCCTTCATGCGCGAGCCTTACCTTTTGAAAGTGGCCTCACGCGCGTTTCCTCCTGCTCTTCTCCGAGTCTCCGTGACGCTGCCTTCGCGTCAACACTGTTGCCTGTCATCTTTCACTGCATGGTGATGCCGGGAGCCATCCGGCGCGGCGTCACCGTGCGTGCCACCATCTTGTGGTTGGCGTCTACATTGGTTAACATTGCATTATGCCTATATCTGCAACTAGAGCCCTGCCAACCACGCTCCGCGTATGGCAACAAAGCTGGAGTCCTTTGCTGATGCCATCGTCATGTTTAACCTCGCTGTGGTGTTTTCCTCTAGAGTGTTTTCTACCAACCACGCTTGACCTCAAAGCCATTCCACAAGCTATTTGTCTGCAGCATTGTCGACTTGTTTTAATCTTCTCGTGTTTCTTTGGATCATTTTATGCAGGAAGTTTCATATTTTCTGGTGAGACTCTGTGCAATGCCAATTGCAGCTTCCTAAAGAAACGAAGGTACTCTTTTTCCTGGTTTGTGGCTCACATGTTCCAGTCTTCAGCTGTTTACTGTCAACGGTGACTACTTTCTTTATTTTAATTTATTGTTTTTGGGTCATTTTTACAGTTGTGTTTGTTTAAAGAAATTGCTCTGTTTAAACAAATTGATAGTATATTCTATTCTTAGTTTTTGATTGTGCACAACATGTTTGCCTCTACATGAGGTGTCTCACATGGGTTACATTCCCATCTCTACGGTGCACAACATGTTTGCCTCTACATCAGGTGTCTCACATGGGTTACATTCCCATCTCTACGGTGCACAACATGTTTGCCTCTACATGAGGTGTCTCACATGGGTTACATTCCCATCTCTACGGTGCACAACATGTTTGCCTCTACATCAGGTGTCTCACATGGGTTACATTCACATCTCTACGGTACACAACATGTTTGCCTCTACATGAGGTGTCTCACATGGGTTACATTCCCATCTCTATGGTGCACAACATGTTTGCCTCTACATGAGGTGTCTCACATGGGTTACATTCCCATCTCTACGGTGCACAACATGGTTGCCTCCACATGAGGTGTCTCACATGGGTTACATTCCCATCTCTACGGTGCACAACATGTTTACCTCTACATGAGGTGTCTCACATGGGTTACATTCCCATCCTCTACGGTGCACAACATTTTTTTTGTCTCTCGGGAGATGTCTCACATGGGTTATAGTCCCATCTTCTACGGTGCACAATATATATTTTTTTTTTTGTCTCTCAAGAGATGTCTCACATGGGTTACAGTCCCATCTTCTACGGTGCACAACATTTTTGCCTCCACACGGGGTGTCACATGGGTTACAGTCCCATCTGTTCTGTGCACAGGAAATTACCTCCTAGGTATTTCCTTCATTACAGTGCACAACTATTTTATGTTTTACCCTTCTTAGGGTGTGTCGTTTGGGTTTTAGTCCCTTCACAACAGTGCACAATATTTTAACGTGGTGTGTTTAATGGGTTTGGTCTCATTCAGTTCAGTGCACATTGTGCACCCGTTCACCACATGTTTATTACAATATTATCTTTACTCAAGGTATTTGGTCTGAATACCAATTGGTGATTTTCTCATGTTTAATGTGTTTTGTCTACAGCTTTCAATTGGTATTCAATGTCATCATTCATTGTATTGAGATTTTAATTTAATGGGAAGTATGAGTGATTTATTTTAATTGTCTCACTATTTCCTGTTACAGCCCAGTTTTCCTTTTGATATCTCTTATTGGTGTCATCTGTGGATTCTGGTTTCTTTTCTTTTCTTTTCTTCTATGTTCTTTTCTCTTTTCCTCTTACTGTTGTGTTCTTTTGTTCTTTGAAGGTTTTCTTCTTCTTCTTTTGGTCAGCGTCTGGTATGACTTGTCTCTTTTTATACATGCCTGGCCAGCAAGTATATTTTGAGGTAGTCGTTGGTGTTTTCTCTTTTCGTTTCTGTTGTTGTGGTAGAAGGGAGGATGGCACAGCACTATAACCAAGATACTACATAAGCTTTTCCCATGCATGCTTTAGGAGATCCGATATGTTTAACAGATGCAGGGTTGGATGACAAGATGTTGCACAAATGACACGCCTTTAACTTTTTTTCAACTCTTTCATCAAGACGAGGGAACCACACTCGGTCTCGTAAAGCTTGTTTTGTAGCAACAACTCCACAGTGTCGCTCATGTGCCAGTTCAATAACTTGTTGTCTCAGACTCTCGGGTATGACAATTCTCGACCCTCATAAGATGATGCCTTCTGGGGTAACTGAAAGTTCTTGCCCATTTTTGAATTTCTGGTATTCTAGGTCATCATGAAGAGGTCGATTATGTTTTTGCCACAATTGGTGTGTGTTAGAAATTGGATTTCTGGTTGGCCAGTGCTTGCGCCTAAGCCAGGCAGAAACCACCACTCTAGTCAGGGCAAGGGAGTTACACGCTGAAGATAACCCCTGCTCACCCCCTTGGTAGCTTGGCACGAGCAGTCAGGCTTATCCCAGAGGCAATGTGTAAAGCGTTTGCGCAACACACTCACACAGCAGCAACCCACTAGGCACACCCACAAAAGTAACTCCACACAAGGTTATATAAAAATAGCCTTTGTATTATCCAAAACACATTAGAATTATAATCACACATATACACTGTGCCAACTGGCACCAGGCAATATTCACAGGGGACTATATACAGGACAGGGCCCATCGGGCCACTGTCAGAACCTTTAGAAAGCGCTAGTAGCAAATGTAAAACACAACCAGTAACTACTGGTACAATAATGACCTCAGCATTATCATCACATTAGGCATAAAACACATTATGCATAAGTCAGCAGTGCACCACAGTACACTGACCAGGTGCATACATCACCTTAGGGCCTTGCGCCCTATCAGTACACCCATAAAGTGCACACAACACCTTAGTGTAATCACTAAACTGACCCCCAGGCCAACTGACCTTTCACTGGGGCTCAAAATGCCCTCTGTCCAGAAAGTCAGGGCGTAATTAGAGGACCTCTCACGGGCCCTCTGGCTGCCTCAGCAGCGGAAGCAATGCGCACAAAGCCCTGGCACACACTCGCCGTGAGAGCCCCACTGGGACCCTAAGAATCCAATGTGCCCATCCGTTGCAGTTGCCCCCGCTCTCGCGGTGCAGCTGTGATCAGCACTGGCACTACTGTGCCTCGTGCGCCCCCGTTACCGGGACTCTCCCGGTGCCACTCCCGGCACTGCGACTCTTTGAAACATGTATCAGCACTCGCGGTGCTCTGGGGGGAGCCCCCACTCCGGGACTCTCTAACACCAAATGGCCCCCACGGTGCAGCTGCCCCGGCAGTGCAGCTGTGTCCAGCAATGAAGCTCCGCTCTCAGCCCCACTCTCCGGGCTGCTCGAGGACTTCTCCAGATCCTCCCCTGGGCCAACGTGGGGGAAAGGCACCGACAATGTGCCTCGGTCACGCCTGTGGCCACCGGAGCCCGCGAGGCTCCCACTCCGTCATTGGCCACACGATATAGCAACACGCGGGGCTCTCCTCAGCTCACGGGAGCCCCGCTCAGCAACAGGCCATAACTTTGCTTGTTCTTCCGGTCGGCCGCACTGCAATTGGCGGCCTCGGCAGCCTCCTTCTGTTGGCCCCACCCAGAGTCAGGCAACCTCTGCCTGATTTCCGGCTCGGGCCGCGGCGGTTGCTTCTCGGCTGCTCCTTTCTCCGGCTCAGCAGTGCGGGGTGGGCTCCCGCCTGTCACTAAACACCAATGCGGGGTGGGCTCCCGCTAATTCAATGGCATAAAAGCAGGGTGGGCTCCCGCTCTTAGATAAGGAGTGCAAAAGATGCGGGGTGGGCTCCCGCTGTGCCTGGAAGCACCGGGGAATCCCTATGTCGGGGTTCCCTCCAGGCACGTCGCAGCCTCGCGCTGCAGACACCAGCGCCTCTCTCCTGCTTGGCAATGAAGATATAGTGCTCACGAGGCGCTAGAGTTCTCAAAGGTCCAGGGGCAGGGCTGGGCCCAGGCAGGCCAGCACACAGGGCCCTCCTGCCGGGAGGCAATCCCTCGTGGTGGTTCCTCCTGGGGCCCAGCAGCAATAAGTCCCCCAAACAGCACAGGAACAACCCTTTCATGGGGTCACAGCCCCAATATTTATACAGCACTTTTTCTTTGTCTGCCCTGGCACAGGGCTTGGGGAAATCCAGCTTCAACTGGTTCTGGGGGCTTTTAGAGCACTCTGTTGACAGGGCTCCTCTTCCCTATTGTCAGGTGGGGGCTCGTCATCAGACACACCACAGGGGGGCGGAGCCAGCATTCACCCAGGCAGGCACAGACCCATTCAGGGTCAGGGGACTACTCCTCCCACTACTCCAAATGCAGGTCCCCTATTCAGCCTAGCGCTGACTCACCCTGCCCCTCCTGGAGCCACACACACCTCACCAGCCCCTGTCACTCCAAAGCCAGACATGCAATCCACATCAGGCAGGCAGACACATAGCACACAGAAATGCCAACTTCTAAAAGTGGCATTTCTAAAATAGTGATAATAAATCTGCACACACCATTGCGCAGCATTTATTATTACTATTCCAACCATACCAAACTTGACCACGCTGCTCCTCTCATATCAGGAATTACCACTGAAACACTTATCAGGGAATCCCCAATGCATTCCTATGGGAGGGCAGCCCCACAGCAATGAGAAACCAAAATGGCTGTTTGTCACTACCAGGACATGTCACACACTTAAGGTACATGTCCTATCTTCTTCCTACAATGCACCCTGCCCATAGGGCTAGCTAGGGCCTACCTTAGGGGTGACTGACATGTAGTAAAAGGGGGGTCACAGACCTGGCACACACTTTAGGTGCCACGTCACAGCGGCAGTAACACTGCGCGCACAGGCCCTGCAATGGCAGAGGCCTGAGACATGTTTGAAAGGCTACTTTGGTGGGTGGCGCAATCAGCGCTGCAAGCCCACCAGTAGGATTTAATTTACCGGCCCGGGTATCTGAGATACCACTTTACAAGGGACTGACAGGTAAATTAAATATGCCAAACAGGTGTAGACCAATCTTTACCATGTTTACCACAGAGAGCACATGCACTTTACACTGGACAGCAGTGCTAAAGTGCCCAGAGTCCTAAAACCACCAACACCATGTCAGAAAAAAGGCTAGGAGGAAGGCAAAAAGTTCAGGGATGACCCTGCAAAAAGGGCCAAGTCCAACAGTGTGTAATAATGTCTTTGAGTATTATCAAATCCCTGTCAGTACTCGTGGCAGCAGTGATTTGTTCTACTGATAATGGCAGCAGGGGTACTGGACTTCACAATGAAGTTAACATAAGCATCAGCCACTTTAGAAGTAAAGCCATGACACTGTATTGACACACATGAAAAATAGTCAGCAGGTTTTTCACCTTTTCCTGGATGATGCACAATTGTGTAATCATACTCCTGCAATTGCAACCCCCACTTCTCAATGCAAGGGGGCATCTAGGCTTTGGGATTGCCGAAAATAATGTGAAATGCTTGGTGATCAGTGACAAGTATGAAATGCTTTCCATACATTAACACATGAAAATGCTCACAAGCCCAGACCACAGCAAGGCTTTCTTTTTCAGGTTGTGAATAGGCACATTCTGTTGATGACGGACTTCGACTAGCATAATCCACGATGTTTCTTGGGGCATTGTGATGTCCAGTGTGCTGGGCAAGGATGGCACCCAACCCCACTGGACTTGCATCAACAACAACCTCTGTCTGCAATTTCTGATCAACGTTCTCAATTAAATGCTTGATTTTCTTGAAGCTTTCTTCACATTCACTCAACCATTGAAATTGAACATTTTGTTTTGTTAAGTCTCTCAATGGGGCACTTACAGTAGCTAAGTCGCGTATATACCTTGAACAGTAACTGTTCATACGAAGGAAAGATCGCAGCATAGTTACATCTTGTGGGGGAGAAGTGGATGACAAAGCATGTACTTTACTTGGATCTGGAGTAATTCCCCCATCAGAAACGATATGACCAAAGAACTTGAGTTTGTTTTGATGAAACTCACACTTTGTTGTATTTAAAGTGAGACCTGCATCAGCAAGCATACAACACACTTGTGCAAGAGCTTTATCATGTACCTTTCGTATGGCCCCAAAAATTTGTATCCCCTCACTGTAATTGAAAGCATTTGTGACTGGTTGTACTATGAGACGAATGACATCTTGAAAAAGTTTGGCAGCTGATGGTTGACACTTTGAAACATAGCCTTTTTTATCTAAATAAACCAACATGAGTCAAAAAGGTAGTAACGTACCTGCAATTCTCTTCCAGTTGAGCTGGTGATATCCGTGGTTCAAATCAAGGGGGGAAAAGACATTGGTTCCATTCAGCTGCGTAATATTGTCAACAATGTGCGGACCTGGATAATGTTTTTTTCAATCCCCTTTTTTGCTTGGCGCATATCAACGCAGATATGCAAGGCTCCTCCACTCCCTTTTTGGTACTACCACTATGGATGATACCCATGCCATTGAACCAGTGGATCGCTCAATAATGTTGTGCTTTAATAAGGGATCAAGTTCTTTCTCAACAGCCCCTTTTGTAAATGGAATGCAATTTGATGATGTCGTTGAGCAACAGGACTGATGTCGTCATTTATGTGAAGTTGCACTTTCATGGTCTTATATCTTCCTAGTCCATTAAACAAACAAAGATGGAAACTGATTCACTATCTCAAGATAGGCATTGACATTGTAGTTTACAGTAATCAGCCCCATGTCAGCAGCAGTACTGAAACTGAGTAAACATGCGCTCAATGAAGTGCTTGGAAAGACATGATTTGTCGCTTGTACTTTCGTATTTTTATGCTTCACAGTTGCTATGAATGAACCTTGACTTTGCAGTAGCGTCGAGGCAGCCCACGTATACACTTTGGTTTTTGACAGAGTTAAAAGGGGCAATGGAGACAGTTCAATGTATTTTCCACTTGCATAATGTTTATCGATGCACCAATGTCTATGATAAATGGTATAGAGTGCCGATTTACTTTCAGTATGATCTTCGGACAGTGTCTAAATGAATTTTGAACTTTTACTTGTCGACCTACCTTCGACCGACATACTTCCTTGCACAAAGTTAATCCTACATGTGCATGTCGTCCAGCAGTCAACATTGACATCGCAAACCCATCTTCCTCATTGTCTCTCGACAATGACAGTAACAAACTGTTAGATGAAGTCAGAGTCGTTCAGTTTCTACTTGCCTCAGCTGATGTTACCGCTTGACCTTTTTGGCGTGCGTAGAATGTTGCATCTGGAACTTTCTGGCATCCCATTGGTTTTCTCGACATGACGCACTTGATCTTGCCTCAATTTTGTTTTCTCAACATGACTCACTTGATCTTTACCTCGCTTTGCAGACTGTTACAAAATATACCTATCCAATGGCAGGACATTTACCTTCATGCAGAAAGGAAAATCCACATCAAAAACACAACTTCTTTTTCTTTGGAGACATTACTTTATGACCTTCTACCTTGTATTTCAATATTACTTTTCACACTCAGTGCTGATTCATTTTGGCCCATTCCGGCCTCCATGTTAGCTGCCTGTCTATCAGCTTTTTATCCTGCACTGCCAGCCATGAGTACTCACTCCAAGTTGAGGGTCTTTTTAGCATTCGTAGTCTGAAGGAATCGGAGAGGCAACCATCTATTACCCTGAAAGTCATGGCCTCGTCAACGTTAATCTCATTGAACTTGCAATACTTTATGAGCAAATCAAGTCTTTCTACAAACTGATCCATTATTTTATTCGCTCTTCCTTTTCTGACTGAAAATGTACCTTTCATAGTCGACATTCGGCATTGGATTGAACTTGATGTTTAGCGCTTCTTTGATTTGATAGTATGTCACTTTGTAACTTTGTGGTATTTTCTTTTTTACTTCTTTTAATGGCTAAATTCTTTAGATATTTAGTGATCTTTTTGTCATTTGCTTCTTACAGCGCATCAATGAAATCATCAAAGGTTTCAACCTAGGCAGTCCATCTGTGGCAGATATTTTGCTTTTTCGCTGTATCGAAAGGAGGCAGTGGTTTAAAGAAGCCGGTGGCACCATATCTTGCACTCCTTTTAGCAGCCATTGAAAGATTTCACTATTCCGACTGCTACTCACGGCTTTTCAATCAATCCAGCATGCTTCTTCATCCTCGTAATCTCAACCCTGTGCTTCTGGTTGGGTTGCAGCACCCGGTGCTGAGGTCAGATGACTTTCTTTACTCAGGTCTAAGTAAGCGTGATCGTATTCTCTATATCTGGTTATCGCCACCTCTAATGTTTCTCAGTGTTTACCTGCCTCTACTCACAGCATTCTCTTGCACCTGGCTGTCGCTGCTCTTTGCACCTTCCATACCTGCCTTTAGATTTTCTTGTGTCAGCATTGTTTTTGCTTTAGCACTTTCTTGCCTTTAGCGCTTCTCTGTACTTGTTTGTCGCTGCCTTTAGCAATGTCGTACTGCAGTGGTTCTAAAACTTTCTCGACCAGCGGCTTCCTTGACCAATTGGCTGTTGGCTGCGGCTCCCAATTACATTACTTTTTTTTGGCTGTGGAAGGATCGAATTTGCGCTACAGAAAACGGCAAAAAAAAGAACATTATATGGCTAGATGAGTCTCAGCTTTGAGGCCATATTCTCGATCGAGAGGTGTCTTTAATGTCTGGATATGACATTGCACTGGACACCTCTCCTGGATAAGGAGAAACTGCATAGTTAAATTTTTCACTACCTGGAGCATTTGAGGTCAGGTGCTACTCACAACCTTTTGTTTTTAATAAAAAAATATATATATTATTTATCTATCTATCTATCTATCTATCTATATATATAGATAGATATATAATATACATACTTTCAGGGCTTTCTGTCAGCCCTGTTCATCCGCTATTAGTCTACTGTGGTGTCATCCACATTTTGCTTCTGCCCACCACAACACATGGAATGGGGCACAACGTAGGCCCGCTTCGACCATTGATTTACCTGACTGTGATAAATGGCACTTTGCTTTTGCACAGTATGCACTGTAATGCTCATTCATCAGTCGCAGAGACCTTATATAACGATGGCTAATGCAGTATCAGTTCAAAGCGAAGGGAAAGAGAATGCATCAAAAAATGCCAAGTACAATACAGGAAGCTTATTTCTGTACACCACCAGATGCTGAAAGAGGATACATGTTAATCCCTACTGCATACATCCTGGAATCAAATTTATATCACACAATTTGTTACAGTGCTAAGCCTGAGAAACTATTGTTATTTAAAGGCCAGACTGACTGTTACGAACACAGGACTGAATGTAGAAAAACATGCTAACGCCAGCATGTTTTACTACTTCAAAAGAGAGCCCTGATGTAAAATATCAGCCGTATTCTGGCAAAGTTGAGAGAATGCAACAGTGAAAACAAAACTTAGTCACCCTGAGTGAGTATGGCAGTGATACCATTCTTCTGAAAAACTGCGCTTTTTGTCTGGATGAGGTGGCTTACAAATGAGGAAACACGGATAAGCAGAACTTGTCCTTCAGCAATAACAATGTTGCAACTAGAGCCGCTGTTCCCAAGTCTGGTGGTATGTGCTCATACTGGCATCTAGTGGCTGTTATAGGAACTGCAGTTCATTGAAACGATCTGCAAAGCTTCACTGCTGAACAATGTGTGTAGCATTGATAGTTTTGTAGTGATGATCGCAGCACCCCGGCTGAGTTTGGTGGTGCACAGGGGTGCCACGGCGCACAGTTTGGGAATTACTGTCATACTGTATGAAGGACAGCTCTGTGTCATGTTGTGGCGCAGTACCTCTTGTCTAGCTGACGACAATCAAAATTCTGTAAGGCCTTTATGTTCTTCACCGGCCTCACACTGGCTGGAGTGGCACTTTGACTCCCCATAAGACAACTGTCAATTTTCACTTCGACTGAGGCACACAGGGCACGCACAAGCAGTTCGTTGGACCACGGCAAACTCTCTGGGAGAGCACCTTCAGTTCGTCTAGTCACGGGGTTTACATAATACCCTATCTCATCACCAGTTGTAGCGTCCTAACGCAGCCCGGGGATATGCGAATGATCATGCCACACACAGAGCTTGGTATTACACGTCTTTATTCCTCAGCGTGTAACCGTTAACTGAACATTCTGTGTTAAGAATTCTATCACCCACGCACTTCCGTCCGTCAGGAACTAAAATGGTCGTGTCATCTCTAACTCACAAGACACTACAGTCATCACTTCTGGTCAGATATCATGCAGATTGCTTTAATCAACATTAAAATCAAAACATCGTCCTCGTACTTCGCACCCTCACCAAAGAAATCATAGAGTCATAAATCATTGGTTTGACAAGTGAACCCATGCAGTCTTTAGGAACTGAAGTTTACCGTCGTTGACAAGGAAGGTACCCTTTCTTGTGTTAGGCTTAACTCGCTACCTTGAGTGTTTTCTGTGCCTACCATCCGGCGGGCCTGATCTACGAGTGCTGTGTACAAATGTACCTCCCCCGTTTGCTGGCTTGCCCTCATAAGGCATCCCACTGCAAGTCCAGCCAGTTTGCCACCCCTTTGTGAGCTTTGTGTGGCTTTACGCTTTTGCGCTGATCCTGGAGAAGACCCCCACGCTGCCTGTGGGGCTTACATCTCTCGGCGGCTCCCCTGCTGTCTTTTCGCGATTTATTTATTTTGTCTTTTTTTTTAGGAGCAGCCCGCCAGGGTCATGGCTTCCCGGAGGTTAGCCCAAAATATCTCCATGCCTGCTGCCGAGAAATGCATGCCATCCTCATTGTACAGCTCGGGTCTCTCAATTTGATTAGTCCATGTCTTACGCTTCCCCGACCATTAGCTTTACAGAATTTTAACACCACCACATTGAGTTTCCTCCTTGATTTTTCCAAGGTGCCCATGGACACAGCTCCTTTCCAGTATTGCAGAGGGTTGATTTCTGACCACATTACTGAGAAAGAGCTTAGCTGCTTTGTTTATCCACACCCTTTTGAGTGTCAGCAGGTCTTTTCTCCCTCGGTGTGACAAGTCATTGCCTCCTTAGTGTATGATCATTATATATGAAGGGGACTCCCCCACCCCTTGTCTTTTAAGCATAGTTAGAAACTGCTCCCATCGCATACCTATCCATTTTAGGCTGGTGGATCACATTTTCATTGTTTCGGGGCCACCCAGCCTATCTTCCCTGTGGTTTTGTCCCCCAGGACTGTAGCCTTCGCACAATCACCCACACCGAACGCTGACCATCTCTTGCCAATGCAGTCGTTAAAGGTTTTACGTCTTTGCATCGGGGGGAGGAAGTGAGAGGGTGGTGGGATGTAGTGGAGAGGCAGTGTAGCGGGCCTGCTCGTGAAGTGCTCTGTGTTGGGCATGTGCCTGACTGACTCACATAGAGATGGGGTCTCACATAAGTCTTGTATGCCCCTGACCACCATCTCCCTATCGCCATGATCCCACTCCCCTGCAACACATATGCTGTGCTGCTGAAGTAGCCATCCCTATCCTGATGGAGTGCCTGCCAAATTTCCCGGCTGGTAAACTTGCTTTTTGCAGAGCACGGCATAAAACTGCAAAAAACTGGAATTTGCTCAGCAAGTTTCCATCCTCGTGTAGAAATATGGGGCCTTCCCCTGCTGGGAGCAGGGCCAAATACTTTCTTTTTATGCACACCGGGCAGCTAGATGAATCAGGCACACATGCCAAGTGCTCCCATTTCTCCTGTCCGGCTTGGTCTGTTTTGATTCTCTTCATCAGTATTGCCAAACTGGTGTCTCCTTGCCTTATGTCTTCTACTGTATGCATGTGTCGCCTGCCCATGTTTTGGATGTGGATCAGAACAATGCCACCTCAAAAGAGCCTCAGACTATCGCCTCCACTGCTATCAGAAGCTTGTCTAGCCATTGGAAATCAATGGGGAGCCTTGTGATTCTGTTGGCACCCTCCAGGCACTTCCATCTCTTCCTGGCTGCCATAACATAGTGAGAATCCACCGAGTCCCTGCCTGTTGCCAGTTTCATGAAATGCGCAACTGACTTTCTCTTCTTCGCCTCAAACACCCACTTCACGAATTTTTCCACTGCACTGCTAGTTAGTCTGATGTCTTCAAAAGAAAGTAGTCCAGTCACCTGTACTGTGCACGCATATCTCTTGGACCTCCTCACAGACTCCGGCGCTAAAGCATGTTCAATCGGGTACGATAGATCTGTCCAGCCAGCTGCCAGAGGTCTTCCGGGAATGGTGTCCTCTCCCTCTCTGCCTCCGGGCTGACCCCCTGAACCTGTCCATCTGGAAGCGAGAGAGAGCATCCACTTGAGAGTTGTGCACCACCCAAACGTGCCGTGCCCTGATTTCAAGGTTGGCCCGCAACAGCCTCAATACGCGAGGGCACCTGGCTGCCCCTCTTTTGATTGCGTGGACCACCCCTTTACTATCTGACCATAGTGTTATCTTTATGTTGCTCAGTCATTCCCTCTGGGAAAGCTCCAGCTCATTCATTCGGCCATTGTGAATTGCCCCAAAGCTGTGGTTCCCGGCTGCATCTGTGAATAGCATTAGTTGTTTTGCTGTTACCCAGCCTTCCCTCCATATCAGCGTACTGTTAAAGATTACCAGGAAAGAAATCCACATTGCTTAGTCCTGCTTCACCCCTGCCCCCAACATAACATGATGGTGCTTCTTTTTGAGGCCTGAGGTGAGCTGGCTGATACGCTTGATGAACGCTCACCCTGATGGTATCACGCTTGCTGCGAAATTCAGATTCCCCTCTAGCTCCTGATTTTCTCTCAGAGTTGCCTTTTCTTTCTTTATCAGGGCACCTATGTCCCTCTTGAAACCCACAACCTTTTCTTTCGGGATCAGGAAGTTGCCTGCTACCGAGTCTATCTCTATTCATAGGAACACTCATTTTTTTGTCTGGCCCATTGTTTTGTCTCCTGCTAAAGATACCCCTACGTTGCTAGCTGTGGTATCTCCCCATAAGGCTTCCCCTCATACACTGTACAATGGAACACTCCAGGAGAGGGTACTATGGAATGTTGTAAAGTAGCAGATGAGAGAGTGAGCAGCTGAATATTTCGTGAGCTGTGGCTGGGGTGTCTATAATATAGCCTACTTCTTCCCCCTAAACAACTTCTGTGGTACTTTGAAGGGTGGCGACGAGGATGGGATGACAGGCTGGATGACACCGCAACACGCCACATCACAGGGTAAGGTGAACCTCTGATGAACTTTGAGGTAAAGTGACCTTCCTATGTAGGTGATTGAAGAGCACCAACTTAGTGGCTTCTCTAAGTGTGTGCCGGATAAATGAGCATTCTTTCAGCGTTTAATTGTAAGTCTGGATGACTGGCATCGATATATGATGCAAATATTGGGCAGCAAGATCAGTTGGGTGGAGTGTCAATTAATCATTTTAACACCCAAACTTACACACCAGGATATGCAGTGTGAAACTGTCATTATCACCGTGATGAGGAACTAGCAGCGCAGTGCATCAGTGACCGGTGTGATAAGCAGATAGCAGCGTAGTGCGTGGCACCTTCATTCATTGATAAATCCCCAAACGAGCGTGACTGGGAATTTCACCATCCGCAGTGCCACACACTAATCCTGAGTTCATTTTGCAGCGTATTGCGCAGCACCTGTATTCAATGATAACTCCCCAAACGTGCGCTGCACCTGGGTTCAACAGGAATTCCTCATGCCTTAATTACTGCACATGAGAAGAATGCCGCTTTCACCATCTGCTGTGCTGCACCAGAGTTCACAAGGAATTCCTCATACCCTACTCGCTGCACATGAGAAGAACGTTTCGCTATAGCTCTGAGAAGAATGCTGCATCTTAGCCCCTTACTGAGCAGCCCCAGAGCGCAAGGAGCGTTCTTCTCCAGCGGGGACCCCACGTGTTCGTGAAGAGACTCTTCATATGTGAAATGACGCAGTTCTGCAGCGCCCATCATTAAACAAGTCACCTTTGGAGCAGGATTAACTTTTACTGGGCTGCAAACTGCCTTTCCTTGATTAGGTGGTGAGTTCCTCAGAGGTCTTTTGACTTCACTCTGTTTCCTGTTCCTGTGAGGTTTTTCATGAACTCTATGGGAAGCATCTCGGTGTGACAAATTTCATTAATACATCACCTACAGGAAATTCTCCAGAAGACATTATCAAATCTTTATTACTTCCTCAGCTTCCCCAGTGAAAACATGTGAACCTCAGTGGTTAAAGGGAAATCATATGAAAACAGTGATCCACACACTCATAGTTCATCACCTGATTTAAACAGTGATCTATTCAACTGAACTGAATTTCTTTTCCTGTGTTTTTTTTATATTTGAACCTTGAGTCTTCTTTATCTAACTCAAATTCAATTGATATTGTGTTTATAGTAGCCAGCTAGAATGCAGAATATCACTCCAACACCTTTTTAATGATGAATCCTAGTGATCCATCAATGATTGGGAGTAAATGGAAGAAAGTTTTTAATAACTATGTAATTGTTTGTGGTCCATTCATAAATATTGAAAGAAAAGTTGCACTATTGCAACATTGCCTGGGGCGGAGAGACAAGAGATATTAGAACACCTACCTGATTAAAGATAGGATGATGCCAGGGATCTGAATGCTTTCGAAATTTCAATACATAAGTTAGATAACCATTTCTTCCCACGCATGAGCACTATTTTAGAGCAATACCATTTTAGTAAGAGAGTCCAAAAACATGGTGAGATAGTGGAGGAATTCATTTCAGTATTGAGAAAATTAGCTGCCAAGTGCAAATTTGGTGCTTCTTCAGATGAACAAATTTGGGATCAGTTTTTATTAGCATCCAAGATTTTTTTTTTTTAATTTTTTTTATTGACATTTTCAAACAAACATTTCCATTACATTTCAACAAGCCAGTTCGTCACTGATCAAGAAATGAGCTCATATGACCATAGTCATATCGGTACACAATGCTAAGAACAACTTACACCGTACCCATCTCCCACAAACCGAAGACATGATAAGGAGTGACCAAGGAATAGTGCGCACCACTTAGCAAGCATTAACACAATAGTAAGTATATTACATATAGCATCCCCAGAGAGGGCTTTTACTACAATTATACAGTGGGCCACTGGTCATATACAACCATTCATGCGTCCTGGCATTTGAGTTGGGTGTGGGGTGTGGGTATATCACGTTTGGGGTGTGGTCTGCGCATCCCCCACGTCCACCACTCCGGTCTTTGTGTGTGAACCAGCGTTCCATGTCAAGAAAGGTTCCCAGATATTGCGGGGTCTAGAGGAGGGCGGCATCAAGTCCCAAAATGTGCTCAATTGTGCGTGCCCATATGTGACGTCTCTAACCCAATCTTTAACAGAAGGCACTCGGCGTCTGCCCCAGTGGACTGCGACCTGTCTCTTTGCAAACAATAGGAGGAGAGCATGAAATTTACGCAGCTTGGGCGGTGTGTCCTGTACGTACCCCAATAAGCCAAGCGTAGGGGACGGAGCCAGGGACACCCCCAAGATGTTGTTTACTGAGTCGAAAATCTGCATCCAGAAGTCGGCTATCGCGAGACATTGCCATGCAATGTGGAGAAATGTAGCCGAGGCACCGCCACATCTCCAACAGTTATCGTCGTCCCGGATGCCCATTCGGTGGAGGCTCACTGGAGTTCTATAGTATCTATGTAAATATTTGAAGTGGATCAATTTTAATTTATAATTCGGGGAAAGTTCTGAGAGTTGACCACAGCAATAATCCCATTGGGCTTCGGTTAGAGGCGTCTCTAGTTCGTCGTTCCAATACCTAAACGACTTGGGCGTCACAATTGGAGCGGTATCTTGCATGCGTGTGTAGAGGCGCGTAATGAGTTTACGGGGAGATGGGAATTTCAGCAAGTTATCCAATGCAGGCAGGGTCGGCGGTGCCTTCGGGAATCCCTCCCAGAGGGCACGGCATGCTGTGCGTATTCTATGATATAAAAACATCTCAGTGAACGGTACCACCCGACCCTCGAGAGCGACAGGTGGAGGTCTAAAGTCATCTCCAGGGTATAAGTCCTCAAATGTCTGAAGATTCATTTTCTGGGCTAAGGTCTTACTCATACTGTCCCGTATGCAAGGCATCATCGGATTTTGAGCCAGGGGGACTGAAGGGGCATATAGCAATGGGATCCTCGCTCTCTTGCGCAGTTCATCCCATGACCAGCACAGGGTCCCAACAGAGTCTATGTCTCCACGGGGGCGGCGTGCTTTTTGGTATAGCGCAACTTTAAGTGGGACAGGGGCCATTACATCTGTCTCAACCGCCACGTGTGGCTGGAACTGTGCCGGGTGGACCCAGTAGTGTAAATATTGTGCTTGGGCACATAATGCATAAAGCCGCATATCAGGGGCTCCCAAACCGCCCTGTCGCAACGGGAGAGTCAGTAGATCCCAAGAAGCTCTGACCTGTTTCCCGGCCCACGCCAGCGTAATCAATTGAGCTTGGAGGGTGTTAAAAAATTGTTTGGTGAGTGGGAGTGGTATATTAACAAATAGATATAAGAATTTTGGCAGAATAACCATTTTGGCTAAGGCTATCCTGCCAGCTAACGACAGTGGCAGCCTAGCCCACACTTTTACCTTTTCTTCCAGCCACATAACAGTACGGCCATAGTTAAGGCGCCACACCTCCTGTGTGTCTCTACTTATCCAGACCCCTAAATATTTAACCTCGGTAGCCTCCCATCTCAAGGGGAACTCCGACGTCACCGGGGGGGTACCATCCGTTAATGGAAAGGTTACAGATTTAGCCCAATTAATAAATACACCTGAAAGTCCACCAAATCGTATGAACTCCCTCCAAATCGGATCTAGATTCTCTGCGGGGTTCATAACGTAAAGCGTGACGTCGTCCGCATATAAGGAGATGAGCAAGCTACGAGAGCTGAGTCCAATACCTCGTGCAGCATGGTGTTGCCTGATACGGGCAGCCAGGGGTTCCATTGCGATCGCAAAAAGCAATGGGGACAAGGGACACCCCTGTCGAGTGCCGCGTGAAATCTGGAAGGGATCAGAGAGCAAGCCATTCACCTGCACACGTGCTGTGGGTGAAGTATACAGTAGCCTGATGCGGTTTATAAAAGCGGACTGAATCCCATGCGCCCTAAAACGGAGAATAGATAGGACCATTCAAGCGTATCAAACGCCTTGGTGGCGTCTAAAAACACCACTGCGGCCTTTTCGTCCGGGTGTAAGTAATGGAGTACCGAGAATAGCGTTCGTAAATTGTGGGACGTTGATCTCCCCGGGATAAATCCCGACTGATCTGGTAGCGCTATTATTGGCAGGAGTGGCTGCAATCTATTAGCTATCAGCTTCGCCAGGATTTTGCCATCCACGTTAATCATAGAGAGTGGACGGTAGGAGTCCAGCTCCTCCTCCGATTTCCCAGGCTTTAAAAGTGTAAGAATCGTCGCCTCCCTCATGGACTGAGGTAACAGGCCTGTCTCCAGCGCCTCTTCATACACCGCCAGTAGCCTAGGTGCCAATTCCTCGGCATAGGTTTTATAGAATGACGTAGTCAGACCATCAGGTCCGGGGGCCTTTCCTAAGGGCAGACTTCTGATAACTCGAGTCACATCCTCTACTGTGAATGGGAGGTCCATATATTCTCTGTGGGTGTTGTTAAACCAGACCAGTGCCAGCGAGTCGAGGAACGACTGCAGCTCCTCTTCACATGCTCCCTGAGTAGTTGTGTACAACCGGGAATAAAACGCGGAGAACTCGTCAGACACTCCCACGTGTCCTCTAACCATATCCCCCTGTGGAGCCCGTATCTCATGAATGAATGTCGCCGATCTAGATGGTCTTATCATGCCAGCTAATGTGCGTCCCGGCCTGTCCCCCTCACCGTATCTACGGGCCTCAGCATATTTACCCAGAAATTTCGTTTCGCGCTGCGCCTCCTCGGCATAGTCTAACAGTAGAAATTTCAGTTTTTGTGCAGTGAGAGGATCATTTGTGGAGTAAAAAGTGCCCTCTAGTGCCTTAATCTGGGTCTCCAGGGAGGTAAGTGTGCCTCGAATGGCCTTCAGCACCCCCGCCTGCCTCGCAATGCACTGACCCCTGATCACCACTTTAAAAGCCTCCCAGAAGGATGCCTCAGTATCCACAGATCCCACATTGTTAGCAAAGAAGTCAAGAATGTCCCCCCGTATCTCTTCCTTAAAGGCCTCATCCAGCATGGCGTGTGGCGGAAGACGCCAGGTGAATGCATGGGGGAGTGTCCCAGGGAGCAGTATCCGCAGCAAGCATGGGGCGTGGTCTGACAGTGTGCGCGGCAGGTGTGAGATGTCAGTGGTCCAGGCCGCAGCGTCTCTAGAGACCAACCAAAAGTCCAGTCGGGACCACGCACTATGATGGTCTGATATACAGGTACCTTCCTTCACCAGGGGATGTCTATTACGCCATATGTCTACTAGGTTCCCATCTGTAACTATAGAATGCAAAGCCGCACCGGCAGCCGGGTGTAAGGAGCGAGCTGTCCCCTTCCTGTCTATGGCATCATCTAATATTGCATTAAAATCTCCACCCCACAGCACGGTGTCATACCCTGTCGCCTTGATTCTGGACCATATATCCTGAAAGAAATCGGGAGAGTCGGTGTTCGGACCATAAATTGCTGCAATAACCAGGGAAACTCCTCCCAACAGGCCACAGATAATGACAAACCGCCCCTCAGGGTCTCTGTGTACTTCTCGCTCGCGCCAGTCTGTCCCCTGCTTAACCAGCACAGCAACACCTCTGGCGTAATTAGAGTATACGGATGAGTACATATGTTCCCATCTGCGATGACGCAGTCTCTGAGACGGTGTAATGTGTAAATGCGTCTCCTGCAACAAACAGACGTCAATGTTATGTCTAGATAAATAAGCATGTACAAGCCTGGCCTTTCGACTATCATTTAACCCTCTAATGTTCCATGTTAGCAAATTCAGTGGTTTTGCGTGGATTTATCTATACGGCACTCTTCAGCGTGGAGTAGGTACTCAGTGTGTACTACAATCAAAACACAGGGTGTGTACAATGACCAATAGCTAGTTTCCGTGCTGGCTTCAAACAAACAAACAATCCCCACCACCCACCCACCACCCACTCCAACCCCCCAATCAGGTTGCAGAATAACCCCCCCTGAAGAACTAAAACATAACAAGCTCTTTAAAATGAAAGGGAAACTTCCCATGGGGGCGTAGTGGCAGCAACAATTACCCCTGTGTGAACAGGGTGGCTGGGAATACTGCAGTGTACGCTACGAGCCCTCCCCGACATCTCCAGATAAATCAACTAACTGAGGAGAATACAGCTTAATAACCCACAGACAGACATATACTGATTACCAGCCCACTCTAAAACTCGGTGAATGAGGCACTCAAATCAGAAAGGAACGATGTCATAAATCAATCATTGTCACTGAGTTGGCCAGACGCCGATGCTGCTGCTCCTCGAGGGTCTTTGCCTTTCCGCCCCCCGACGTGCTTGGCAAATTTCAGGGCAGCTTTTGCATCAGTGAAGTAATGTGCGGTGCCATCATACGAAACCTTCAGTTTGGCAGGGTAGAGCAAGGAATAGGGGATCTGCGCCTGTAGAAGTATTCGCTTGGCCTGTAGAAATTCGCGTCTCGCCGCCTGTACGGTTGGGGTAAAATCCGGGTAGATCGATATGTTGTTACCCTGATGGGACAGTTGGCCTTTTTCCCTCGCCATTCTCAATATATTGTCCCGGTCTTGATAGTTCAACAATTTGGCAAGTATCGGTCTTGGCGGTGCCCCCACCGGAGGTTTCTGACCAAAGGATCTATGTGCTCTTTCCACCACGAAGAAAGGAGACAGATGAGGATCAAAGAGCACATGCAAGAGGTCCGTCACAAAGGTTTCCATCCTAGTAATGGCGGTGGTCTCCGGAATGCCAGTAATACGTAAGTTGTTTCTCCGTGACCGCGCCTCCAAATCATCGTTCTTGGCGCGAATGACCCCTAGTATTTTATCCATATGCAACAACTGATCTTTGGTTTCCACTTGAAATTCGTGGAATTCGGTTTGCCGGTTTTCCAGGATATCTAATCGGGATTCATGGACAGTGACTTGGGCCTTGACCGAGTCCAGCTGCGTAGTTAGGGTGTCTAATTTAGAGTCAATGTTCCTCAGGCTGGAGCGCATTTCCAACATAAGGGTGCGCAGGTCATCCCCCCGGTCCTCAGAGTGCAGCTCATGTTGCTCATCCATTTGTGCCTCCACTGGCTGTTCAGTCTGGCGCGTGGAGCGTTTATCAAAAGTGAGTTTCGGTTGCTTGGCATCCTGTTTGCCCATATCGACGCGAGCAGGTGGCATACAACAGGGACTTGGTCAGAGGAAACTTTCTCCCTGCGATTATCTCCACTCGAGGCGCGCAGTCCAGCTGGTCCCAGCACAGACTCTCCTCAAGACCCCAATGGTATGTTTCACCGGCGCCCACTTGCTCCCTTGGAATAGCCTACGTCCTCAGAACCTACCA